>JALIGW010000002.1:209211225-209466225 GCA_023053685.1 Diadophis punctatus similis
TTTTAGACTTTCCCTCTTTCCTTCCAGCTTCATTCAACTTTTTTCCTCCAAACACTCATCTCCTTTCTGATTACTCCCATTTAACATGTGTTTACTGCTAACTCTAAATACACAGCTATGGTGTTTAATACAATATACGAGGGTGAGTCATAAAGTAATGCCATTTTCTTTAGGACAGATATAATTACTAACACAGGAACATGTAGCACACATCAAAATGAAGCTGGTCCTCTGTGGATCACACCCCTACTTCTCAGCATAGTCACCGTTTCTCTCAATAGCAATGTTCCACCTTCGAATGAGAGCATGTATCCCTGCCTCATAAAATTCTATTGACTGTTCTTTGAGCCACTTCTTCACTGCAGTTTTCACTTCCTCGTCACTGGAATAATGTTTGCCTCTCAAACCCTCTTTCATGGGGCTGAAGAGGTGATAGTCTGGAGCCCCATGAAAGAGGGTTTGAGAGGCAAACATTATTCCAGTGACGAGGAAGTGAAAACTGCAGTGAAGAAGTGGCTCAAAGAACAGTCAACAGAATTTTACGAGGCAGGGATACATGCTCTCATTCGAAGGTGGAACATTGCTATTGAGAGAAACGGTGACTATGCTGAGAAGTAGGGGTGTGATCCACAGAGGACCAGCTTCATTTTGATGTATGCTACATGTTCCTGTGTTGGTAATTATACCTGTCCTAAAGAAAATGGCATTACGTTTTGACTCACCCTCGTAGTATGTTTGTTTACAGGTGCCCAAGTCATTTGGCTCTATTCCTCAGTATCTAGAAAGTCCTTTGTATAAGAGTGCTGAGGTGGGTGGGCAGGGAGCCACTCATATTCATGCCAGAGAAAGCTGTTTTGTTTTTGTTTTTTTAAACAAGGGACAGTAACAAGAAACATTCAAGGAAGTGGGGGAAAGCAGCACTCAACAAAGGAAGAAGAAAGCATCCCAAGATTTTTATAATATTGTGTCAAGTTCATGTGGGCCCAGAGTTATATATTTAAAATGGATGGCTACATAAATTGGGAGGGTGGGAGGGTGGGTGGATAGATGGATGGATACGTGGGTGGGTAAGTGGATGGATAGATGGGCAGAACTATTTCATATGTATCACTTCTTAATTCTCTGCAATAAAACTGTTTATTTAATCTTCAGTCTGCCTAAAAAGGCAGAGCGGGGAGAGAATTTTACAGCCATGCCTGGTACAAAGTCCTCACATTAAATAAGATGTTAATGATTTGGCTTGCCCTGGCCCACTTGTTGTATGTCTCCCCAGATGTTTGTGGCAGCACATTTTACTACACTTAGAATACATTTTAAACACCAAAGACATTAATTTGTTTTCTGTAATAGTGAATAGAGGAGACATGTGAACTGTAGAGGGAATACGGAATGGGCGTTTACTTACCGTTGATACGCCCGTTCTCGTTGGTTGAAGCCAGCATTCAGTGAGGGTTGTCCACAGCCAATCACATCAAGGGCTGAGTCTGTCAATCAAAAACTGAGCCTCTGTCCTCCTCCTCCTTGGATATTGGCCCAGTTTAGACGAAGCTGAAAGACAGACTTGACGTGGAAAGGAACAGTGTTAACCGAACAAAAAACAATACACTGCACCAATAGGAGAGTAAGTCACACCTCAGACTGCGGAATTAAGTAACAAAAAACTGGATTTATTAATACAACAAGTAGTAGAGCAAAAAACAGTGTAGAACGTATTCAATAAGAACCAAAGAACATAAGGGAGGGTCTGAATGCTGGCTTCAACCAACAAGAACGGGCGTATCAACGGTAAATAAACGCCCATTCTCCATTGGAGGTTGAAGCCAGCATTCAGTGAGGGACATACCCAAGCTACGAGTCCCGAGGGAGGGCAACTAAAGCAACCACTCCTCCCCAGTGTCTACTAGGACAGAGGCACAGCAACCTGTTGAAGCACTCGCCTGCCGAAGGCTGCCTCTGTAGAAGCATAAGAATCAATTTTATAGTGGCGTATGAACTGAGTAGGGGAAACCCAAGTAGCAGCCCTACACACTTCCTCAAGTGAAGCCCGAGTCTTCCATGCAGCCGACGTAGCGGCGCTGCGGGTGGAATGGGCCGTGATAGTCTCTGGTACCGGCTTTCCAGCTGAGGTATAAGCTCTAGTGATTGTGGCTCTGATCCACCTCCCTATGGTAGGGGATGAAACCTTGAGCCCCATGGAACGGGGAAGGAAGGCAACAAACAAGGCCTCTGATTTACGAAAGGCCGAAGTACGGTTGATATAAGCCTTCAAGGCACGCCTCACGTCCAGAGTATGCCACTGACGCTCTCTAGGATGACGTGGGTGGGCACAGAAGGACGGGAGAATGATTTCCTGGGAACGGTGAAATAAGGAATTTACTTTGGGAAGGAAGGAAGGGTCTAGGCGGAGGACCACTCTGTCTGGATGGAAAAGACAAAGGTCCTGCTGAATAGAGAGAGCTGAGAGCTCGGAGATACGTCTGGCTGATGTTATAGCCACAAGGAAAGCTACCTTGTAAGACAGGAGGCTAAGGGGCGCCTCTCTTAAAGGTTCAAAGGGGGGACCGGTTAGGGCCTCCAGGACCAGGGGTAGGTCCCAGGTGGGAAAACGGTGCACGACTGGCGGGCAGATGTTGGAGGCTCCTTTAAGGAACCTATGCACCGTGGGCACATGTGCCAGAGAGGGGCAATTTGGGCAGGAGAGAATGGTGGAAAGTGCGGCCAGTTGGCGTCTAAGGGTGTTAGGGGCCAACCCCAAATTTAGTCCTTTCTTGAGGAAACGGAGTAGGAGAGGAATGGGCACATAAAGAGGAGAGATACCCTCCAGTCTGCACCACTCACAGAAAGCCTTCCAGGTATTCTGATACACTCTGTTAGTGGAAGGACGCCTGGAGGCCAAGATGACTTCGATGGTGTCCAGATCATAATGTTGTCGTTTTAAGACCTCCCGCTCAACCGCCATGCGGTCAAGCGTAACCACTGAGGGTCCGGGTAAACCACTTCCCCCTGTTGGAGCAGATCCGGAAGGGGGGGCAGTCTCCATGGGTGACCGCGGGAGAGGAAAAGGAGGTCCCCGAACCAAACCCTGCGTGGCCAGTGAGGGGCAATTAGAATCACCTCCGCAGAATGTTTTAATATTTTCTGGATGACCCTGGAGAGCAGAGGGAGGGGAGGGAAGGCATACAGGAGTCCCTGGGGCCAAGGTGAGTGCAGGGCGTCGACTGCTTCTGCGCCTTCCGTCGGGAAGCGAGAGTAGAACCGGCTGAGCTGTGCATTCTGTGGGGTAGCAAACAGATCAATTAAAGGTAAACCAAATCTATGAACAATATCCTGAAACACCCCTGGATGTAGTTGCCATTCGGTCTGATCTAAATCCCGACGGCTGAGCCAATCAGCCTGCTTGTTGGCTTCCCCTGAAATATATTCCGCTGAAAGGGAAATAAGGTGTTTCTCTGCCCACAGACCTAGGGACAAGGCCTCCTCAAGCAGGGCCGCTGAACGTGTTCCCCCTTGCCTATTAACATGTGCTTTGGCCATGACATTGTCGGTGAGGACCAACACATGAGAACCTTCTATTCTAGTCTTAAAGCTCTTTAACGCTAAACGGATAGTGCGAAGTTCTAGTAGGTTAATGGGGCATTTGGATTCCTCCCTAGACCAGGTACCCTGGGCCAGTTGGCCCTGAATGTGTGCCCCCCAGCCTGAGAGGCTGGCATCTGTGGTTACTGTAATTCTATCTGGTAGGAGGAAGGAAGAGCCTTCTTCCAAGGCTGAGGATGTCCACCAGACTAGGGATTGTCTAACGTGAGAGGGCAAACGAACCCAAACTGCAGGGGGGGGACTGACCCGGGGGAATAAGGGGAAGTAAGAACCACTGCAATCTACGGGAGTGCAACCGTGCCCAGGGCACGATATCGATGCACGATATCATTTTTCCCAGTAGTGTGGCCAACAGGACTAGAGAAACTGATGGACAGCGGTTGATATTACCTATGATGACCCTAATGCTGCCCTGTCGCTCGGGGGATAGGAAAACCTTGCACTGCTGGGAATCTATAATTGAGCCCAAATGGAGAATTGAGGTACTAGGAACCAGACAGCTCTTACGGTGGTTTACCGAGAAGCCATGTCGTTGGAGCTCGTCCAGCACTACTTGCACATGACGCTCTGCCAAGGACCTGGAAGAAGCCTGAAGCAGAATATCGTCCAGGTAGCACTGGACCCGAACTCCTAAGGAACGAAGGTGAGCCTCCAATGCCGCCAAGATCTTTGTAAAGACTCGGGGGGCTGAGGAGAGGCCAAACGGGAGTGCTCGATACTGGAAGTGTCTTCCAGCAAGGCAGAAACGGAGAAACTTCCTGTCTGTAGGTGCTATGGGGATGTGGAGATATGCTTCGGATAGGTCCAAGGAGACCAGATAGTCACCCCTATGGATACCCCTGAGGATGGAACATAGGGATTGCATTTTGAATTTGCGATATTTAACAAACTGGTTTAACCTTTTGAGATCCAGTATAGGTCGCCAATCCCCGGAGGGTTTAGGGACCAGAAAAAGTATTGAGTATACTCCTGCTCCCCTTTGTTCCCTAGGGACCGGTTCAATGGCCCTAATCTCCAGGAGATGGTGGATGGCCTGTTCCATTAACCGGCGCTTTTCTGGAACTCCAGAAACATGACAGGGTATAAAACTTGGAGTGGGCCGTGACCAAAATTTCAATGATAACCCAAAACGGATAGTTTGTCTAACCCAGACGTCCTGAGTGGTCAATTCCCAGGTATCCGCAAACCTGGCTAGTCTACCTCCAATTGGGAAATCCTGAGATAAATTATTTGCCTCGTCTGGAAAACTTGTTACCCCATCCCCTATAGGGACGTTTGTAAGATCTGCCCCTGGCCGCTCTATCCTGGTAAAAGGACCTTTGGCCATACTGACCTGGGGTTCGGGGCAGATTGGAACCCTGGTCAGCCGATCGAAAGGGCCATCTAGGATATGGGTTATGACGGAAAGAACCTTTTTTGTTATAAGTTGGAAGGACCTTCCTACGATCCTTAGACTCCACCAGTAACGGGTCTAAAACCTCCCCAAAAAGGGATTGACCCGCAATCGGCTTAGATGCCAGGCGCCATTTTTGGCGAGCATCGGCAGTCCAGTTCTTGAGCCAGTTCACCCTGCGACCTGCGGTGGCAGCCGCAATGGATTTTGAAGAAAAGCGTGCTGCCCTGAGTGTAGCATCAGCAGTAAATTGAGTTGCAGCTATGACTTTATTGAGGTCTTGATGAATGCGAAGTTCTGATGAGGGGATCCACTCCTGGAGCTGGCGCAGCCACAAGAGAGACGATCTGGCAAAGAAGGATGCAGAGCAGGAAGCGCGAACCGCCCAGGCCGAGGCATGGTGGGACTTTAGCAGGAGTTGTTCTAGTCGACGATCATCCGGTTTCAGGAGCTCCTCAGCTTCCCCCGGTATGGGATTTGGAGAGTGGAGCGCAGCTACCGGAACATCCACCGATGGAGGGGAGAGTAGACCCGTCAGTTCAGCCGCCGTATTAAAGAATCTCTTGTCCTGCGCGGAAGGCATTGGTCCTGAGGTTGGAGCCACGAACTGTCGCTGCACGTTGTCCAGGAATATCTTGGGCGCTGGAATAACAGCCAGCTCTGTCACCTGTTCTTCAAAAACCGGAACTTTGGAAGAAGAAGTCGCAGCATCTGTTGTTACTGGAGCAGAGGCCAGGCCTGCTACATTCCTGGCCTTATGTAGTAACGACTTGAATAAGGCAGGTGGGAATAAGCCCACTGAAGTGGGTTGTTCTGGAGCGAGGCCTTCATCCTCTGATAGTGCTGTGGGATCACACTCACCCTCTTCCAGGGTGGCAGGTCTGATATCCTCACTGGAATCATCAGATGAGTCTTCAGCAATGGCTGCCCCCCTGAGGGACTGAGAATGTGCATGACTAGAAGGCCTAGATGGAATGGCCTGGGCAGAGGCCTGTATTTGCTGGAATCCAGCTAGGCACTGTTGCACTGTTGCTGCCATGACCATCTGCCAGCTTGGCTGATCAGGCTGATGTGAAGGGCCTGCCTGAGAAGTCAGGGAGCTGGAGGCCACACTAGCAGGGGGCCTAGCCGCCTGTGTCCAGTCTATGGTGGGAGCAGAGGCCACAGGGATATCTGGTCCAAATGCAGTAGCAATCTCCTGGGGATTTCCCTGGGCAGAGGAGACCAGGCCTCCTTCCCCCCAAACATTGGGGTCTAAGAGCGTAGGAGCTGGGGCATCCAGATTGTGGACCTGGGCCTGGATCACTACCTGGTGTTTTGGAGGTGCCATGGCCTCCTCTTGCTGATCCGCCCTGTCCACTATGCGCTGTAGCGCCCGATCACGCCTCCTCTCGTCGCGTTCTGCAGCCTTAGACCCTTGGGTCGATTTAGGCTGCTTGGCTTCTATCGGGGCAGGAGTAATCTCCTCCCCAGAATCGAGCCCTTTCTGCGTTCTTGCTGGCCTCTTCGGCTTCGCCGGAGCCTTCCCAGCCTCAGCCATCGTGAATCAGCTAAAAATAGCGAGTTGCGCGCGCCGCTAGATGGCGCTGCGCTCCCAAGATGGCGACCGGCTCAGGAGGCGAAAGGGCGGGAAAAACAGCCAAATTTGAAAAGATCGGCCGGCGCTGAGCTTAAAAGCCGCGCCGCCGAGTCTCCAGGCTAAAAGAAGCCGGCCGCAAGATCGGCCTTACCAGAAATACAATCTGTGAGTCTTGAATTCTCCCCTGTATCTGTGCTCCTTAGGAGCTTTGGTAAGGGAGTGTCCCTCCAGCCTCATCGGAGTGCAAGCACCGGCCGATGGCAAACAACGCTCCCCTCAGGGCTTGCAAGCCCGTTCCCCAGACAATGAGCAGAGGGGGAAGAGAGGGGGCAGCTGGAATCGAGGCGTTTAACAGCCACAAGTGGCGATTTGTTAATGCCTGGGGACGGGAGAAGGAAACAGTTTCCTAACTGTTGTTATTTTTCCTTTCTTAACTAAGTCAATCCTCATGCATTTTTCTTTCTTTTTTTTTTTTTTTTAAACTTACAGTTGAAGCAAGCAGTCAGAGAGGTGTAAATCCATGTCTAGCCTTTTTGAAGGGCTGAGTCTAAACTGGGCCAATATCCAAGGAGGAGGAGGACAGAGGCTCAGTTTTTGATTGACAGACTCAGCCCTTGATGTGATTGGCTGTGGACAACCCTCACTGAATGCTGGCTTCAACCTCCAATGGAGAATGGCCTGAAGGACAGAAGGATGAGGCGCTACCAAGGCAACCGTCAGATAAGCCCTGGCCAAGAAACTAACTTTTTTAAAAAATTATACCTTATTGCTTTTTAATTAAAACCAAAAAGAAAAAAACAAGCAAAAACAACCAAGGATAATAGTAATGGAGATACATACATAAAAAGTGTTTCACAAAAAATGAAAGAAATATGACAAAAAATAATATATGTCATTATGACAATATATAATTCTATATGTTTGCCAATGCAAATATTATTCAACTATGTATATACTGTATTTCTAATACATTTGTAAACTATCTTTTTTAACCTTCTGTATTCTGTACAATTAAATACCATATTTCATTATACTCGTCCATACAAAGTCTACATCTATAGGCAACCTGATCAAAAGGACAATCAAGTCTTCAACTCATTGAATAAATTGAGCCATGCATTTATTTATCTTTCCAATACTGCAATATCAGTCTTTCAGCCATAGTATGGGCACAGAGAATCCATTTACATTGTCTGGTTGTCAAATGTACCAGGTATTTAGTTCCAAACAATATTATCCTCTGAAAATGTTAGCTTTTGTCACACAATCATATTTATCTAAGCCAATACTTTTATCTAAGCCAAAACTAACCAGGCCAAGAAATCTGAAAAAATGTCTCAGACCAGCCCCTCCCTAGTTTACTCAAAGACAAAGTGAGGGAGGGGGAAACACATTCAGACATGTTACTGTTACTGTAATTTTGTAATAAAAGTAGTCCTTACTAATAAAATATTGGATGCATACTCTGCTCTACCTAGCTGAGGTGAAGTCAGCAGTTGTTTTAGAGCAGGGGTGGGTGTTGTGTTCTGACTGACCTCTAACTGAACTCTAACTTGTTATGTCTAGCTGAACTCTGACTGAACTCTGATTTATTATGTTCTAGCTGAACTCTAACTGAACTGTATGTTTTCACCCAGGTCCAGTGTTTGAATGCTCAAACGCTATTGGTTGTTGTGTCTGACAGCCCTCTATAAAAGAGCTAGCTGTCAGACCGTGCTTTGCTGGTTGCTTGAGTGAGTTGAATAAAAGAGCTGTTCTGAAGTCTGTCTTCTGTGATCCTTACCCACTATCTAACAGTGTCAAACTCAAGGCCCGTGGGCCGAATCCGGCCTGTGGGATGCTTAGAGCTGGCCTGTGGGGCCGCCCTGGAAACAACGAAAGACAGCCCATGGTGCCTCTACCAGAAAATACTCAGGAGGGCCACAGACAGAGGGTTGCAGGAAGCCGTTGCAGCCAAAAACGGAGGTCAGGAGCCCGTTTTCACTGGTATGGCGCTCGGGCCACCACAGCCGCCCCCCACCGACACAAATGACGTTGAGCTGGCCACGCCCACCCTGGCCATGCCACACAACCCTGATGCAGCCTTCAATGAAATCGAGTTTGGCACTCCTGTTTTAGCGTGTGGGTGATTTCAGCATGTGGACAGACAAATCTCCCTGTTCTGTTCAGAAAGCCAGAAAGCCTGATTGCAATGTCCAGTTGAATCAAAAACTCTCATGTGTTTCTCAGCACATGTTTTATTTTGTTTCTTAAATAGCCACATTGCTGCAGGGATTACCAGCTTGCCAATGTCTGTTTTTCCTCCCCCCCCCCCCCAAAGACTGCAGCTGAACATCACCCTTCAAACACTTGGCTAGCAAAACTGTGAAAGAAATGCAGATCATTCAATTGCTCAGTCAGTTCTCAACTCTCTACACAAGTGGAAGCTTGGATGCTTTGCCAATGAAAAATTGTATCGAATGTCCATCCTTCAGCCCCTCAAAGGAACTCACAATTGCAGTTATAGTTTTTGTAGTGGAATTTTCAAAGGAGTCCCCAAAGGAGGGAATTGTTTATTTTCTTGTGTGTCTCCTACCTGCTCATGGATAGGTCATCAACAGCCCCTGAAAAGGGGCATTTGTTTGCCTGTTTAATGTAAACATCAATCCATCTAGCTACAAAAGCCTTAACTGCCAAATCATGATTTATTTATCCATCATGCCTGCCTACCTACCAAAGGCACTCTGAGCAGCAAATGGATAAAAACAGAATTAAAAGCAAAATGCATTATATAACAAAACTAAGCCAAGGCTACCAAAATCTCTCAATAGCTATACACGATACACCTGAACCAACATCATACCATCTTTAGCATTCTGGCCCCAGGGCATGAGGACAAGTTGATGGTCCAGAGATGACAGTCAAAAAAGACAAAGAAAGGGATGGGCGTGCATATACAGGTAGTCCTTGCCTTACAACAGTTCATTTAGTGACCGTTAAAAAGTTACAGTGACACTGAAAAAAGTGACTTATGACCGTTTTTCACAGTTACAACCTTCGTAGCATCCCCATGATCATGTGATCAAAATTCAGATGCTTGGCAACTGGTTCATACTTATGACCGTTGCTGTGTCCCAAGGTCATGTGATCACCTTTTGCAACCTTCTGACAAGCAAAGTCAATGGGGACGACAGGCTCACCGACCAACCAAGTTACTAACTTATCAACTGCAGTGGTTCACTTAACAACCGTGGCAAGAAATGTTGTAAAATGGGACAAAACTTAACAAATTCTCACTTAACAACAAAAAGTTTGGGTTCAATTGTGGCCGCAAGTTGAGGACTAACTGTATTTGCTTATGCTGTCATTGTACAAATTTAGAAATAATTATTGACTCTGGTTGACTCAGCCTTCCATCCTTCCAAGGTGGGTAAAATGAGGACCCAGATTGTTGGGGGCAATATGCTGACTCTGTAAACCACTTAGAGAGGGCTGTAAAAGCACTATGAAGCGGTATATAAGTATATAAGTCTAAGTGCTATTGCTATTGTTATAAATGCATGCCACTCAAACACCAAATATCCAATGTGTTTGTTAAGTTTGCAATTCCAAGGCTCCCCAGTGCTTCCTTCTTTGGATTCTTTCTCTTTCAGTTTGGAATGGATAGCCCTTTGTATTAAAGATGCCTTCATATTCAGGGCTCTCCTCAGATCACAGGTCACCAACCAGTGGTGCGCGGACCACTGGTGGCCCACGAGAAAATTTTGATGGTCCATGGAGAAATCTTGGCCCCTGGGCTGGAAATGGCCGACAGTAATTAATTCAGTCCATGCGCGGGAACACAAGGCTGCACCACCCAACATCACCCCGCCCACATACCAGCTCCCATTCTTAAGGCCGAGCACAAACCTTCCCTTGAGTATAGTGGTGCGAGCCACTTGAGCTGGAACAGGAAGGTAAACTCGCCGCGCTCAGCCGAATGGCTGCCGGGGGGGGGGAGAAGTTTCAGCTGCCTTTCGGGCCTACATCTCTCCTTGTGGGAGGCCTCCGGGTGGGAGGCCCGAGAGAAAGCACCTGCTAGATCGGCCCCCTGCAAACTCTCATCTCTCGAGGAGCCCGGGCGAAGTTCCCCACGCTGCTTCAGCGAGCGCTCCTCCAGAGACGAGTTTGCAGGGGGCCAAGCTAGTGTCTGCAATGGACAGTGCACCCGGTGGAGGAGCTGCAACAGGCCAGTCCTGTGAGTGTAACTACTACAGCTCTGGAATATGGGACCAGCCGTGGTGGGGCTGGAAATTTCTGATCTCTGATGCCGCACTACAGCTGAGAGAAACACTTCGGCAGGGCTCCTCAAGAGACGAGAGTTTGCTCGGCTCCCTGCAAACATTCGTCTCTCAAGGAGCCCGGCTGAAGTTTTCCATGCCGCTTCAAATGCTGATGCCGCACTACAGCTAAGAGAAGCACTTCGGCCGGGCTCCTTGAGGGACGAGCGTTTGCTCGGCTCCCTGCAAATGCTCGTCTCTCGAGGAGCCCGGCCAAAGTGCTTCTCTCAGCTGTAGTGCGGCATCAGAGATCAGAGATTTCCAGCCCCACCACAGCCAGTCCCATATTCCAGAGCTGTAGTAGTCGTGTGACTACTACACGACTGTAGTCACAGGACTGGCCCGTTGCAGCTCCTCCACCCGGGTGCAGGAAAAGGAAAGGAAAGGAAAGGAATGAAGAAGAGGAAAGGAAAGGGGGGAGGGGAGGGGAGGGGAGGGGAGGGGAGGGGAGGAGAGGAGAGGGAAGGGAACTACAGCTACAGGTCTGGAATATGGGACTGACTTTCCCAACAACATCAGCAAGCCACTGTCAAATAAGCTTCAATTATTTTGTAATAAGTACACTAACTTTAATAATTTTGTTACAATTAAAACAATCTTTAAAGATTTTGTTATAGCATTTACGATATATATAAGCATTTACATTTTGTTATAATTAAATAAGCATTTATAATTTTGTTATATTAAATAGGTGTATTTCATATTAATAAAATGGAAGTTCTCTGATCATTATTTTACAAATGTATTTATCTTTTTTTAAAAAAAATCATATTAGTGGTCTGCGGGACTTAAAATTATGAATTAGGGTTCGTGGGATTTAAAATTATGAATTTGGTGGTCCGCAGGATTTAAAGTTATGACCTTGGTGATCCCTGAGGTCCAAAAGGCTGGGGACCGCTGCCTCAGACAGCTGTTCAGTCAGAAAGTGTCCTTTGAAAGCAAGGGCGCATGGCTATGCTGGGGGAAGGCCAAAGGTCTTAGAGCCAAAGCAGACAAGCCAAGTGAGATCAGCTGTCAAATCATTGTGCCCAAAAAATAAAGAGAGAGAGTGATCCAATTACGGATATTAACATCTTGTTTCATTTTATTTCCAGGCAGGCAGGCCAGAAAAATATGCTTACAAGACTGAAGGGAACTGGAAACTTATAAGCTAAATTCTGGCCTGGAACTGAACCTCTGAAGGGGCCAATAACCCTTTGCAGTAGCTTCAGCATAAGATAACGAAGCAGGCCTATTTAATAAGCCTTTAATTCTGTACATGGCCAAAACTATCAAGATTGTCAAAGATCACCCTAAACCTCATCAGATCATTTCAGGTACATTATGAAACGTTAATTAATATGAGTTTTAATTCTAGTTTAAGGTTCGAGATTTTTCAATGGGATCAAATTATGCTGTCTCACTGGCCTATGTTTTGGAACCATTGGAGTTAACAAATCCAGGAAGACTCTGAACCGTGACAACAGCATCTGGTCTGAAGTGCCTGTGGTTTCCTCCTCTGAGGACCAGCTGTAATGGCCTAAGAAGCAGGGATCCAGAGCCTAACTCTAAGGATTCTGGTTTGACACCTGAACCGTCAGCACATTTTAAACTAGCACTTCTTACAAGTGGAGTAATTATTAACATAAAGGAGGAGAAGATGGAGAGCTTTTTGAAAAGGGGCTGTAAACACAAGAATATATCTGCAAGAAGCCCCCTCCCCAAAAAAAGGAATTATTGCTGCTGTGGGGTTTTTTTCTCCCCCTTCCAGAAAGAATGTACTATAATTACTGTGGCTTTTTTTTTTACCATGCTGTGTGAAAAACAGACCTGTAAATCTTGTTTTGCAAACTAATCGGAGTACCCCTTTTCCACATGGCAAAAAAAACAAAACACACAGGTTATTTGGCACTTCCTTTTATTCATTTGGATTTTTTTTTCTTATGTTAAGAATTTCTTTTCCCCATACTCTGCCTCAAATGTGTGCTGCTGCAACTCTTAACGCACAATTTTTCTTCCCCTTCCCATCACGATTAGAATAAAATTGTTCCCTGGAGGAGAGTATGTCATTTCTAAGGTAGTTTTGAAACTCCTATTGCTCTCCCAATAATTAATTTTTTTTCCTAGCAGAAGCTATTCTATGTTTTTGACACCTCGTGAATTTGTATTGAACACAAATATTCATCCTTCTGATTGTGATATTTGATAAGGCATAAAAAGAATATAGAAACAAATCAAAATAAACAAACACATATGGCATTTAATAGACTTCTGAGGGGAAAAAAAACAATTGGCCATCTGATACTGAAAAATCTGCTGTGCAAGACGGAAATCAAAACAGAGCTGGGATGAAATGATCATTTTATTCCCATTTCAGACAGACAGCATTTAGATGCTGGCCTTTTTTTGAATGAACAAATGGAACTGAAGCTAGAGAATGATTAGTATTCAGATTCAGAGGGGCACTGTAAGTGCAGGTCAGGGGTGGGTTTATCTTACTTTCCCTACCGGTTCAGAAGTGCGCGTGTCGTGTCGGAAGTTACATCCGGGTATTGACCATCTGCGTGTCACGTAGTGAATATTGTCAGTTCTTTGTCTATGCAGGGTGATGCACCCCTATCCTAATATTATGGTACATTCCAATATAAGCAGACCATGTGATATGTTGAGTGCGCATGTGTGCATTCCTAAACCACCATTATTCTCTTCTGCCTTAGCTGTTGACCTGAACGGTCGTGTTACTCAGCACAATGTAGTTTGTTCAGGATTTATTGTTTTTGTACTGAAATAAAAATTTTCTTTAGACTTTTAATCTCGGCTTTATTTTCTAACTGTCTGAATTCCAAGAAAAGATCTAAATCGCCTCTATGAGATATTATTCTCACCCCAACACTGCGCATGCGCGGAAGCCTTTGCGCATGCACAGAGGGTTCATTGCCAGCCGCTTTCAAGCAGCGGCGACCAGGGAACCGGTTCAGGGGCGTGGCAAGCCGGCCATACCACCGGTTCGGCGAACGAGGCCAAATTTCCTCCACTGGCTCGCACGAACCGGTCCGAACTGGTGGCAACCCACCCACTGGTACAGTTATTCCTACAGAAGCCACAAATAAAAGGTCTGAAAAAGAACTTTTATTTGTTTTCAGCAATGATCAAAGCTTTTTGGAGAAGAAAAGGCATGGAAAGGAAAGCAAGAGCAAGAAAGGCACAAAAAACATGAAACAATCCCGTTCCAATTATATCATTGAGGCAGGGGTGAAATGCTCCCCGTTCGCTTTTACCTGTCTGTCGTCAGTGAGCCAATCGTGCAGGTAGCACGGCACTCCGCCCACCCACAGGGACACCGCCATTTGAGTTCTTTTACCCTCTGCGCATGCAGAGAACGCTTTGTGCATGCGCAGAGGGTAAAAGAACTCAAATGGCGGTGTCCCGGCGGGTGGGCGGAGTGCCGTGCTACCTGCGCGATCGGCTCACCGATGACAGATAGGTAAAAGCGAACCGGGAGCATTTCACTCCTTCATTGAGGGCCATAAACCTACAGTAGCCCTTCCTCCAGGAAAACAAACCATACTTTGTGATTACTGTTTTCCAAAAGAAAAGATACCGAAAATATCTTGAATATGTTTCAAGGCTCCTAATGTCATATTATCCATATTGTGATAGACCAGTTTCCGAACTTCCGGTTGGCCCATTGGGCCATTTTTCACCGTCCCCAGGCTTCAGGAGGCTTTCCTGAACCCTGGGGACAGCGAAAATGGCTGAAAAGAAGGCCGAAAATCAGCTGGCCAGCGTGCACATGCGCGTTGGAGCTGACATAGGGCAACGCCTCGCATGCCCTCAGATATGGTTCCGCGTGCCGCCTGTGGCACGCGTGCCATAGGTTCGCCATCACCATGATAGACTGTTTGTTGATCCTTTTTTCCTTCAAGGCCTGGCTGTTTAAGGGACTGCCTGTCTCCATTAGCTTCTACCCAACTGACTCTATCTTGCAGGGTTGATGTGCTTCAGGTTTCTTTGATTAAACAATGTCAGTGTCATCTCTCAGGACCTTGGAAGTGCACCTTCTCTGGAGCCACACCAGCACTCTGGTGTTTCTCCCAGATCCAGATGCCCCCCCCCCCCAATTCTGTTGTTTAAAAGAGCTGTCTCATCACACAGGACTTTGTCACTGGAGAGTGAGACTCCTCATTATATTTTTACTTTCCATCTTTGGTCTTTATTTTTTATATTTTTATCAATTTTATTGCAATTTCTCTACTCGTTGTGAGCCACCCAGGGTTGTTGAAAGATAGGCAACATAGAACATATTCAAGCAACAAGATCTGCCTATCCAAGGTCTTTGAGAAATAAGTCGAAAAACTGTCACATCCAAGCTAAATATCTAGCTGACTGAACAAAACAATGCTGCATTACCTTGATGTGGTACTGATAATTTTGATTTCAGTAATGATATCATTCCATAGCAGAACTAATTGGAAAAGTACCATTAACTTGCAGCGAATATACCATTTCTTTAGGAATTCCCACTCCTCATTTCCTTTGGCATTTTTTTTTACCAAGAACCAGCTGGTAGGATGTAGCCTTATAGGTAGTAAGCTTTGCCTTTAAATACAACTTTTCCTATAATTAAAATTCATTTTTGTTATAATTGTAAACCTGCTTCATTAATGGTTGTTTAGGTCAGATTGTCATTCAGGAATGTACTGTATGTGAAAAACTTCTCAAGATTGGGATAGTGAGAGTAGATATCAACAGTACTGCTTTCATTTGTTCCTCCACTTACTTTAACCCAGATTCTCCTACCCTAAACTTTTTCCTCCATCCTCCATCCAATTCAGGACTAGACAGTCTCTTGCTTTGGGCCTAGTTCTAGAATGGGCCTCTTCCCTGGGAAGTAGTATTGCCGACAGTCCCCCCCACACACACACACCAATGGTGGGTTGCTGCCGGTTCGGACCGGTTCTCCCGTACCGGAAATCTCCCCCCGCTTGCCAAACCGGCAGCGATGGCCACCTTGCCACGCCCCTGAACCGGTTCTCCGGTCATCGCTCCATGTAATCGGCTTGCAAAGAATCCTCTGCGCATGCGCATATGGTCATTTGTGTGACGTGACACGCACTTCCGACACGATGCGAACCAGTAGGGAAGGTAAGTAGAACTCCCCCCTGCCCCCCACACACACTTCCTTCTCCAGCTGCACATTCCATCACAGAGTATGCCATAATGCCTACAGCTTCCTGCTCTGAGAGCTTATGGAAAGGTGGACCTCTGAGAGTTCCTTGAACTAGAAAGATGGATGACAATATCATCAACTTCCTTCAGATATTTTCAAAATCCCTCAAGACCTGGTTATGTTCTCAGGCCTGGGGTTGTGAGCGACATGATTCAATGGCTCCACTGCTGAGGTGGTTATTCTTATTCTCTCTTTGCCAAGTTTTTTTAATGTTAGTTTTGATAATATTTATCTTTTAATGTGTATTTTTATATATGTTGTTTTTATATGTGTTGCTTTATTTGATTGCTGTACACTGTCAAGAGCTCCTTTTTATGAGGTGGACAGTAATACAAACTTGATATGAGAGAGGGAGGGAGGGAGGGGAGGGAGAGAGAGAGGAGAGAGAGAGAGAGAGAGAGAGAGAGAGAGGGAGGGAGGGAGGGAGGGAGATGGATGATAGGGGTCTAATTTTTTTCTCCAGTTTTATTTGTTCCCACACATATTAGGGGGAAAGGAATAATTGTGCAGGGACTTGAGAAGTCTTTGAAATTGTCCTTTTACTCTTTTATCTTTGCTCCTGGCAGAGAGCACATTTTATAAGTCAATTGTCTGATCACAATACATTCATTTCTCTTCCTCATGGTAGAAAATCGTCTCATCATCTTAACTTTTTGTCTTCTTGCAGGACACATTTGCAGCCTTTCTACCCTTTAGGGATTCATGCCCCATCTTCATTCTTTAGTCATTTTATTTCTTCTCCTAAAAGCCTCAGACACAGTGTTTTATCTGCAAGGGCCTAAAAGCCTTTGCAGATAAAATGGCAAGGTACAAATGTATTTTATACCTCTTGCTTATTGTAAACCGCTCCCGGAACGTTTAAATATTATCTAAATATTTTAAATAAATTACATTACTGCCATCTATCAGCCTTGCTCCTCGGTGTGACTGTTCCCCTTATGGAGAATGGCTTCCACTGTCAGTTCTGTGTTGAACCTCCTTTCTTTGAACTGATGGGTCCTGATCCTTTCTCATTAGTTTCAATGTGGCCATTCACTGTTCTGGTCCTTTGACAGTTATTCTTTGAGAACTGCTATAACCTTGCAATTGCTGCAAATATATGCCAGGTTTTTTTCCAGGAAAGATGACAAACACGCCAGAAACACTTCAGATCACCAGCTGCAGTCTTTGTGCACTTGTTCATCTTCATGTTTATTTCTTAAGGCACCAGTAGGAGAAAAGGTTTATTTCTTCTCTTCAGACTTTCAGGTTCACCAGTCCCGTACAAACTCTTGACCCAAGAGAAAATACATCCTTAACTTTCCTGACAAATTCTTGTTTACCGTCCCTGTTTGTTCACTCATTCTGTACAATGATGGCAATCTTTAATATCACCTTTCACTTAATGTAAATATATTCAATAAGTATGCATTGATTTTTAAACTGAAATTGAAAACTATAAACCAATCAGAGTTTTGCAATGGAGATTTCACAGAATTGTAGAATGCTAAGTCAGGCTCTAACATGCAAAGAACAATCTATGAAAAGTGAAGGTAAACTAAGCGGAGATTCAGGTGGTCGGGCAAAACTATCTTTGGAAAATAATGTCTCCTACCAAGAGCCCCATTTTCTTCTAACATCTGCTACCCAGAATTCTCTCATCATACTTCATAATCAGTAATTTCTCTAGGAGTAAAAAGTCTTGTGATGCTCCAGAGCTCACATCACCAGCAGATACATGGAAAGAACAGAGGTGATAGTCTAAATCAGGGGTCTTCAACCTTGGCAACTTTAAGCCTGGCGGACTTCAACTCCCAGAATTCTGGGAGTTGAAGTCCGCCAGGCTTAAAGTTGCCAAGGTTGGAGACCCCTGATCTAAACAATGATTTTTGAACACAGAATTCCAGAACAGGAAGCTTTGTAGAATCGACTATAACATATATAGAAATCTTGTATTCTAGTTAGAGCACAGTGCAAAGCTCTGAATCTTGCAAGCATGATGCACCCATCAGTGATAAGTGTAAAATCTTCCTTAGGAAACAAAGCAACCCAAAGGCACCTTCCAGCCAAAAGGGGAAAACTTTCCAACCCATCAATGCAGGTTGCAATGAATGGTGCTGATAGCAATTGACTGAAAGCGAGGCAGCTCTTCTGAAAACCCATTAAATTGCAGTCTTCTATCAAAAGCTATTTCCTACCATTCACAACATTCCCACCCTTTAACAATAAGCCTAGAAAAAGACTGAGGCATCTGTCATGCCCAGATGGCTCTAACTGAAAATTATACATGCATGTGGAATTGAGGGTGGGGAGGGGAATACAAGCAGATAATCAGAGAGGGTTTTCCCCTCTTCAGATGAATGAGAAATATTCAAAGTGCTGATGAGGACAATTAGTTTCAGACATACTTGAGCAGAGGAGGAGAAAGAAAGAAATATGGGTGATGACAAAACACTCTGTTGGCCTGGTTCTGGCTGGCTGTCTCCCCAGGAATAAGACCGAAAATAAGATGGAAAATTCCAAAGATGGAATTTTGAAGACACCAAATTTAGTTCCCTTTCTGCTTCGTGAAGGCAAAAGGATTGGTTAGATAGACAGGAACCAAGGAGGACTATGGCATGTACCTTTTTTCCCTTGGGTGGTGAAGCTTCTGGCAAAACTATACAGGAGGCATGCTATGCAATTGAACCACTTCCACATGACCTGCCTCCGTAGTCTTCTGAGGATCCAGTGGCAGGACAAGGGGCCAGACACAGAAGTCCTCTCTAGAGCAGGCCTGCCATCAGTTCACACCCTGCTGATGAAAGCCCAGGCACGCTGGGCAGGCCATGTTGCAAGGATCCCAGACCATCGCATCCCCAAGTAGCTCCTCTACGGTGAGCTGTCTTAAGGAAAGCGATTGCACGGGGGACAAAGGAAGCGATACAAAGACACGCTAAAAGCCTCCTTCAAGTCCTACCACCTCCTGGGAAACCCTGGCACAAGATCGATCAACACGGTGCATGGTGATCCACCAAAGCTGCCAGACATCTGAGGTCAGAAGAACAACCATAGAACAAGAGAAGCGAGCACTCTGCAAAGCCAGAGCTGCAAATGCTGTAACAATGGTGCCCACACATGTCTGCCCAACATGTGGCAGAACATTTTGTGCCCGTATAGGCCTTACCAGTCACCTGAGGACACACCATAGACAGCCCACAACCTGTTAGATGTCAAGGTCCTCTTCGAACACGATGGACGAACATCAATGAGAGATTCACAAATAATGTTTCAAACAACAGCCCTCCACTGCATGTTGGCTCTAAAAAGATTGCATGAGAATAATTTTAAATAAATATAAAGAGGGATGGAAAGTTTTAACATTTTTCACTTGAACCTGATTCTCTAAGGTTCTGTCCCAAGCTGTCCCATCCAGAAGTATTAGACCATGAGTTCTATCATTAACTTTAGATATTTCCTTCTTGTTTTTGTGCTAGTAGACGAAACTTCAAAATGCAGAGCAACCTAAAGACCAAAATTATAATCATATAATTCTCATGAGTAAAGTGAGGAAACAGACCTTCCAATGATATTGGTTGTTGAAGTTGATGTCCACACATTTTAAAGTTGCTAAATTTGAAATCACTAATCTAGATAGACAATTTGTTGGAGATGATGTATCACTACATTCTTGCAGTGACCAAGGTGTGAACTGGGTGATATTCAAAGTGCCTTCTAACCCTTATATTCTACTTTTCTAACAATAGCATCAAATTCTTTCAAGTTTCCACTTTTTTTGCTTTTCACTACTATGGGGTGTATAGAAAATCTAAACCAGCATGATGGCAACACGTATGCCAAATATCCTAATAACTGGAGAAGCATTTTTAAGCTGTACTTTTAACAACTGGGTTTGATTTTTTTTTTAAGAGAACAAAACATCTCCCTAATGAGGAATAATCTGTGAGCAATTGCAGAAAGAGAGGTTGATATGTTTTAGTGGCAAAGGGAGGTGATGATAGTAAAGAATGATTATTTCGTTTCCTGAATGTGATGCAGTTGATTGGGAGCTGAAGATATAAAGTATGATAGATTAACTTGCTGGTTTCATTTGCATAAAAGAAAACAGTAATTAGAGCTAATAAGGTAGTTCAGAAAGTTTACAAAATATCATTTGACTACCAAGGATTAAAAACTGGAAAGCAATGTGATATAATGAGCAGTAAAATTAAAGATGTCTCTCTTCCAAGATTCCCCTAAGCCTCCCATGATCTTTTTGATTAAAATGAATGGTGGTGAGCTGCTCTCAAGTTCAGTTGGATAGAGGCAATCACTGGTGGTATCGTCATAAGGGTCACCCAGATTCTGCTCACTGAATTCAATCCTTCTCGATAGTTCCTTCCCCCTTTTTTAAAAAACTGGCCTAATTTGGACTTCTCAAATAGTGCATATATCAATGCAATTCTCAGCTCCAGAAAAGCATTTTAGAAAGGGCATATTGAGGAAACTGTATACCATACATGTCCCAAAGCAGCTTTTTTCAAGAGGCAACTGGACTTTCTGGTTTTTCTTTGAAGACATTTTGCTTCTCATCCAAGAAGTTTCTTCAGCTCTGGCTGGATGGTGGGGAATTGAAGGATTTATACCCCTTGCAGACAGCTGGTCATTTGCATTCTTTTTGCAGGTCATTAAGGTCACCTGGAGGTTTAACTGTGTCATCGGGTCAACTGAGTGGTACAAATTGGTGTGGAGCCTCTTGGAACTGTTGAAAGGACTGTGTTATAGATTGGAGAAAGATGATGTTGTTGTAGATTGAAGATAGATGATGTCGTATCCCTCCCCCTCTGTTGAGAGAGGGCTGTTCAATTTTGGCATAAATGGCCTCTTTAACCTTCTTTCAAATCAGCAATCCTCTCTGTCCAAAATATAGACTTTGTTGTCTTCAAAAAAGTGGCCTCTGTCTTTTAAATGCAGACGGACTGCTGAATCTAGTCCTGATATGTTTGTTCTCCTATGTTGTGCCATGCATTTATGAAGT
This sequence comes from Diadophis punctatus similis, assembly GCA_023053685.1. NCBI lineage: Eukaryota > Metazoa > Chordata > Lepidosauria > Squamata > Dipsadidae > Diadophis > Diadophis punctatus. Next base: position 209,232,298 of record JALIGW010000002.1, read on the forward strand.
GGTTGTTTTGTTTCCCCAATGTACAGATCTGCATATGGCTCACTGCATTGTACTGCCTTTACCACATTGCTCAGTTTCTGTCTGGGTGTTTTATCCTTGGGGTAGACAAGCTTCTGCCTGAGTGTGTTCTTGGGTTTGAAGTGTGTACGTATGTTACGTTGGCTGAGGATCCTCCTGAGCTTTTCCAATATGCCTGCAACGTACAGAATGACAATGTTGCTTCGTTTATTGTTCTCGTCATTGTCTATTACGGAGGAGCTCCTTCGGATGACTTCCATTCTATGCTTTAGTGGGTGGTGGGAATCAAAATGTAAATATTGATCTGTGTGAGTGGGTTTTCTATAAACTTCAATATTAAGGCTTCTGCCTTCCTTAATGTGTAATAATGTGTAATGCAAATGACCAGCTGCCTACAAGGAGTATAAATCCTTCCATTCCCCACCATTCAGTCATAGCTGAAGAAGCTTCTTGGATAAGAAGTGAAACACCTTGAAAGAAAAACCAGAACTCCAGCTGCCTCTTGAAAAAAAGCAGCTTTGGGACAAGCCATGGACTGGATGACTGAGAATCTCCATAGACATGTATACCATATATCAGTGATGGCGAACCTATGGCACATGTGCCACAGGTGGCACGCAGAGCCATATCTGAGGGCACATGAGGCGTTGCCCTATGTCAGCTCCAGCACGCATGTGCGGGCTGGCCAGCTGATTTTCGGCCTTCTTTTCGGCTGTTTTTGCTCTCCCCATGGCGAAAACGGCCCATCGGGCCAACTGGAAGTTCACTTGTGTGCATCACCTCCAGCCTCCTTTTCGCTGTCAGAGGTCTTGAGGAACTTCTTTGGCTTTGGACAGTTGCAGCCAGGCCTCGCACACTCGGCCCATTTCTTCTGCAGCTTTCCTGAAGGCCTCTGTAGCTGATAACAGAGCTCCAGATCGATCTGGAGCTCTGTTATCGGCTAGAGAGGCCTTCAGGAAAGGCCTTTAGGAAAGGCCTCTGCAGCTTCGGATCGATCTGGAGCTCTGTTATCGGCTACCCAGGCCTTCAGGAAAGCCTTGCCGGCTGGAGAAGAAATGGACCGAGGTGTGCGAGGCCTGGTTGCAACTGTCTGAAGGTAAGTAGTAGGGCAACTCCACTTCCGTTTCATTTCTGAACTTCCGGTTGGCCTGTTGGGCCATTTTTTGCCATCCCCAGACTTCAGGAGGCTTTCCTGAACCCTGGGGAGAGCGAAAAACAGCCCAACGGACCAACCGGAAGTCCAGAGGCTTCAGTGAGGCCTGAGCGCATGCGTGAGGGGCTGTGCGGGGGGTTGTGCGCATACGTGGGGGGCAACATGGGGGTTGTGCGCATGCGCAGGGGGGAGAGGGCATTGTATTATGGGTGTGGGCACGCGCGTCCACACTATCGCGCACGCACCCTTTTGGCACCCGAGCCGAAAAAGGTTTGCTATCACTGCCATATATCATAGGAAATGGAAATGGGAATTATAGAAAATATTTTTGGGGAGGAGGGGAAATGCAGGAGCTAAGTGACAATGGGTGTGTGAGTATCCTTATGTCTGAAAATAGATGTCACTGATATGGAGATAAATTCATCTACCTTGCTAAGGCTTTGCTTTTTAGCTTCTTTTGTTACTTGCCATCATAATTACTTAAGATTTTTTATTTTTATTCTTAAGATTCCAGAAATATTTTTTATTTTATTTATCCATAAAAACCTGAGCCTTAGATAGTGTACAAAATCAAATGTAATGTAAAACATAAAAAAGCAATAAAATTGTAAGCAATGACAGACATAATGGCACCAATCTTCTTCTAGCTTGTTTGCCACCAAAGGCCTTATGGAAAAGCTGTACTCTCCAGCTAGCCATTATAACAGGGACCATTCTTGTTGTCCTAAGGAAGGGGACCAGCCCCCAAAAGTATCTGCCACAGTGTCCTTCATACTGTATGTCCTGATCATCAAGTCACCTATTCACCCAGGTCAGGCAGGCCAAATAAAGTTAGGATAAATGGTCTCAAAGATATACAAACACAGAGCCTTATAGGGCTTTATAGCCCTATAAGCACCTACCCAGAATTATGCTTTCAGAATAGGTGTGTTTTCCCCACCTCTCAAGTATAGGACAGAAGAAAATATCTAAAAACATGAACTATAAAACCAGCTAGAGGAGAATACAACCTTGATGGCAAGACTTAGGAAAATGGATGTCCTTTCCTCAAATATATGTTTACAATTTCAGTCTTGATTTCCACAATTATTTATGAACTTACATTGTGCAGGTATAATTATACAATAGTGAAGCTAGGCTTCTAGACACTTGGCGGGAATATTTTCACTTGGTACATTTTAGAAATAGCTTACAATCATAGGGTTATTTGCAAGCAGAAGGGGGGAAACCTTCATAGATTTACATATGAAACTCTACTTATTTTAACAGAAGTAAAAATGAATTCACAATTACCATCTTTTGGGAGAAGAGGTACTGTAGTTACATCCCACAAAGTAGTCTTTGTGATTTCCACTGAAATAATGTTGCAAGAAATGTCCTTGCAAACATTTTGTTCACTTCAAGATTAAAAGCAACCATGCATTACAGATCATTAGTTAGAGCAGCCAGCTCCAGCAAGGTTTGGGTAGCCTGCCATCTCTGATAAATCTCTGTGATGCTTCACTGTCTCCTACCAACACAGTTTGTTACTTGGGCTGATGATGGGTAGTTCAGAGGCCTTTTTCTCCAAATTGAAATCTTCATTACTGATTACAAGAGAGATAATAGCAAAGAGAACATTTTAGCTGCTTTGCCATAACTAGATTGGCTCAAAAGGTTGTTGTGTTCTACATTTGGGATGCAATCTTGCTGTCAAAGAGCCCTTTGCTAAACTTATTATAAAAATGATTAGCCAATTGCCTCTTCCTTTTTTCTTTTCTTTTTTTATCCAGACGCCTTTTTGATTCATGGTACAATTCATCCAACAATTCGACTTCCATTATACCGCGAGGTCTATAAGCCTAATTGAGAACTTTATCGCAAATATTCATCTGTGAAATATGAGGAGTGAAAAGGGATAATTGGAACATGCTCAGCTTCAGTTCCTAGGATCCTGAACTTTTATGGGTAACGGGGCAACTTTATTACAACTTTTTAGCCCAGTCACAAAGCCATGTAGTTTCCATATCATACTAAATCAAACTCTTAAAACTATATTTTGACTTACTCAATGATGCCAGCAGTTCTAAGTGTAGAACTAGAGGTTCAATTGGGCACATTGGCAGAGAAATTGGTCACTTTTGTATCTACGTCACTCTTAATGCCTCTCCATTGGCTCATACTTGATATCAAGTGAATAATTAAGTTGAATAACATAATTCAAGTAATGATTTCAACAGAAGAAACTACATATTGCATTTAATTTAAATATCCAGTAAGGTTACAAATAAACATGGAGACTCAATTCAATCTTTTATAAGACCAGAATTAAAAACCAAACATTAAAATAAAATAGAACAAGACATAATGGTATATATTACAGTTAGTAATGATATCATCAGTAGAAGGCCAAAGGCCGCCACATTTTACAGACAATACAGCAGAATTTAGCTGTGTTCAAATAAATTGTATTATACCAATCCAATAGCAACAACTGCATGTAAAAGAGATCAGAATTTCCTGGATATTTGGTCAGGTAAGGATTTACAAAATTAGTCTGTGAATCCTTATAAAGGGTATATTATAACAGGAGATGAGCTGTGGTTTCAATGGCCCCTTGTCCATAGGAGCACAATCTCAGCTCATATGGGAGTTTTGGTATCTAAACATGGAGAGATTTTTCTGCATTTGAATTTCCTACTAGTGACATACATTGCACCGTATCTCTGTATCTAAACAATTCAGCAGCTAGTAAGCAAAGATATGTCCAGTCACATCTGCTATTCCAAGAGTTTGCCAACATTTAAGTAAAATAACTGCTGATAATAAATCTACCACTACTCCTAAAATAAGGTTATGCTACTAGTAAATGCATCAAAGAAGGAATTTGATTCTCTTTCTACAAGCTTCTGTCAAGTAAGCAGCCATGGTAAGTTATTCACTCAAACTGCTTGAGATTGGGAAGTGAAAAGAAATTCACAAGGAATCCCATCAACATCCAACCCAAAAGGAGTATCACTTTCTTTAATAGCATGGATATGGTTGGCAGATGCATCTCTTTCCAGCAATGAAAGAAAATGTCTTTATTTAATTTATCCTGGCCATACCACCAATGCATCAAAGAAATTTAAAAAATAAATATTCATAATCCTAAAGAAATCAAAAGGATTGATTGCTGTTATGCCTTTCAACCCAAGGTTTTTAAGACTACACGGCCAATAGCTCGAAGAAAAAATTATTTCTATGTGCATGGCATACAGGACCAAATGTACTGATAAATGCTGGTCTTTCATGAGTCTTTAAAAATTTGGCTGTGTACCCAAGCCTGGAGCTCTGAATGTGTTAAGGACACAGTTCCTTGGCTTTACTGTTAATTTGTTAATTATCTCCGCTGCTGTATATATTTATTTTTGGATGTTTTTACTGTTTTAAATATTTTTGTCTCAATTTTAATTTTGATTGTGGCTTTCAATACCATCGACCATGGTATTCTTCTGGAGCAGCTTCAGGGGATGGGAATGGGAGGCCCTGTGCTATCCTGGTTCACTTCCTTCCTCTGCGGTTGCTCTCAGTCAGTGTTGATAGGAGGGGAGAAATCCAGCCTTCACCCACTGCTTTGTGGGGTTCTGCAAGGCTCGGTACTCTCTCCGCTCCTGTTCAACATTTAGATGAAGCCGCTGGGTGAGATCATCCGTCACCATGGACTGAGGTATCATCAATATGCTGATGATAATCAGCTGTATCTCTCAGCCCTTGGTGAGTTAAGCAATGCCATGTCCGCTCTCTCGCAGTGTCTTCAGGCTGTTAGGGGCTGGATGAGGAGCAATGGGTTGAAACTGAATCCTGGTAAGACCGAGTGGCTCAACCCCCAAAAAGACTCTGTGTGTAATCTGGGGGTTCTCCTGGACTCACAACTCCTGCTCGAAGAGCAGGTGGAGGTTGTGCACAGGAGGGCCTTTGTGCAACTGTGGGTGAGTGCCAGTTTTGCCCTTTCCTGGACCAACAATCCTTATTCATGGTCACTCATGCCTTAGTCATTTCCCATCTTGACTATTGCAATGCACTCTACATGGGGCTGCCCTTGAAGAGCATCCAGAAGCTCCAGTTGGTGCAAAATGCAGCAGCCCACATGGTTTTGTGCAGACCTCGGTGTGCACATGTATCACCTCTCCTGTGGGAGCTGCATTGGTTGCCGATTTGCTTCCAGGTGCAATTCAAGGTGCTGGTTGCCACCTTTAAAGCCCTTCATGGCTTGGGACCAGGTAATCTGAGGGACTATTTCTTGCCGGTCACATCTACCTGACCCACCATAGCAGTGAGGCAGGGAATGTTGCGGGTCCCATCCCCTAGGGAGATACACCTGGTGGGACCCAGAAGAAGGGCCTTCTCCATGGTGGCTCCCTCTCTCTGGAACATCATTCCCCCAGAGATTAGAATGGCCCCCACTCTAACACTCTTCCGGAAGGCGCTGAAGACCTGGTTCTGCCAGCGGGCCTGGGGAAGCCAGAGCAGAATGGAGCACATAAAATGGCTCGTTTTGATGTGTTGTCGCCATGGTGGGGGTTATTTTATTTTATTATTTTATTATTTTATTATTCTCTTTTATTTGTTTTATTGTTCTATATATGAGGTTTTTATATTCCTGTAAGCCACCTTGAGTCGCCATGTGCGAATAAGCGGTAATATAAATTTCCTAAAATAAAATAAATAAATAAATAGTTTTAGATTGTAACCTGCCCAAACCTGCTGGTTGAGATGGGCAGGTACAGAAATGGAATGAATAAACAAACAATCAAACAAATAAATGTCTTTCTGCCATTCTAGGATTTATTTTTAATAACAATCTGAAACTGAAGAAAAGACTGCCGTTGGTAGTACCACAAAGCAAAGAAAAAGAGGGAAGATTAATCACTCTCCTAACAACAAGATCTTGAAGACAGACCTTCAAGTTACTATTTGCACTGATGATATTACTTAATTTAGGTAATGAAATGTCTACAAGAAAACAACCAAGAGAGCACCAAGGACCTCTAAACCCATTTCAACTCTGAGTTACAAATATTCTATTTTATTGTCATGATTCTTTGGGAAAGAAAATATGACATTTTCATCAAGATTGGAAGGAAGAATGCAAGAATTATTCCCACATTCGCACACACACAAATGTGGCCCTGAATTAGAATTATTACACTCAGGCATGACCAGGCACTTAGTGATATCACCATTGCCAAAGTAATTTTTGTATATTCTTCATCATCTAAGTGTAATGTTTGATTTTGGTTTACAGTAGTTTGTTATGAAACAATGAAATGCTCTGGATCTCCTTTCTGAATAGTCGTTTTCTATAACAGGGGTCTCCAACCTTGGCAACTTTAAGACTTGGGGACTTCAACTCCCAGAATTCCTCAGCCAGCTTTGCTGAATCTCCTTTCTGAATAGTCGTCTTCTGTAACAGGGGTCACCAACCTTGGCAACTTTAAGACTTGTGGACTTCAACTCCCAGAATTCCTCAGCCAGCAAAGCTTCCTCCCAGTTCTTCTAGATCAGGGCTGTCAAATTCGCCCACGCCCAGTTTAGCGAAGGAAAAAAATCACGATATATCACGTGACGATGCAGGTTTGACACCCCTGTTCTAGATCATTTTTGTCAGCAAACCTTACAGATCACTGTCATTAAAGGCTTAGCTTGGAAATAAGGTTCTGTTGGGAAGAGAAAAAGAATCCTCCCCCAGGTTTCAGGACATTCATGAAATGTAGGATTTGTGCTGAAGTCCATCTTGTAAGAGTTGTCATTTCTCCAGAAAATTAATAGGCAGCCCACAGAATCCCAGGCAAGTCAGAAGTGAAGCATTCTATTAGTTAATCTAATTCAACCTGATCATTCTGAATTTCATTAACTGCCACTGCATAGGAGACTCATTAACAAGCCTCAGCTACATTAAGAACCACTCTTTTTTTCTGCAAGCAGCAAACAGCTTGAATTTGTAGCAATTAGGCTCATCATTTGCAAATAAACTTCAGTTGCGTTGTGTTTATGAAGCCAAGGAGAAACAAAAGTTCATACCAAAATTACAATTTTGTACAGCTTCTGCCAACAGATATGTTGGATTCCGAGGCCTATACACCCCAGTAAGCACTGCCGGGAGCCTGCCAGCTGTGGGATATCATAGGAGTTAGAGTGCAACAGCTGGAGGATAGCAGGTCGGTGAAGCCTACAGTCACTGGAGACCCCCAGATCAATTTTTGATTAATTATTTCTTATTGAAGGCTTCTGCAACTTGGCATTTTTTTTGTTTGGTTAGGAAATGAAGCTCTTGAAATTCTTAATGTGCTTGCTAGAAATTTTGGTGTTGCAATTTAAACATGTGTGAATAAGTTGGGGAAGCTTCACTATTGAAAAATGGAACAATCTTTTAACATGAAGAACAAGAAAAGCAGCTTGAGGAAATGTTCCACTGCATATATTTTACCCCAGCTCTTTATTGCTGAAATAGAACATTATTATTTTGATCCTGCTCTAGGCTTTGAACTTTCCAGGGAAAGAGACAGATAGGAATTGCTTCACATAAATAAAGGTTAATTTATTAAACAAGCACCTTTAACATTTTCTATTGATCAGTACAGAATTTGAGCAAAACAGAAAAGAACCAAAAACCAATTATTCTACTCTCAATGACAAGAAAAGAGCCAAATTAAACAGTTGATTAGCATCTGTTGATTCTACAACTTGATCCAAATGCATCAGCAGCCTCTAAAGCAGGGGTGTCAAATTCGCATCATCACGGCGGCATCACGTGACGCATCGTGACTTTTTTCGCCTTCACTAAACCGAGCGTAGGCGTGGCCAGCACGTGACGCATACGGCCCAGGAGCCGCGAGTTTGACACCCCTGCTCTAAAGCTTGGAATTACTATCAGAACTGAAATGTGCTTTGAAGTCTATGGTATTTTTTTAAAATAAACATCCTTAAGGTTTGCAAGAAATCTGAATAAAAAATTAGAACACCCCTTATTAACAAATCAGTATTAAAACGTTTATTTTGAATTTAAGAGATGAGTAATTCAACAAACTACTATTCTTAGTTTTTAATCTCAGACTAAAAATGGATTAAGAGTCTCATTCAAATAGGACAAACTTGTGTTGTCACGGCGGTGTCACATGATGTATTGCGACTTTTTTCCCCTTCGGTAAACCAGGCGTGGGAGTGGCCAGCGCATGACGCATCCAGCCCATGGGCCGTGAGTTTGACACCCCTGAAATAAGTCAAGAGACTTTTACCGATATGAGAATAGGTTTTCCCTTGTACTTGAAAATTATATACTAAACATGCAGAAGTTGTCACTATATGGAGAATTATGCATTTATTGGGAAGGGAGCAACAAATTAGTTTACAAATTTGGAATAGTAATGTGACCCCAGATTTATACTCTTGTATAGCCAATTTGTGTTATTTTTGCTTATGAACCGATTCCTTGTTGATGTAATGGAAAAACTGATCAATATTATTCCATGTGGTCACGTTTTAATGTCTTTAACGTGATAGCTCCATGCAACCTTCATGAGCTATGGAATGAACTTAAATGCATCATTAAATACTGTGCACATGAAATATTGATCAGTAGAAATGGGGGAGGGATTACTTAAACCTAAAAGCTCTCTAGCCCATGTTCCTCCATTTTAACCAAATAATTATCTTCCCCTCCCATAAACCTGACACGGTTGGGTCCTTCTGTAGCTTGAATAATAAGGAAACAAATGTAAAACAAGCAATGGCCTAAGAAACTATTGTTTCCTTCAGGACTATTCCAAAGAGAGGAAAGGTTAATTCTTACATGCCTACTTGGATTCTATTAATTACCAGTTCCCCCTCAAAACTGATAGAATCTGCATTTTAAACAGTCCTTTCCTTCCTCTCCCATTTCAGGCTATTTGCATTTTTAAAAACCTGCTAGTTAAATGCAGAGACACCTATCTTCTCAACCTCCAGTTGGTTTTAACTCAGGGAAAGAGTAAAGAATGGAGAAATTCTTTGCTAATCCAGCACGTTTACCCAGGATCACCTGATCAGCAGCTTACCCAGCCCAATGTTCTTGATTCATAGGACACAGCAAACCACAAACTGATAATACAGGCTGAGTTCACACCACAGACTAGGCTAAACTGTGATTGACAAGTTTATAATTTAGTGCAAGGGTGTCAAACTCACGTCGTTATGGCAGCATCACGTGACGTATCTGGACTTTCCCCGACCCACCCCCGCTAAACCAGGCATGGGCGTGGCCAGCGCGTGACTCATCCAGCTCACCAGCCGGGAGTTTGACAACCCTGATTTAGTGTACTGTATAAACCTAACTGGAAGCAAGATAGAAGAAACACAGAAAAAAAATATCATAGTGCTTAAATCAGCTTTCCCAATCAGGGTCTCTCCAGGTGAGCTGGACTGTATCTTTCTTTGGGCATGTGACTGGAAATCCTCAGTGATAATCACAAGGAACCCGGAGTCATCCAACTGGAGAAATCTGCCTAAAGGTAGGAGATGCTGGAGGCAGGAGAATGGCAGGAAGTAGATACCCAAAACCCATCACTCTATCAGCCTGGAATCAATTTGGAGCTCCAATGAACTTTGACAATAAGAATTGCTGCAGTAAGTTGATTAGGTGAATCAAAGCAATCAATCTACTTCTAAATCTAGTCTTGGAACTACATATTCACACAGCAGTAGTAGAAACGTAACTGAGAAGAATAAAGTGAAATAAAGTTAATTATGGGGAATGGCAGAAGCCTTGAAGTTTTCAGGAGAACTGTCAATCCTCTGATCTTTTTCCAATTCATATTTTTAGAGACTATGAGAACTACAACAATGGGCATGAAATATTCTGCCCCATCCCACTTCTGACACTTTTTCCTCCCTCTTCTTGTCATTTCACCACTGGAGGTTTTTAAGAAAAAACTGGACAGCCACCTGTCGGAAATGGTATAGGGCTGTGATGGCGAACCTATGGCACGCATGCCCGAAGTGGCATGCGAAGCCATGTCGCCTTTCACACCCGGCATCGCCCGTTCCTCTCCCGGGTTTCTGGCGTGCATGCACACGTGACAATCAGCTGGTCTTTGCGCATGCGGCAGTACCGGAAACTGGAAGAGCTGGTCTTACGTTTTCTGGTGTGAGCATGCACGCCGGCCAGCTGATCGGCACATGTGCATGCGTGGCAGTAACTGGAAGGCTTGCTGGCTGGTGCGCATGCGTGTGCCAGAAACCCAAAGTTCATTTTTGGGTGCGTGCATGGCCCCTGGGCAGCTCCTCTTCCTGGTTGCGGCCCAGACAAGCAGGAAGTGCTCCCTTTTTGGCACTTGGTGCCACGCACACATGCACACCCTCCCTTTTCAGCACTCGGTGGACCAGCTCTTCCGGTTTCCGGTACTGCTGCATGTGCAAAGATCAGCTGATCGTCACATGCACATGCGCGCCAGAAACCTGGGAGAGGAACGGGCGATGCCAAGTGTGAAAGGTGACATGGCTTCACGTGCACTTCGGGCACATGTGCCATAGGTTCGCCATCACAGGCCTAGAATGTGCCTCCTATGGACTTGGAGTTTAAGAGCTAAGCAAGCACTTAAGTAACTCAGCATTCTACTCTTTCCTTTCATCTCTAATGGGAAAAATGATGAATATACTGTCAGATGTAATTAGTATATGGTAGAACAGAACATGCTAATCAAACAAGTGACCACTCGGTGCAGTATATTCACTGTACTTTGCTCTAGTGTATCGCTGCAGGAACCATCACGGCCTACCATAACTTACTGTACATTCCCCAGACCTCTTAGATTTATGTATAAGGAAAACATGTTGGGATTTAGCCCACAGAATGATGTGATGTAGCTGAGATGGATCCCTATTGGGCTGGAGAATGAAAAGTGATAATTTTGGTTAGATATTAGGCAATTGAAAGGTCTGGGCTGACATTTTCATTTAGTAAATGCACTGGGAAAGAAATACCTTTGACCTAAAGACTATACATATTTCTGAAGACATTACATCATTATTTTCCACCTTGCTAGGCAAAAATGTTTCATGATCCACTTAGAAGGAAAGTAATGGACAACTCCCTTCTCTCCAATTTAGCACATTTACAGTATGTGTATAAATCTTATTAAGAAAGAAAGAAAGAAAGAAAGAAAGAAAGAAAGAAAGAAAGAAAGAAAGAAAGAAAGAAAGAAAGAAAGAAAGAAAGAAAGAAAGAAAGAAAGATTCTGCAGAGTTCAGTCTCACAAATGCATCCATACCTGAGACCTATTGGAAGAAATTTCCTTCTTCACTTATTCTTTCTTCTGCGGTGAACATATTTGCCTGTATCCCATGTCCCTTCCTTGGGCTGCTGCATGTGTTTAAATGCAACTAATATAGATGGCTCCCAACCAGACTGACACTTATTCCCTTGCACGGATTACTAGTTTGTAATATATTCAGTTCCCCTAATTATTCTTCTCTCTGGACCTAGGATATTCTTTTTGGTACTTATTAAGAATTATGGTGTTTGAAAGAAGCCACAGCTCAAGGGACACAGACGGAAAAGTTTAAAATCATGTTCTCCTAATCTTACTACTTTACAAAGCAAGTAAAAGGTAATGGTAAATTATCCCTTGAGTCAAGCACTATTCCAAGTTATTTTCTTGGCAGCAGTATAGAGGGTTTGCCACTACCTTCTTCACAGATGGTTTTTCAGCTTCTCAGACTAGCAAAGGAGTTTGTTCACCTGGGTGGGCAAAGACAGGATATGCCCAAATGGATCACTATAACCCTTTTTTTCCCCTTTCTAAATGGCACAGGAAATCCTTGGAAGATTATCAGTACCATCTCCAAAGCATAATATTTGTCCTGAGGCATCAGTATGCTTACAGCCATGCTTCCCAAACTTTTTTCCTTCATTACCAAAACCACTTATCACAAAGTCCTTTTTACCCAACGTGATGTAAGGAAAACACTTTAAGTTAATTTAAATGTCCCTGTTGTGAATGGGTAATGGGTCTGTGTGTCATTACCCAAAGAAAAGCTGCTTTTACCCAATTCTGGGTAATTTACCCAGTCTGGGAAACACCGACTTACACAGTAGCCTTTAAGGGAGCAATTGTATATGATTATGTAGATGTGGCTTCAAGAAAGTGCCCACTGAAGACAATTTTGAATAATAGCTAGATTTTATTGTAGTTGTCATCTGAAACCATCTTTGCACTTCATTGAGCCTAATTTTAAATGTCTGCAGCCTGTGTCCACCTGCCATCTTCGAAATGTAACTAAATGCTGACTCCATATTAACTCCTTTGCTTCTCCCCATCCTTTTTTCTGCTTGATTTAGCACCTGTCCTAATGAACTCTGGAGAATCCAAAAGCTTAAACTCTGTGTTATGACCTTAAGGCAACTAATATCCGGTTATGTGATTTTTCTTCTTTTTTTATGGACAACACAGCAACTTTTGCTCTTGATTCTACTATAAAGTAAATATACATATCAATTTTTGAGTAATTTCAGACAGTAGAGATTTCTCAAATTTTCTTAGACCATTTATTTATCTTCTGATTGTTTCCTTTCTAACTTCCCTATAGGTATAAACAATCCCTTGAGTAAATCGCAGCTAGCTTTTGTATATCAGAGTGCATTGGAAAGAGATACTGAAGTTAATAATTTTAACTTTTATAGGACAAAATATTGTGGCTGGAGCTTTTTCTGGAAGAAAAATAAAGTTTTGCTGAATTTAGGAAATAATACAGTGATAGGCTGAGTTACTAAATGTGATATACAACTGCTTGTAAGTGTGCTCTTCTTATTACTGTAGAGTGAACAAATATGTTAATACCTGTCCTGCACAGGTCAGAATCAGAGAAGAAAAGGAGAATTGAATGACAAAGAAAGGAAATAAAGTCCTGAAAGTATCAGTCAAACTGGCTGAAGGTATGTCCTGTTAAGGAGTTCTTGTGCTCTTGAGCACGTGCACAGCGAAATGTGTTGTTGCAGTTTGATATGAATTGCTATTCAGTCAATAAACAGATACATTTAAAGTATATACAAGTAGTTTACTTAAAGAAGTAGCAAAGTTCAAATAGGAAGTCCAAGTCATACACGGTAAGTCAGTCAATACGAAGAATCTTCTTCTTGCCTATCTTTGTTTTAACTAGCAAACAAAGATTACAGCTAACAAACAAATCTATACTATCACAGATAGTTACGCTTCACACAGCAGCTCTTCATAGTACTTTCACACAGACACGAAGTCAATTACTCCACAGTGAAGCAGCAGAGACAATCAGCAGAGAGAGTCAGAATCAGCAGGAGATCAACAGAGCACTGAGCGAGCATGCTCTCTTGCTTCCTTTTATAGTAATCAGCCTATAATGCATTTAAAGCAATATTCACATAAACATTGATTTGTGGCTTGTTCATATATTAGCAAACCCAATCGTTTGAACAGAGCCCTAACACGTCCCACAGAGATATGCCAAGTTAAGTTTTTTAGATTAAAAAAGTGATAAAGCAACAAAAAACATATTGCTCCTTGCAGTCAATAGGCTTATATGTGCAGAAAGCAATTGCTTACAAGTTGAGTATTAAAACTTCTTAAATGGCATGAATGGTCCATTTTCTCAAGTTCATTAGTAAAAGATAAAGGTTTCCCCTGTCCAGTTATGTCCAACTCTAGCAGGCAGTGCTAATCTCTGTTTCTTAGCCGAGGGAGCCAGCATTGTCCAAAGACATGGTCATGTGGCCAGCATGACTATATGCTGAGGCACACAATGTTGTTACCTTCCCAACAAAGAGGTATCTATTTATCTACCTGCATTTTGCATGCTTTCAAAATGCTAGGTTGGCAGGATCCCAATATTTCTCATTAACGTTTCTTTTTATTCTGCTCGAAGTACAATGTGTCATATTAAAAAAAAACAATCACAGCACACACAAAAAATTAAACATGAATGGTAATCTCCCCTAAATACTAAGGAGCTTTTATTGTCAGTATTGTTCCCCATGGGGAGAGTTTGTCCTTGTCAAATTAAACTCCTTCTCCAATGTCAAAGAAATGCACTGGAGACCAGGTCCCAAACATACTACAATACTGATTCTATTATCCACTATCATGTCTTTTGAAAAACTGGTCACATATGGAGATGACTTGGAATTCCTAATTAGACTACAGGTAGTCTTCATTTAACAACACTAATTGGGACTGGAAACTGTCATTAAACAATGCAGTAGCAAGTTGAAAAACCATGACACTATGCAACTTAATGATGGCAGTTCCAGCAGATCTGGTTGCCATAGCTAAGCGAGGACTGCATGGTTTGTTAAATAAGTACCTGACATGGCCACAACTTCTGACTTCCTGCCAGCTTCCCCATTGACTTTGTTGTGGAAAACCAGCAGGCAAGGTCTCAAATCACAATCACATGACCACAGGATGCTGCAGCAACAATAAGTACAAGGTACGGTTGTAACTACTACTCATCAGTGCTGTTGTAAGTTCAAATGGTGGCTATTTGAATTCAGCACTTTTTTATTTTCAAAGCAAGATAACAGAACTTTGAATCTGAAGGCCAACAGCTGAATGAGAAAGAATTTGAGATTTATGCATATACATCTAATAAAATGATAACCTAAAGAATGATAATCTCTGAAATTTAGATTGGCTTTCTAGAAGCTATCACGGATTTTCTTTATGGAGCCAAACAATAGTGACTTCACACATTGTGGTAAATCACAAAGTTTGTGATTTAGACTGATGCATCAATTCAGTCACTGTAGTCTATAAACCATTGTGTATGATTTGGCATGATATATGAACGCAGCCAGTTGTAATTCATTCAGTGAACCAAGGTGAAGACAGTGTTATGAGTTACAGAAGAGTATTTTCATATTTTCCTCTCTCCCACATTGGTAAGGGTCAGCTTTTGTAGTTCTGCCTTGCCTGTTAACCTACCATGTTTCCTATCCCTACAACCCAAAGAAGTTTTGGATATTCTAATAAAACCATATAACATTCAGAGTGAGTTTGTCTCATTGTTTTCCTCTTCACAAGTTGTATACATAAAAATCTTGAGAGAGAGAGAGAGAGAGAGAGAGAGAGAGAGAGAGAGAGAGAGAGAGAGAGAGAGAGAGATGTGTAATGGTGAGCTAGGTTTTGGTTTGCTTAACAATAACTTGTCGACTGAACCACAGTCAGAACTGAACAATCCATGTTATACTTTACTAAGATATGCCATTACAATCAGAGATAAAGAGCAGCAGAAGTGTGTACACTGTAGCAACTGCCCATCACTTTATTTCTAGCTTTCTTAGGAAATGCTGTTTACTCCAGATCTTGAGCAATATTGATATAAACTGCCTAGAATGCTTATCTGACTATTGTGACTCTGAAGGCCCCAGGAAGAGAGTTCTTTGTTGGTTTCCAAGAATTTAACTTCACTTTTAACTATGATAGAATCTGATTATCTTTATGAAAGAAAATTCCTTGCAATTATTCATGTTACTGTGGGGTCCTTGGTGCTCTCTGAGTTGGTGGTTTTCTTGTAGACGTTTCATTACCCAACTAGGTAACAGCATCAGAGCTAGAGAAGCAACATTTATTTGAGACAACATTACCTTAGTCATGGAGGGGAAAAAAGTATTCCATTATGCTGATAACTAAAAACAATGATATTCAGTGCATCCTTTTTCAAAACAAAGAAACCAACTTTGCCTTTGCTTGCTTGAAAAGTCTCTTCTATGTAACCGCTATTCTTTCATCCCCAGTGCAGAATGGAATGCATTTAGTAACAAAACCACTTATGGCCAAACCTACTTCAATTGCCTACATGCTGTAACAGAGTCACATTAATATTGATTTCAGAATTACCTTTGAATTACAAGAGCCCATAATAAAGTTAACACTGTGAGTTTTCAAGTATTATTATGCTTCTCTGGTGATTTCAATTATTGATCAAGTGCCATAGTGGAATCATTACACTCCGACGCCCTATAATAACAGCGACTTTAATACTGCTGCGGCTCATATCTAACTTTTTTTAAAATCCTATTAGCTTTCTAATACTAGGCATTCTGGGAGATGTAGTTCACCGGGAATGCCACTCCAAACAGCATTCAGCCAAGGGACTTCTAAAGTGAGTTTTTCTTAGCAACCAAAAACAAACGCTGTTATGCTGGGGAAATACATCTGCCCTTTCCTGGAAGCTTTGTACTTGGGAGGACAATTCTCTGAAGTGCTTACATCATACTTGGGAACTGCCTGTGAAGGAGAGTCTCATGGGGTTCTCCTGGGAACTAAAAATATTATGCAAATATTCCCAGGTAAAAGAAGAAAGAATACTAGTCTGCCCATCTCACAACATCATTATATATTGCAAGATATATTGCTCATCTACTTTCTAGGTTCCTTGTGATTTCCTGCGAATCCAAATAAGTCACATTCAGATAGTTGAGGGATTGTCATTTGTTCTACTAGGTCGACCAGACCAGAAAATCAACTTCACAGGAAGATAGAACTGTACTTTCTTGAAAGAGAGTCGGTATCATAACAAGCCCGGCTGTCCTTTACCTCCCCCTCCTTCTAATACCCCCAGTGAATCAGGGAAGAGAATGTTTGAATCATTTCCAAATATGTTCTTGCTTCTCAGGATTTAAATACTCTTTCAGATTTCTTAGCTTATGTAAAATGGTTTTTCCGTATTTCTGTCAAGATGATCTCCCTTACTCTCTGCATGAGCCCTGGAAATGGTTTACTTCTTAGGACTGAACACTGATTTAATACCAAATGACTTATTCAGTGCTGGGATTTAATGACAACCGTGTCTTCCTTTTTGTTTTTTCACTGACATTGTATTCAGAGTATTACCATGTATATTTGCCAAACACCAACACAACTACCAAAAAGAGATTCACACATTTTCGGTTGCTGAATGGCTCAGTGTAACACAGGGGTGTCAAACTCACGGCCCGCGAGCCGGATGCGTCATGCGCTGGCTGTGTCTACCCCCCCCCCCCCGTTTAACGAAGGGGGAAAAGTCACGATACGTCACATGACGACCATGTGATACTATTTTCTTCTCATGGTACTGCTTTAAGGCTAATTCATAATCATAAGAGTTTTTTGCTCCGTTGGGGTGGTAGGATCATGGTAATGAACAGGTTTACATAGTCACCCTAAGCAAGGTAAGGTTTTTAAGATTACTAAAGAGTGTTTGGACCTTCCAGAGACAAGGTTCTTCCATCTCTAGTTCTGGATGGGGTGGCAATACCCCAGATAGACTCAATGTGCAACCTGGGGATCCTCCTATACTTTATAGCTCCTGCTGGAAGAACAGGTGGCAGCTGTACTTAGGCACCTTTGCGCACCTTGGGGTAGTGTGCCAGTTGTACCCTGTTCACCGTCACCCATGCCCTTATAACCTCCTGCTTAGATTACTGTAATGTGCTCTACATGGGGCTACCCTTGAAGAGCATTTGGAAACCTCAACTGGTGCCAAATGGTTCCAACTACATGGCACATGTAACACCACCATTCTGCGAGCTGCACTAGCTGACGGTGTTTTTCTGGGTGCAATTCAAGTATTAGTTGTCACCTTTAATGCTCTGCATGGCTTGGAACCAGGTTACTGAAGAACTGTCTTCTTCCAAGAGTTTCTACCCGTCCAATCGAATCCAAAAAATTGGGCACAGTGCAGATCCCTTCAGCCAAAGAGTATCAACTGGTGGGAACTAGAAGAAGGTCTTTTTCTGTTGTAGCCCCTGCCTTTTGGAATATTCTCCCCTTGGACATTAGAATGGCCCCAACCCTGTTGGCTTTTCGCAAAGCGTTAAAAACTTGGCTACCTATCCAGGCCTGGGGCTCAGAATATGTAAAGGGCCTATTACTTGGCTTGACTATTAGTTGATTAATCATCACATTTTGTGAATGTTTTTTATTGTTTTAATGTTTTTAAATTGTTTTATAATTTTAAAATTTACAATTGTAAGCTGCCAAAGTCACTTGGTTGGGTGGCTATAGAGGAAGGAAGGAAGGAAGGAAGGAAGGAAGGAAGGAAGGAAGGAAGGAAGGAAGGAAGGAAGGAAGGAAGGAAGGAAGGAGGGAGGGAGGGAGGGAAGGAGGGAAGGAAGGAAGGGGAAGGGGAAGGGGAAGGGGAAGGGGAAGGGGAAGGGGAAGGGGAAGGGGAAGGGGAAGGGGGAGGGGAGGGGAGGGGAGGGAGGAAAGAAGTTCAGTAGGTGATAATGTAATGAGATACCTGTTCAAGGTAATATTTGGATAACGTTTGGATGGTAGTAGTTTTTCTGACTTCATTTTTTAGAGCTTTGCTTATACCAGCCTCCAGTTTTCCCACTTATTTACATTTAGCAGAAATGCTTGGATATGTATAGAATTCTTTGCAGAATGGGGAATTTTGAGAAGGCAAGGTCCTAGGTGCATGAAAATGAAATCAATTACCAAACTTCCTTACACTGGAAGCATTCAGGATGCATACAGACTAGACAGCCATCTATCAGTAATATTTAATTTGGATTCCTACATGGAGCAGGGGGTTAGATTGGAAGATAAATGGGTCCTTCTAACTCTGTGAGTCTATGATTAGACTATGAGTCAAAGTCTATCATAGACATCTCAACATAAGTAGGCCATAGATCATGAACTCCATGGACCTCAAACGCATAACCCCCGGCTCTTTCATTCCTGTTAGTCCTATAGGACTGTGCCTATAACAAAGCAATAGCGGTGACTTGGCAATTATGCATCCAATGAGCACTTCACAAGAGCACAATGACTCTTTTCAAGTCATGAACAAAAATACTATGTATTTCTGATGAGTATATGAAAGAAAGGTCTTTCAAAACACAGAGATATTCTTTGACTGAGCACCTCACCTGAAAATGAATTATACACGAACTGAATTACTTTGTTAAATATGCTTCTTTTGCTATTGCCTTAAACTGTTCTATTAAAGCTTCTATTATAGACGTTCAGCAACCTTCAGATCAAATCCTCATCTCCTCTCATTTCTTAATTATAATACTGCATATCAGAAGTTTAGACAGGGTACTATTAACATCTTCCTCTTTTATCATTTATCAAGCTGGCTCAGCTTGGAGCTAGTCTTGACTTCAGGCAGAAAGGATTAGATACCCAAAGACATTGAGCATAGCATAAAAGTTTGTAATTATACTCATTTATTTGGAAGAGGAAACTCACTTTTAACTGTAGAATAAAGGCACAAAGATTACTCAAATTCATTATGTGGCATGTAGAATGTTACGCACCGACGTATGGAATACGAATTTGCATAGCCACCGCTGGTTGGCTAACCCAGGGGTAGGCAAAGTTGGCTCTTCTATGACTCGTGGACTTCAACTCCCAGACTTTCTGAGCCAATCATGCTAGCTCAGGAATTCTGGGAGTTGAAGTCCACGAGTCATAGAAGAACCAACTTTTCCTACCCCTGGGCTAACCTAGTGGCGGGAGAAATAAAGTACTGTCAGTGGCTAGCAGGTTTCAGGGAAGCCCTTAAAAGCGGCTTCCCTGCAACCTGCTGGCAGTCTGTATTAGTTCTAGCTAATAGACAATAAAGGTGCTGAATTGTTCCTGAACCTCTTCATTTACGCGTGAATCTAACACAGAACTTGTAAAGTTCATCTTGGCAACTCCTTCCCTTGGCAAAGCTAGCTCCAGAGCTCAGCCTTATCTGATCAGCCTTATGCAGAAGCTCTTCTGCAACGAACACTGTATGCTTCCCAAATGGTTATAAATAAAGCATCACTGCTCATACACAAACAAGATACAGTATTTTGAAAGCTCTGATGGTGGCTTGAATTTCTAGCATTCTTTTCTAATGATTGTACAGTATATGTCACGAGTACGATTTTCTTTAGGAGTAAGTAACATTATACAAAATACATAAAGGAAGGAAGGAAACACTGAGCGCAATTTAGAAATTAAGACCAGAGATGTGAGAAAAGAAAATGAAATATGACCAAATAAAAGCTTATACTAAAACTATTTGTCATAGCTTTTTATAACTTTCTATTCTGGCAATCCATCCTTGGCTCCATCATGCCTGTATGTTGCTCCATACATTAATGTGTTTATTTATTAGATTTTTATCCTACTTTTATTACTTTATAAGTAACTCAAGGTGGCAAACATACATGAGACTCCTTCCTCCTGTTATTTTCCCCACAACAATCCTGTGTGATAGGTTGGGCTGAGAGAGAGTGACTGGCCCAAAGTCACCCAGCTAGCTTTCATGCCTAAGCTTTTGTAGAAAGTTAGCACCCACCCCTCTACTAGAAGAATGAAATATGTTGAGAAATATTAAAAAGGCAGAATATTATATTTCCCTGGATGAGAAATGGCGAAACATGTTTTTTTAGAGGGAGAAAGCAGCCCCCACCTTTCTTAATAGCCCTCAGACTAAGAGATAAAGAGTTTACTGAAAAAAGCCAAGTATCTAGGTAGCTCTATTCATAGGCAAAAATTCCCTGCAGCAAGGTCTGAACAAAGGAAGAATTAGCCCTCAGCCACAATAGGAATTGCCCAATGCCCCTTCATTGCATCACCCTCAAAATCTTCAACCAAACTTAGCTCAGACAAGCACCTAGGATTTGTACTTTGCCTATGACCCCTACATAACCCCTACATAGACCCATGGGAGTCCAGCTATGACCCCTACATAACCCCTACATGGACCCATGGGAGTCCAGTTATGACCCCTACATAACCCCTACATGACCCCATGGGAGTCTGACAACAGCCAATAGAATATATGTTTTTGCACAGGAACAGGAAGCTCAAGTGCAAAGCCCAAGAGAAGGTATAAAAAAACCCCACTCTCAACTCCATGTGGTCAGCTGCACCAGAACCACAAACATGTGGTCTCTTTCTGAGATACCAGTCACAAACAGTAAGGGTTGTGTCTGACATATCCACCTCCCTGAAGCTTAGCACTGGCTCCCCACAGGAGTTTGTTTGTAGTGCGCGCATGCACAGTACAAAAAAATTTTTTTTAAAAAAAACCCCAAAACAAGATGGCGATGCATGCGCAGTGCCGGAAACTCTACCTTCCCAAAGTAATTACATTCTCCAGGGAGGGAGGGACAAACACTGCTGGATGAGTTCTGTGACCTCTCTGGAAACAAAATTTTAAAAACCAGAGGAATTAATTACCGTAGAAGAATGGTATCTTTCATAACTAAGTTTCTGCCTGAAGCTTAACTGATAGGCTGGAAATTTTAAATTGGCAACTGGAAAATCTGGCGAAGGTTTCTGCTACCACAAGGACACAATCTTTCTACTCCTGGGCTGTTTGGCTTGTGCAAAGTGGAAGATGCCTTTTAATGTGACAGTATTCTTACAGCTTTTTGCTTGGGGACATGGAACTCCACACTCCATTAATCTGTACGGATGATGATTTATTCAGGCATGGCGAATACATGCATCTTCTCATATCTGCCTGGAAACAGAATTTGGAAGATGGGATTCTTGGCTAATATTACTCAACATGCAAAATTCAATAACGTTCAGCTTGGGATTGTTTTACCAATGAAAAGGGTGCTTCATAAGATCACATGGAACTTATGAATACAATATTCTGCATGAGACAGAATCTTTGTGAAATCTTTATTTACTTATCCTTTTTTTAAATGTATTCTTTTTTAAAAATGAATAACCACTTGTATAGATGGCTTTAAGAGATGCTGAGCAGCCAGACTCTCCTGCAGAAAGTTCACTTCCTTCCTCTGCGGCCGCTCTCAGTCAGTGTTGATAGGAGGGGACAGCTGGAAGAGAGCTTTCCAAAACTTCCATATAAATTGAGAGCCAAATTCACATGATCGACTAATTCCGTGCATTTAAAAACTTGGTCAAGAAAAAGCTGGACAATCTCATGAGCTAATAGAAGATCCTTGAAAGCAATAAAACAAGCCATCGTGGCAAATAAATTGACTACCACAAAAGGTATATATGAGCTAATTCCATTTTATTGTAGGGCTACATTAACAGAACCTTGCAAGTTCTGAAAAGTACAGTTCCCTCCTTTTCTCCCACAAGAAATTAGGGTGGATTTCTTCTAAACCTCTTGCCCTGCTCACTATCAGCTGTGGACTACACTGCCTCTTATCTGACCATTATCTAGGCAGCATCTCTGGCCCAGTCCCACAAGGTCATTCCCACAAAACGTAAACCAGGTGACTTTCCAGGAACAATTTTGGTCTAGCAACAAACATGCAAGATGCAATACTATTCTTGCAATCTAGTCTCATTCTCAGCCATCAGAACCTCTCTAAGCACCTGATATAAAGTTTTGAACCCTCCCCTGTGTTCGGCTTTCTATTATATAGCATAATCTTTCGTATTTAGTGCCATATTTAGTATTACAAGACATGATTGAGGTTCCCTTTATATTCCTTGTTAGGTTTTTTTTTTTTTTTTGGCACTTAAAACCTGACTGTTCCCTTAAGACATTTGGGTCAGGGTGTTAATTAATTCACTCACTTGACTGGCTGACTGATACAATGTTGTTTTGAATTTTTTTTTCACCTCTTACCTGGACTTTAGTTTGTGAATTAAGGTTGCTTGTTTTATTGTAGTGAACTTTTGAAACTTTGTACACCACTCAGAGGCATTGTTAACCTGTTCAATGAATGTGTAAATCATACATATTTACACCCGTATTTGCCTAGCTATCTTTTTCATGTTTCAAAATAAGAAAAAAAAAAAGGCATGTTCTGCTGGTTGTGTCCCATGCTCCATTTTCCAGGGCCTTTTCTTACAACATTCTTTGTTTTCTATTTTTTGGGTTTTTTTGCATATAATGTTATTAAAGATTTTATTACAATAGTATAAATTAATACAAGCTAAACTTAAAAGAAGAGAAAGAAAGAAAGAAAGAAAGAAAGAAAGAAAGAAAGAAAGAAAGGAAGGAAGGAAGGAAGGAAGGAAGGAAGGAAGGAAGGAAGGAAGAAAGAAGAGAAAGAAAGAAAGAAAGAAAGAAAGAAAGAAAGAAAGAAAGAAAGAAAGGAAGGAAGGAAGGAAGGAAGGAAGGAAGGAAGGAAGAAAGAAAGAAAGAAAGAAAGAAAGAAAGAAAGAAAGAAAGAAAGAAAGAAAGAAAGAAAGAAAGAAAGAAAGAAAGAAAGAAAGAAAGAAGAGAAAAGTATATGGTAAAGAAGAAGAAATATCTTAAAAAGTGACTTCCAACCTTTATTAAAAGTATTGACAATTCAGTCACTCTTCACCCTCTATAACAGTGATGGCGAACCTATGGCACGCATACCGGAAGTGGCACGCAGAGCCATCTCTCTGGGCACGCCAGCCGTTGCCCGTTGCTCTTCCGGGTTCCAGCACGCACATGTGTGCTGGCCAGCTGGTCTTCGCACATGTGGGAGTGCTGGAAACCAGAAGAGCAGCTCCCTGGCACGCATGCATGCGCCAGGAAGCTGAGCTTCCAGTTTCTGGTGCACGCATGCGCACCAGCTAGCTGGTCTTCGCATGCTCATGCGCGCCAGAACCCGGAAGCTCAGCGTGCATGCCGGAAAGCTGCTCTTCGGTTTCCGGTGCTGCCCCCAGCGCACGTGCGCACTCCCGCTTCAGCACTCAGTGCCAAAAAGGTTCGCCAACACTGCTCTATAACATTACAACCAAGTATCTTTTCATCCCATATTCCATCCCTTATCTATAAACAAATCTGTAAAACTTTTCAGTTGGAGAGAATCAGCAAAAAAAGTCTGTAAAAGTTTGCCAGAATTTTCCAAATAAATATATTATTTTAACCTTGATCAAGTACAACTTTATATTCCTTGCTTTTACTTCTAACAGTATTAATCCTTAGTTCGTTCAAATTGTTATAGGATTTGATTTCTCTTCAATTCTTCTTTATCCTATCATAAGGAGTTCTTTCTCTTTTGTAGATAAAAAAACATTTTCCAGGACATTCTCTTTGTTTGTCATTTGCATTTCTCCTTTCATTTTTAAAACCTCAGCTGATTTCTTTTGTATATACAAAATGTTCTTTTCCAAATTGTTCTCTTGGCCTGTCATTTCTAGTTTCACTTTGAATACTTTCTCTGTCTTATCAGATCAAACCTGTTCCAGCTCTGTAATTTCCTCATTGACATCTTTTGGACATAATCCAGAGAATTAGGTATCATTACTGAGAGTGTTGATACTATAGCTATTAATATCTGGCTCCATTCTTCAAAGATCTCCTTTAATATTTTCATTATTATGATATTTTGTATCATTTTGTAAAGTCTCAGTTAGCCAATATCATAAACTGGTTTGTATTGTTTCCTTATGCTTAGAATCTTTAGTCTCCTCTAATTTTAAAATAATAAAAAATCTTTATATTTGTTATGAGCCAAGATAGCCAAAATAATTCTGGTTCCCAAGAAGCTATTTATTTCTTTACAGTTAATTCCAAAATCTTATAGTGCAAATCAATATTCCAAATTTAATTGAGCCCTTAATTCATTTGTAACTTTCTTAGAACATAATCTTATTTAGTTTCCTGCAGTTTATTTCAAATTCTTTAAGTTCTTAAGCTTGTAATTAATTTTTCTTTTGTTCAGAGCTAAAGCTAAACTGACCCAGAAACTTTTCAAATTTGTTGTTCTGAAGGTCTCATTAGAACCTCCTCTAAGCTCCAAGATGGTTAATAGACAATTTCTGAAAGTGTTTTAAAAACGAGGCTTGCAAATCTAGTGTCCTTTGAAGGGCTCCACCACAGTTGCAAACCAGGTAGCTAATCCCTTCCTCTCCTGGTGCTCAACCTGCAGAGGAAATGCTGTCCTGAAAAACAGCCAATCGGAGTACATCTGGGTCAGAGATGGGTTCCTGCCAGTTCGGACCAGTTCTTTAGAACCGGTAGCGTGAATTTTCCCCTGCTCGCTGAACCGGCAGCGATGGCCGGCTGGCCACACCCACGAACCGTCTCTCTTGGCGGCGCCATAGGCAGTGCCATCTTGTTTTTCACTTCTGCGCATGCGCAGAAGCTTGGTTTTTGGCGCTGCACATGCACGCAAGCGTGCAAGCACCCACGTGGTACAGGAGGAAGTAAACCGGCAGCGAGGTAAGTTAGAACCCACCCCTGATCTGGGTGACCTCCCATCCTCATTATCTGCAGAGTTTCTGAAAAATCAGGTTCTTTAGTCCTTGCTATGGCCATCAGTTCCTCTTTTGTGGAGTGTCTTCTGTTTGCCATGCCTTCCCTGGAAGTCTCTTTTCTTACAACATTCTAACAGTTTGTTCTTTTTACTGCTACCGGTACTTATCTAATTATGGAATACTAGTAGCTGGATACCATGCTTCGCTATGAAACTGAACTCCTTAACATGGAGTAGAATGTCTAAACTCCCAGCCCACAGGCGGATGAATCACACGCTGGCCACGCCCACTGGCAGTTGGAACAGAGTTCTTTTCAGGTGGGGAGGGGGAGTAGAACATCTAACTCCTTAGCATCAGAGCATGTTAATAATAATATAAGAAATAACTAATGATCTGATGGTCATTTCGAAAAATCCTTTCTTAGCGAGCACCTAGAAGCCAAGAGGAATATAAGTTCCAAGTTTCAAGTTTGTAGGTTCTGGAGATTTCTTGCTGATGTGTGAGTGGTATTTCGCTTTTATTATGGAATATTTCCTTCTCCATAAGATGCTATTTTCTAATAAGGGCAACATGCAATATCCAAATATGCCCTCTTGCTTTTAACTGGTTCTTGTCTTTTCTTGTCTGATGTGGTGATTCAGGAACATGGTGTTTGCTACAGGGATTGCATTATATTTTATAGATATTCCATAAAACGCTTGACTCCTCTTTTTTGTTTGTTTATAATGAATAAAGCATAATTCCTACCTTCATTGTGATAAACAAACAAATGTCTATTTTTCATTTGCATGCTAAAATAGTACCAAAGTTACAATTGTTGGAAAGAAAATAATGCCGTTTCCTGATGCTCAGAAGAGAGCATTTTAAAGAAGACTATCACTAAAAGATCACAGTAATTTTTGTGATGAATGTGACTAAATACATTTTATAGTCTGTTGAGCATCAAAATAGGAAAGTGTCTCCTGCACAGATCTTCCACAGTGGCGGAATGTAAAGTAGAAAATCTTTATGCTTAATGGAATGAAAATTTCATATAAAGCTCAATTGGTTTTGCATGCTTGCTTACTTCTTTACTTATTTGTCTCTATCTGTCTGTGTATAAGTATGTACATGTGTAAACATGAGCATTCATTTGCTGGCTTATTATCTTTTTCTCAGTTGAAGATATTGTCTACAAATGGCCTCTTTGATTCTTATCTTATAGTATACATTAAAAATAAAGAAATCTAACATGTTTTTAAAATCTATTGGCAAACATGAAATGAATTCTCCAGAACTACTGTTTCCATCTAGAAGGAATAATACTAAAACAGAATATGTAGTATTGGATTATGTAGTATTGGAATTTCTCCACATTACCGGTATTTATATGAGAAGAAAAGGCCAGGACACAAATTTCATCTGTAGATTCATTTTTTAACTCAAATGATTTGTTGCACTTTAAGAGAAGGTAATAAGTTATTAAAAATTGTTTATGCTTATTGTTATGAAGGGGGAAGTAATTTCTGTATATATATCTTTTCCTTTCTTCTTTTCTACACTTTCTATTTTCTTGGTAGCTTTCTTTTTAGCTTGCATTAATTTTATCTTTTTAATTGACAGGCTTGATTTTTCTAGTCCCATACATTCATAGACATCTCTCTCTCTCTCTCTCTCTCTCTCTCTCTCTCTCTCTGACATTAATTACCATAATGCTACTTTTCCCCCCTGTAATTGAAAATTATCCTATCTTCTTTTTAATCTGCCAATCTTAGACATTGCTGACTCACTTAGTCCAATTTCTGACTCTAGCTATGGCAGTTTCAAGTGTTCTGAACTTCTGACCATATTTATCAATGCTACTTATACAGACTGAGTTTAAAAACTATTTTAAAATATAATGTGGCCTGCTTACTCTGACCTGGCCCAATCTAGACGTTTCGTGGTGCATACCTGCCAGCAGTTCCCCTCCTATTATACTTTGTTCAGTCATCTATGTTTCTCTTAATCTTTAAGACAGGAGTGTCAAACTCGATTTCATTGAGGACCGCATCAGGGTTGTGTTTGACTTTGGGGGTCCAGGGTGGGCATGGCCAAGGTAGGTGTGGCCAGCTCAACGCAACTCATGTCTGGGGCGCCTGTGGTGGCCGAGCACTCTGCCAATGAAAATGGGCTCCCGAGCTCCGTTTTCAGCTGCGACAGCTTCCTGCAACCCTCTGCCAGCAAAAATGGAGCTCGGGAGGGCAGCCCAACGCCCTGGTAAGCTCCATTTTTGGCTGTGACGGCCTCCTGCAACCCTCTGCCAGCAAAAACTTGAACTCCATTTTTGCTGGCAGAGGCACCGCGGGCTGGTCCTTTGCTGTTTCAAGGGTGGCTCCACGGGCCAGATCTAAGTACCCCGCATGCCAAATCCAAGCCTTGAGTTTGACACGCTTTAAGGCATTTGGCTGATAATCAACTGTTCTAACATGAGCATAATGTCATTTGCTAACTTGATTGTACCTGGCATCTAACCCTCATCCTGTTTGATGGATACTGAAGCAAAGAGCGAATTTTCTCCCCTTTCTCACAAAAGCCATTTTCTCTTTCTTCTTTCACCTTAGCCTCTTGAAGCAGATCTCTCAAAAACTGTGGCTGCTTTCATTCTTGCCCTGTGCAAATGTTAGCATGGGACAATGCTCTTGGCTTCTGTATTCTTTTCCTATGTTGCAATCATTTTGACACAGAGACAGGCCTTCTCAGCATCAGTTTACAGATGGGTGAATTGAAATTTACAGAGATGCCTGTCAGGATGATGGCCAATGAGCAATAGATTGAATTTCTGAGCATCAAGGGTTGACTCTAAAACTTAGCTCAATTCAGCTTCAGAACTTAACCTGTAATGCTGCATAGCTTCTTAAAGAAAGGAGAGCCACTGTGACACAATAATTAAGGTGCTGGAGTGGAACTAGAAAAACCCAGGTTCAGATCCACACTCAATCATGGACCGTACTGGGGAGTTAGTCATTTGAGCTGTTATTGTTGGGATAATGGATCTGGGAGAAGAACCTCATGTATTTCTCAAAGAAAAAGAGGAACAGAAATTCAATAAAGAAAAGATAGCTTTGCCATTTAGCTTTCCTTTCCATTTTTACTAATATTGCTTTTGGTATCTGTTAGGACTCTGTCCAAACAGTTGGGTTGGCAATATATAAACAAGCCAACTATATAGGTTTGCATGTATTTATGTAATATAGCTTTAAATGTATGCTATGTTCTGATTGGCTGAAGTATTGCAAGTCGCCATAAGAGGGAGCTAGAGATCATGGCTTATTCTCTCTGTTGTTTCATTCGGTATTGACTCTTTGACTTGATTGTGATCTCTGTGTTATGCTCTGTTACTCTCTCTGATATTCTGATGTGTTTGTAAGCTGTAATATCTTCGTTTAATGTGTAAGACAAAGACAAGCTGGTAAGAAGATTATTGTACTTCTAGATATTGGCTGAATTGAACGTTTATGACCTGGACTGTTTATGGAGTGTGCTAGTTCTTTAAGTAAACACTTTATGCTCTTTAAGGAATCTGTGTGTGACTGGATCATTATTCATATCTACTGCAATATCCCACTTCTATGTGCATGTCCTTGATAACTCAAGGGTTGCTCTGCACCCACCTTAACAGTATCTCCCTTATGGTACTCTATCCAGGAAGGCCAGACCAGCAACAACAACAGATGTTCAAAAAATTGCCCTAAATGACAAACATTGAACTGATTATTTGCTAAGTTTTTCTCTTTGGGAACAGAGATCGCCCATAGGTACACATTCGGTACATCTGACTTTTCTTTCCTTTGCTGATTGGGACTCTTCCAGTGCGGGCAGGACAGTTCACATTTCCACTTCATTACAACATATTAGCTTTCAGAGCCAGCATGGCCATGAGACTAAAAGTCCATATTGATATAGGATCCAGCAGCTGCTGATGGCTCAAAGAATCTCTGACATCAATTCTCTCTATATCTGCAGGCAATTTTATCCTTTAGGAGACTGAAATCCATTTAAATGTTTAACTATGACAACCATGACATTTGGAGTGACTGTATGTGATATAACTGAGACAAAATACCTGAAGAATTCAGAGGGAGACTAAAATACATAATTTATCAAAAGGTGCTGCATATCTTAGGTTTGCTATAACTTTGTCAATTGAAATTGAATTTGGGTTTTTTCCCCTTAAGGAAAAAAAACACATCCAAAATGTCAAGAGAAGCAAAAACAATTTGGTATATTATTTATCGCTGAATTATGCTGGAAGGAAAATTAAACATAAAACCATCTTTTTCAAGACTAAATATCAGAAGAGTTCAGACAAAGCTGAAAAAAATTGATGTTGTTGTTAGTTGCGAAGTCATGTCCAACCCATCGCGACCCCATGGACAACGTACCTCCAGGTCTTCCTGTCCTCTACCATCCTCTGGAGTCCATTTAAGCTCACACCTACTGCTTCAGTGACTCCATCCAGCCACCTCATTCTCTGTCGTCCCTTTTCTTCTTTTGCCCTCAATCTTTCCCAGCATTAGGCTCAAAAAATTGATAGGAAGATGCATAAAGTAATTTTTGGAGAGAAGTTTTATTTAGTACATTTTAATCCCACCCTTTTCCAAGGAGCTGAGAATCCCTCGTATCCACACTCAAAGGGAGAATATTGCTTACAACAGTCCTGTGAAATAGGTTTGACTGTAAATTGTTGGCTAGTTACCAAGCAAAAGTGAAATTTGGGTTCCTCTGGTCTGATTTAGTTATTACCCTTGTTAACGTAATGTGAAAACAAGGACAAGGATTTTTTTTCCCTGCACACACACTGAACTATAGACACCCTGGTGATACAGTGGTTAGAATGCAATATTGCAGGCAAACTCTGCCCACTGCCAGGAGTTCGATTCTAACCAGCTCAAGGTTGACTCAGTTTCCAGCCTTCTGAGGTCAGTAAAATGAAGACTCAGATTATTGGGGGCAATATGCTGACATTGTAAAATCATCAAGAGAGTGCTGTAAAGCACTATGGTGTGGTATATACCGTATTTTTCGGAGTATAAGACGCACCTTTTTACCCTCAAAAAGAGGGTGAAAACTTGGGTGCGTCTTATACACCGAATGTAGCCCCACCCAGCCACCCCCACCCTTTGGCCTCTGACTGCCAGCAATTTACCTCTTTGCAGCAAACAGGGCAAAGCACAAGAAGAGCACAAGAAGAGATAAACTGCCTCCCGACCTACAGCTGACAGAGGCTTGCAAGCCACGTGGTAAAATGAAACTAACTACGGTGGCTGTAATGTGACTAATTGCTGGGAGATAAACTGCTGGCAATATTAGACTGCTGAAATTGCAAGGAGGCAAGCTATAGCTGCTATGGCTCAGAGCTAGAGCTCTTGCCTCACAATCAGGAGGTTGTGAGTTCTATCCTAGGTAGAGGCAGATTCTGTTAATATGTTATTTTGTTAAATGTTTGTAGAGTGTTCAAATTATTAGACTAATTTTTTAAAGACTGCTTTATTATTGTTCTAGACAACTTAACAAAATGAAGAAGCTTTTTAAAATAAATGCTTGCTCTGAAGAGGCCCAGTGCTATTGTATCATCTTTTAAATAGCAGAGAATACTTCCAGAAAGCCACATCAATTTTAAAGATCTGTAAAAGTATAATCTGAAATGTCCTGTTTTAGTATTAAGTATTAGTATTAAATATTAGTATTAAAAGAAGGCAGCTGAGAAACCCTGACTTAGTCATGTTTGGAGTAGATCTATTTAAATCATTGGGAGGAGTTAGTGTGATTACATTTAAGAAAACTTTCTGGGGTTAATATACTGCCATAATGTACATTTCTCCAATTCTTTGCTATTTCTATGGATCAGGCACACATGCACAGAAATACACAGCAAACAGTGTATATCATCTGTACTGTTTGCTGTTTGGCAAATTGCTGGGAGGCAGAGGCCTTTTTTCCTTGTTTTCCTCCCCCAAAACTAAGGTGCGTCTTATACTCCGGTGCGTCTTATACTCCGAAAAATACGGTAAGTCTAAGTACTATTGCTATTGCTAACTCCCAAACAGCCTCCAAACGAAGCCTAATCCAATGTTAGATCCTCAGGATTTGAGCACAGTTATAAGTTCACTTAATATCTTGTTAGAAAGATAGATCTGTCTTGTTCAGTGTATATGGGCTTAGTCCTCTGACTCACCAACAAATGGAGCAGGACTTTGTGTAAATCCTTGTGAATTTTGCATTCATTTCCTTGGCAGCAATTTAACAGCTCGTCTGCAGATGGCACTTACTTTATCTGCAGAAATATTCCCATGAAAAGTGAAGAGAACTTGTTAGAAAGAATGCAAACAGAGCGTGAAACAGTCATCATGGACTATTAATGTATCCTTAATACATGAACTGAACTGGAAACACATCACTGAAAGGAGGAGGTAGGAGAGTGGCTGCAGGCATGCAGCTGCCTCTCTGCCCTCTTCTCCATGCTATGATCTATGGATATGACATCCAATACAGTATTTGCCTTCTCTCCCTTCCTTCCTCCTTCAGGAGCAGTCAAGAGATCCAATCAGACTGCAAGAAATGCTGAGAGAGGGAGAAAAAAAGGTCATCTTGAAGCATCCATTGTTATTCTTTCATCAGTACATCCATTTATACGCAAAAATATATGTCAGTACAATGAACCTGTTTCGATGGATGGGTTGGATCTGCCTCTGAACTACCAGGTGTTGTGGTCTGCCTTTTACCTGGTCTAGCATTGCAGTCGATGGCAACCACTTCTTTATTTGTCTGTCCTTTCAGTATCTTTTTTTCAGTTTATTCCAGTCCATTATGAGTTTATGGCTCTGACCCACATGCTGAGGCTCCAGTTTACAGAGAAAAGTACAGGCAGTCCTCGACTTTCAACCATTCATTTAGTGACCATTTGAAGTTACAATAGTACTGGGAAAAAAATGGCCGTTTTTCACATTTTCACGGTCACTTGGCAACTGGCATGTATTTATGACGGTTCCGGTGTCCCAGGGGCATGTGATCAACTTTTGCAAACTTCTGACAAGCAAAGTCAATGAGGCAGCCAGATTCACTTAACAACCATGTTACTAACTTTAACAACTGCAGTGATTATCTTAACAACTGTAGCAGAAAGGTCATAAAATGGGACAAAACTCACTTAACAACTAACTATCTTGTTAGCGACAGAAATTTGGGACTCAGTTGTGGTCGTATGCACACATAGAAGCTTAACTTTAAGGGAATTCTTCACATTGTGCCCATGGAGTCCACGTATCTACTACTGGTTTCCATAACTTATATGCAAAACATCCCATTTTTAATCTTTGGTTGGGAGAGAGCTTTGTCTAAAATGCTTATTGGCTCCTAACATCTGTTCTATTTACCAGTCTCCCACAGTCTGGTACTCTTCAAAACTGTTAGGGTGGAAATTCTCCAACTTCATGCTAATGTAGCATGCTAATTAGCATGAGGAGTGTACTGCATAGACAATACTATGCTAGATAGATCTGCTTTCCATGCTAACAACTCTAAAAGCTAAAATGTACTGTATGGTTAACAAAAACAAGGCCTGTGGGTTCAAATTCTGTTAAAAGGTTGAACATAAAATATCTAGTATGAAGGCACTTATACCTTAAGAGTCCCAATAAGGAGGAAACCATTTGAGTGGTAATCAGTGGTGCAATAGGACTGTTGTTAATATGTGTTATTGGGTTAGGGATTTTCTGTCTTCACTGTGAGTTGTATTGTGTTGGGGGGTGTACTAAGGGAGCTCAACCAATCTTATTGTACATATGCTGTGCAGTGACAATAAAGATTTGAATTGGCTAATATAACATCAATAATAATGACTGTTATCATCCAGTTGTCATATATTGCAATGGCTGAATAAGAGAGAGATTATTTTAAGAAGGTCAAGAGCTGAAATTGCAGCAAACTACCTCAGGGTCTGGATAATTCCTAGTTTTGAGAATACTGAACATTTTGGGGAGGAAAATGTGAGCATGGAAGATATAGTAAATTCTAACATCAGATTTTCAACAGTAATATGATTGTGTACGAGGTGACAAAAAAGAAAATATAGTCATTGCTCCTAGCATTCAAAAGATATTACCATATTTTTCGGAGTATAAGACACACCGAAGTATAAGACGCACTTTAGTTTTGGGGGAGGAAAACAAGGAAAAAAGGCCTCTGCCTCCAAGCAATTTGCCAAACAGCAAACAGCACAGATGATATACACTGTTTGCTGTGTATTTCTGTGCATATGTGCCTGACCCATAGAAATTGCAAAGAATTGGAGAAATGTACATTATGCCAGAAAGTTTTCACACTAACTCTTCCCAATTATTTAAATAGATCTACTCCAAGGTAACTAAACTCTAATACTAAATAGGACACTGTTACATTTCAGACTATACTTGTACAGAGCTGTTAAAATTAATTAAAATTTCCGGAAGTATACATTATTCTCTATTATTTAAAAGAAGATACAATAGCATTGGGCCTCTTCAGAGCAAGCATTTATTTTAAAAAGCTTCTTTATTTTGTTAAGTTGTCTAGATTTACAGGGATCTCCAACCTTGGCAACTTAAAGACTTCTGGACTTCAACTCCCAGAATTCCACAGCCAGCAAAGCTAATAAAGCTGGCTGTTGAATTCTGGGAGTTGAAGTCCACAAGTCTTAAAGTTGCCAAGGTTGGAGACCCCTGGCTCTAGAACAATAATAAAGCAGTCTTTAAAAAATAAGTCTAATAATTTGAACATTCTACAGACATTTATAGTTATTCACATCACCCCTTTGCAGCTAGTTCAGCAAAAATAAAAACCTGCGTGTCTAATCTCTCCCAGCTATTTGCCTCTTTGCAGTTAGTTTCACTTTCATTTTTCCACGTGGCAAACCTAATCAGCTGTTCGTCGGGAAACTGCTACTGACTTGCTTGGCTTTACAGGCTCTTCCCTCTTTCCTGCAAGCAGGTAAATTGCTGGAAGACAGAGGCCAAAGGGTGGGGGTGGGTGGGTGGGTGGGGCTGCATTTGGTGTATAAGACGCACCCAAGTTTTCACCCTCTTTTGGGGGGTAAAAAGGTGCGTCTTATACTCCCCAAATACGGTAATTCAAAAGAGATCAGAACACTGAACAGTTTACATGTATATTTTTGCAGTGTGATTTCTAGGGAATAGGACCTTAAGTGGCATTTTCTCTAATTTAAATCTAATGTTTTAAATTTAAACAGAATGTTTTGGATTCAGAGTGTGCTATTATTCACCTCCTACCTAATACGATTTCAGCCAAAACACCACTAAACGAAAAGTTAAAATTGACATTTTAGAAAGTAATAGGTATAACATTATTATAGTTATAACACTAGATAGTTATACTAGATTATGACAGCAGAGTCACTCGTGTTGACTCTCAGTATTTTGAATGAGATTCCTATCATGCAATTAGATTATTTTTAAATGGCAGAATGATAGCTTTGCAAGGGGACATTTAGGCCATCAAGTCCAACCCGTTTCTCAATCTAGAAATCCAATTAAAGCATTTCAAACAATGACACTCTACACTCCACTTGAATGCACCCAATGCAGGGGACTCTGCATTTCTCCTGGTAATTGGTTCCATTGTTTTGCATTTCATTACAATAGCAAGAATTTCTCTAGCTCAATATTGAAGAAAATTAAGTTGTATCTGTATGGCAACGGTTAGAAAACCCTGCTCTATTATAAAATCTCTAAAATTAACATATGGTCTAATGCATTTTTATTTAGGCTGAAAAAAAAATGCCTCAGGGTGGAAATGATAACATCCTTCAAATTATCGAAAGGCTTTCAATCCCAAAAAAGGGGAGGGGAAATCTACAGCAGGTAGAAACAAGTCCAAGCGGACAAATTATAACAAGATTGTCACCTTCCAAATATTTTACTAAACCTCTTAAGAGCAGGAAAAGTTGGATAGAAGAGCCAATTATTAGCATGAGTAAAAGAGCTTTCCATCTCTGAAATTCTTCAAACAGAAGCAAAGCAGCCATCTTTCATAACACAATACTCTAATTTGGAATATTCTGCATGAAAATAGCAACTGGATGAGATAGCTCTCAAGATTTGTTTTAACTCTGTCATTCACTTGATAACATTGATAGTCCTGTCATGTGTTTTAGTTCTCTAGACAGTATGTAAACCCAATTTTTCCCTTCTTGGATCATTTGGTAAAGAGGCTTGCATTCAGTGTCACCAAGAGCTCTACCATTGGAAGGGCATACTGTCCAAACTATAACCATGACAGGTAACTTACATATGATTATTCAGTCTCCATATGACCCACTCCAGAAGGAAATAGCAATAGTAGTAGCACTTAGACTTATATACCACTTTACAGTGCTTTATAGTCCTATCTAAGCAATTTACAGAGTGAGCATATTGCCCCCGACAATCTGGGTCCTCATTTTACTCATCTCGGAAGGATGGAAGGCTGAGTCAACCTTGAGCCTGGTGAGATTTGAACTGCCAAATTGCAGTCAGTCAGCAATCAGCAGTAGCCTGCAGTACTGCACTCTAACCACTGTGCACCATGGTTCCAATGCAACCCACTCCAATATTTAAGAAAACCAAATGGACATTCACAATCAGGATAATGTTAACAAAATACTGAAGTTGAGCCCTAATGAGGGTGAAGTTTCATTCTCCAAGTTTGTGTTGGTTTCCAAATGTTTCATTACCAGGTCAGGTAACACCTTCCGCAGAGTTTAGGGGTTGCCAGTGTCAGTGTTTTTCTGTTTATAAGGGCTTCAGGTGTGGGTGTGTCAAGTGAGGGCCTTGTGATGGGTCAGGTGCGAGTCATCAGGTGTGATGTGTTTTGTGAAAGGGAAGCTACATCAGGTGGGGATCATTGGGAGGTGAAGTGCTGGTTGGGGGGGCTTGCATGGGTTGGTTGAAGGTCGCTGCTGTTTCTTGTTGGCTGTGCGGTTGATTTGGATTCTGAAGGGTTCGTAGACCCTAATGTCGGAAAATATCCAATGGACTAAGTGGGAAGACCATAGGGAAAGTACAAGTAGAACTGGGGGTTATTTTGTAGTTAAGATTAAAGCTGAAGATCATCCAGCTCTTGATGTGACAAAAAGAAAAAAGGACAAAAAGGACAAAAAGAAAAAAGAAAATGCTGCAATTATACTATTGCTATATGGCAAGAATCATGAATGAAGGCAAACTTGATGCCATTAAGACTGAATGATGACCTACTGGAACAGAAATGGGTTGGAAAGGATCACTTCATATCAAAGAAGAATCACATACTATGGCAGACAAGGAACTCACTGATGAAATGGAAACATTATCACTACTGTATTAACAAAAGAGTATCAAGGTCTGTCTCAGATACAACTCCAAAAGCAACACAATGATCTCAGTAAGAATCCAAGGCAAGCTATTCTATAGTAGGACAAACTAACATTCTGATTCAATTACAGGTGAAAAGAATGTGGGAGGTGAACAGTTTTGTGATGACTTGAAATACCTTGTTGACACAACATCAAAAAAGAGATTATACTAATTATAGGAGATTGCAAAGTTAACATGGGAAGGAAAACAGCATCTTGAACAATGGGAAAAATAATTTCAGTTTATGAAATGAAGCAGAAGAGACTAATAAGGCTCTACCAAAACATACACTGTTTATAACAAATATTTTCTTCCAACAATGTAAAAGTGTACTGTATATACATGAACATCACCAAATGGACAACACAGAAATCAAACTGTTGTACAGTCTGCAGGCAGAGATGGAGAAGTGCATTCAGCAAAATGAACATCTGGTATTGACTTTGGCTCAGATCACAAACTCCATCTTTCCAAATTACAAATTAAGCCAAAGAAAACAAGTAAAATCATCAGACCATCAATATACAACCTCAGCAATACTACATATGATCATGACAGGAAAGGAAAAGAAAAGATTTAATGGATTAAATGTAAGTAAATGGAGGGTCTAAATAACTCTGCAGTGAGATGCATGACATCATTAAGTTGAAGCAAATAAAAATATCCTAAAATGGAAAAGAAAAGAAGTAGGTTCATTGAATTCTTGATAAAAAGATAGAAAGTAAAAGTCAACTAAATTGAGGAAAATTTCCCCAACTAAATACAGTTCCAAAAAAGAGAAAGAAGACACACAGAATTTTATTTAAATAACCAATGCAAAGAAATTGAGGAAAGACCAGAGATTTGTTTAATTTTTTTTTACTACAAAAAAATCAAAGGAGGTGCAGCTAGTGGTAGGAAAGGAGGAGAAGATTGAGTTCCACTAGAAAAAAATGATATAAAGATGAGACAGTATAAGTATATGGATGAACTGCATTAAAAAGTTCCTAAATTTTATGATGCATTGACAATTTGACCACTGAACTAGAGACAGACATTTTAGAAAGTGAAATTATATGGGTCCTACAAAGCATTGTTAACAATGAAAGTGCAGGACTTGATTAAATACCAGCAAAGTCTTGCAAAATGATGCAGTTAAATTGCCCTTCCCAGCTTGTAAACAAACATGGAAAACACAGCAGTAACCAAGGGCCTGGGGGAAAAAAGTAATTTCCATTGCATATCAAAAAGAGAGGGAGAGAGAAAAAAGTACTAAAGATATGCTAGTAAGACAGTATTTGAAATTTTGAAGTTGAGATTTCAACAATATAATAAAATGGTCAGATACACAAGCTGAATTAAAAGTGGGCAGACACGCATAACTGACATTCAATGGATAATGAAAAATGAAAGGGAATTCCAAAATAATGTCTGGTTTGTTTTATTGATTATTGTAATAACTTGATGGCATAGACTACAGCATTGATGGTGTTTAAAAACATCTTATCTACCTAATGAAGAAATTATATAATGCCAGAACAGAGCAACTGAATGGTTCAAAATTGGGAATGGAGTGTGCCAAAGTTGTTTACTATCATTTTATTTAACCTATGTGCAGATTATTTAACTTACATGCCTGTATTATATCCAAATATAAAATCTTATATCAATAGGCAAAGCCAACTGAACGTAAATAATTAAAGCAGTTGAAAGAATAAACTATTTCATTTCCTAGGCACTAAGATTCCCAGGTTAGCCATAATATGCCTGCTGTTTTGGAGAAATAGACAAAATACCAAAAAGTATAGAGATT
Source organism: Diadophis punctatus similis (assembly GCA_023053685.1). Taxonomy (NCBI): domain Eukaryota; kingdom Metazoa; phylum Chordata; class Lepidosauria; order Squamata; family Dipsadidae; genus Diadophis; species Diadophis punctatus. The sequence continues at coordinate 209,270,755 of JALIGW010000002.1, forward strand.
TCATCTGCACTACAGAGAATGTAATGTCAACAAAGGTCCACATTGTCGAGTCCATGAGTTCTCCATTTTAACATGCTGTATTTATTTATTTATTTATTTATTTATTTATTATGGTGTTCTTATATGCCGCCCAACTCCCGAAGAACTCAGGCTGTATGGCTGTGAATGCTGAATAATCAGAAAAGCTGAACAAAAAAAAGAAAAGAATGAAGCCTCTGTTTGTGTTGACAGAAATAATCTTAAGAATAACTTAACAAACAGTAAATAATTCAATACTACCAGATGTAAAATCAGTCTGGTGAGAGAAAGCAATAATAATGAAGCTGACACGAAAATAGTCCAGATAGTTAATGTGAATTTTTTTTTTAAAAAAAGAGCCTGATGCTTGAAAGAACAGGAGAGAATATTTTAAAAAAAGCCGAAGAAGACAAGGTGACTGGATACTCTTACTGCTGACACAAGCATGAGCTTTCAAGAACTTGAAGAAGCAGTCAGACAGTTCTGGTGAACTGATGCCTTTCGGGTCATGAAGAACTGGAAGCGACAGAAAGATCAAACAAGCCATAAATGTTTCCATAAATATGAAATATAGGTGGAAAGACACACTGGCTGAAAGATGTCTAAAGTGAACCAATGTTGGAATCTATATCTCCTCAATATAAGTCTAGGATTGGCTTTTCTAACCAGTCAGCGCTTCTCAAAATATCCACACAGGGCTGACTGCAAGTGCTATTTTACCTGAATCTCCATAGAAGAATGCCATTCTAACAGCTTTAAAGCATTAAAGAAATATTTAAATACAAATCTACTCATCAGGAAATAAATACCGTATTTGGGATATGTATGAGAAATTACATAGAATTACCCGCAATACAGCAATTAACCAACATTTCCATAACAAATTTAGTTCAACATAGCTGAAGCGCTGAAAATACATTTCTCCTGGATTTTAAAAAAAGGATCTTTATTATACAACTTTGGCTAATTTATCATCATCATTCTTATGACAGTTGCTAAGTTAAACATTTACCCTTTTCATTCCTTCATACTGTCTTCATCAAACCCAGCATCCTCCATCCGCCAGTAGCTCTTTCAACATTCCCAAGCAACACAATCAAATTCCTCATCCCTGCAAGTGGTCATTGGACATTCAAAAGACCGGATATGGATATGGATATGGATATGCATATGCATATGCATATGGATATGGATATAAAAATATTTGAAAAGCAACAATGGTATCATCTCATAATTGAATAAATAACACGAATTATGTGATTTGCGTCAATGTCACAACAATGCAGCATGAAAGACATACAGTATATACTCTGCATCATTTCTGCAAAACCATGACATGCACAATAACTGGTTCTCCCTCCTTGCCCCAGACATCCCTGCAAAGTATACAGCTAATAATGGGATTCCATTCCTCCAAATTCATGAAAACCAATTCTGAAAAGCTCCCATACATTGAATCGTTAACTGTCTAGACAATGTTCAAGATGTATAATGAGGCCATGAATGACACCCTGCTCTTTTGATTTAACGTATTCATCATGATGTGACAAAATCATTCAACCCAAACCTGTTCAACCGTAGTCACATCTCTGCAATATTGAAAATCATTCAACGCAGGCAGAGGTGGGTTCCTGCCGGAGCTGTCCAGTGCAGAGCTCCAGTAGGGAGCAGCCAATTGCGCAATTAACGCGCAACCGCTCCGGAGCCCTCTCTGCTGGTCCGTTGCGCGCGTTGCCATCTTTTTTGGTGAATTTTTGGGCAATTTTGCTTCTGCACATGCGCGGAAGCAAAATCGTGCCAAAATCTCGCAAGGGGACACATGCACATGCGAGATTTCACCGAGATTTTGCTTCTGCGCATGCGCAGAAGCAAAATTGTGCGAGGGGGCGTGCGCATAGCGAGCATGCGAGCGCCCGAATTATGGAGATGCACATGCAGCGCACTGGCACCGGTAAGAAAGCAACCCGCCCCTGAACCCAGGCCTGTTCAACCGTAGTCACATCTCTCCAAAATTAAAAGATCTGCATTGATGCTAGTTGCTTTCCGGGTTCATTCAGGATGTTGGTCTTAATTTTTGAAGCTTCAAATTGCTTTGGGTGTGGTTCTTTGAAGAATCATTGTAAACCTATTAAAATTTGCAGGAGATGCTCAAGAGAACTCTACATGTAATGCATGAAAGAAAAGGCCTTTTCCTACATCACTCTCCCAAATATGGAATGTTCTTCCATTGGACTGCATTTATACAGCACTTTTGCATAAGAGGTTTTGCCGTGGCTGCTTGATTTAGCCATTTAGAATTATTGTTAATATTGTTCACTGTTAATATTGTTTATTGTTAATGAAGTTTCAAATGCTGCTGAAATGCATCACTATCATGTTTTTAATTATTAGTACTGTGCTTTTTTTTACAAAAAGTAGAATGGACATTGGAAGCAAGCTTTTCAGCTTATGAGCCTATTGAAATCTTTCATGAATAAAAACATGCAGAGTTCACTGTAGTATGACACCTACTTTAGAATTGAAGTCTTCATGGAAGGACAACTTGCCATCACAGTAAATAAAAAGAATGTTAGGAAATAGTGAATGAGCCATGTTTATTACAGGCCCTCCAAATTCCCACATATTCTTGGCAAATGTTTTGGGCTTCTTCTATAAAATAAATCTGTGTCTTGGCAGCAAAACAGGATGATGCTCAGTCACTCTGAGTCACTTTTTTCCAATTTGTTTCTTCTCCTGAGTGAAGTAATAAGAATATGAAACAGCGGTGTCCACCAAGCATTCTGAAATAAGCAAGATGGCGGTCGCAGCAGAATGATCCAAGCCTTATGCCTTTGTATATGTATGCGATGCTGATTTATATACAGAGGGGGCAGGGCTTAGATTGTGCTGCCATGGCCACAGTTTTCTGTTTTGAGCTTTTGCCCTGCAGAAACCACCCATGACAGATCAAAGCAGTATTTCTCAATCTTGTTTACTTGAAGATGTGGGGATTTCATCTCATGCTGGCTGGAGAATTCTGGGAATTGTAGTCCACACATCACCTTCGAGTGGCCAAGAAACAAATTGGAAAAACACTGAATCAAAGTCACCAGCTGACTACTTTTATTGATCTGGATCAGGGGTCCCCAAACTTGGCAACTTTAAGACTTGTGGACTTCAACTCCCAGGATTCTCCAGCCAGCTATGCTGGGAGTTGAAGTCCACAAGTCTTAAAGTTGCCAAGTTTGAAGACCTCTGATCTGGATAATCTTCTCCTTACCAACGGTATTCAGCTGCTCAGTGTGCCTGACCATGTCAATGCTTGATTTGCTTCCCATCCTGATTATTCCACCTCAGGATTGATCCCTCTCTTGCCTCATTCTTAATATGACATGGCATGCCACACAAGTACCACCCTTCTGAAACAGTAAGCATAAGTTCTGTAACACTTTTTTTAAAAATGATACATTCATACCTTTTGCACAGATTTATGCACGCACTGCATACCATTCAGTTACCTTCTAAGTGCTTACTTCTGTTTCTTATTGAGGTTGTCAGATTGGAATTGATCTGTTTTGATTTAAGTAACCTGCCAACATTGATGAATGGAAAATGAAAGACAAATGACCCTGGAGACAATACACTTCATCCTAGAATACACACACACATGCATTCCAAAACAGAGATCTGAAATGTCATGTCCAGAAACTCAGATACTGATGACTGATTTATAAATACTCTTTACAAACTGACGTAAGCTAAGTTTACCATCTATGACAGGGGTCGGGAACCTTTTTGACTAAGAGAGCCATGAAAGCAAAAAATTTGGAAATTTATTTCAGTGAGAGCCATATATGGCGGCGGTTGCGGCGCGGAGAGAAATAAAAGAAATCTCTGCCTTAAACTCCACCAGCTTTAAGCACAGAAGCACCCGGGTTCGAGGGCGTAGAAACAGACCCCCCAAATCAGAAAAGAACAAGGGTGACGGAGGGAGAGAGAAGGGGAAAAACCCCAAGTCGCTGGCTGCAGGGCAAGAGAGGAGAGGGGGAAAGCCCCAGGAAAGAGGACTTGGCAGCGCGTCCCTCTCTTCCTGCCCCTCCTTCCTCGCTTCCCTTCCTCTCCCTCTCCTTCTTTCTCTCCCTCCCCAGCGCCTCGCGCACGCCTCCCCTCCGCCCGTCCCTCAGTTAACAAGGCCCCTCTCCCCCTATTGCTCTCGCACGCTCTCTCCTTTCTCCCACCTCAACCCCCCCAAGATACACACACACACACACTCGCCAAAAAAAGGGGGGGGGGAGAGAGAAAGGAAAAAAGGAGGGAAAGGGGGGGAAATATAGCGAGCGAGCCCTGGCGCTAATTCCCGCCCGGCGCAGGCTAATAGGCTCCCTCGAAGGTGGCGGGAGCGCAAGGGGGTGCCGAGCCGGGCAGAGGCGCTCGTCGCTGGCTGCCCAACTTGGATGATGACCATGACTACGATGGCTGACGGGCTGGAAGCGCAAGACTCGTCTAAATCTGCCTTCATGGAGTTCGGGCAGCAGCCGCCGCCACCGCCGCCGGCGCCTCAGCAGCCTCCCCAACTGCCGCCGCCGCCGCCGCCTCCAGTGGCACAGGCGCCCGGCGGCTCCTCACACTCAGCGCAGCAGCAGCAGCAGCAGCAGCAGCAGCAGACCTCGCCGGCGGCGGCCATGGCGGGCGCCCACTACCCGCTCCATTGCCTGCACTCGGCGGTGCCGGCCTCGCATTCGCACCGGCACCACCAACATCCGCACCCGCACCACCACCACCACCATCACCACGCCACCACTGGCGGCGGTTGCGGCGCGGAGCTTCTCCCGCCCGCTTTCCCGTCCCGGCTGAACGCCGCCATTTGGGTTATTTTTCCCTCTGTGCATGCGCGCGCATGCACAGAGGGAAAAATAACCCAAATGATTGTGGTCAGCCGGGACGGGAAAGCGGTGATTGTGTTCAGCCGGGACGGGAAAGCGGGCAGGAGAAGCTCCGCGCCGCAACCGCCGCCAGTTCCATCGGCTATACGCCGAAGGACTGGCCCGGGCGAACCGGGAGGATTTCACCCCTGCTGCGAGCCATATGCAATCATCAAAAGAGCCACATCTGGCTCGCGAGCCATAGGTTCCCGACCCCTGATCTATGAGAACCAATGATAAAGCCGTTTGATTCCTCCCATATTGTGTGTTAAGGAGAATAAATCTCTATAGAGGCGATGTTGATCTTTCTCTCGGAACTCAGACATTTAGAAATAAAGCCAAAGGTAAAAGTCTAATAGAAAAATATTTATTTCGGTACAAAAACAATAAATTCTGAATAATTACATTCTTGCTAATTAAATGCGACCGCTCCCGGTCAGAGCCAAACCACAAGAGAATAATGGAGAATCAGGAATGCACACATGCGTACAACTCATATCACGTGTTCTGCCTGTATTGGAATGTATCATAATATTAGGATAGGGGTGCATCATCCTGCATATACATACAACTGACAATATTCACTACGTGACATTGTGGGTTTGTCCTGAAAGGCCCAATGACATCCCCTTCCTTCCCTCAAAAACATAATTTCTAGTTTTCAACCCAGAGAAGGTGTCTAAAAAAATCCCAAACAAACAAACAAACAAAAAGACTTCTGATCAAAGAAAAATGCAACAAGCCAATAACTGGAGACTTTGGCAATTTGATCACTATTGTTTTTTGAGCCTTTTGTTCAAGGCTAGTAAAACCTTTATCCATAATAAAGTTGTAGATGCGGTTGAGTGGTAAACACTCCCATGAATACATAGAGGGTGATGATACCTTATCAGTCTTTCAGAATGCCATGAAGACTTGGCTCTTCTGCCAAGAAATGGGGCCAAGCAAGGAGCATGGCATAGGTGTCCTGGCATTTTAATGAGGAGGTCTCAACATAGGAATGTTTGTCTCTGTATTTGAGTTTAACTGTTTTATTGTTATTGATGTTTTATATATTGTATATTTCATTGGTCAGATACATGGTCTTTTAAATGTGATTGATATATACATGTATATACAGTACAATACATATGTACATACATACATACAATACATACATGTATATACAATACATAAAATCCTGAAAGCAGGGATAGACATCATTTTAATAAGAAAAATCCCAACTGACAATCAATTTTTAAAAACCGGGGGGGGGGGGGGGAGAGAGAGAGAGAGAGAGAGAGAGAGAGAGAGAGAGAGAGAGAGAGAGAGAGAGAGAGAGAGAGAGAGAGAGAGAGAGAGAGATTATTTGTTTCTGTGAAATAGAGTTTAATCTCCCTTTACATTTTGTGATCCAAGACAATATGAAATCCGAAAACAAAGTACAACAGAACCAATTATATTGTGCACACCCAGCAATGTAGGTTTGTAAACAATATTGAATGTTTAGCAAAGGAGTTCCAGGAACGTGGGATAGTCCACAAGAGCTCCACCTTGCTGTCACTTCTGGAGACTTTGGGAGAACTCTGACGATGGATCAGCTGGATGGATTTTCACCTATGATTTTCTGTCCTAACTGGATTGTCAGCCCTATTTGAACGCAAGCACACAACTGAGCTACCGCATACCAAGATGTCAGGAATAAAAATATAGGCCCAGAGGAGGAAAGCCCAGCTTCAGAAACAACACAATCACAACTACAAGCAGAATGATTTAAACTTCTTAAATATTTCATGAAAATCTACTGCTTTTATTAATATTTTTCTATTCATTCTGAATTTGCAGAACAAGAACTTCTGCACAGCAGTGCCTCCTAATAGCTGTTCTAATCAGTACATACAGAGGAACTGGTTAGGATAATTATTCCAAATTAATCTGAAACTCAGAAAGTCTGCATTAAGATGCAGGTTGGTTTTCCATGGCCTTAATCCAGTTAGATTCAAATGTAGGGACTTAATTTCAGGCTATATGCATAGCTTGATCCCAGACTCTATGTGCAAAACATGGAGCATCTGGTTAATTTGTTAAACTATGGTTAAATAGATCAAAGCTTTTCATGTTGTGCAAACTGTCTCAATCTAGTTTTTGCTTATATCTGGTCTAGTTTGTTGTGTGACCACAATCCATTCACTCTGACATGATCCAACCCTATTGTCATCCCAACATATTGAATGGTAACATTCATACACAACTGTCACACACAAAATTTACCACCTCCAACCCTTCACTTTCAATGTGACCAGAATTGCTGGAGAACACCATATTATAAGGCCTGCACTCTTCCACATTATCAAAATTTCAGCCACTGCTGATTTTATAGAGGATTCTGTTTTCTGTTACAGACATCTAGGCTTCTAAGAATTCTGGCATGATTAGAGCTATTGAGCTGCGGTGGCACAGTGGTTAGAGTGCAGTACTGCAGGCTACTACTTCTGCTGGCTGCCAGCTGCCTGCAATTTGGCAGTTCAAGTCTCACCATGCTCAAGGCTGACTCAACCTTCTCTCCTTCCGAGGTGGGTAAAATGAGGACCCAAATTGTTAGGGGCAATACGCTGACTCTGTAAACCGCTTAGAGAGGGCTGGAAAGCACTGTAAAGTGGTATATAAGTCTAAATGATATTGCTATTGGATCTGGGCTGCAAAAAAAATGAACCTCTAATAACAAAGGGATACAGATTACACATAGTCCTCAATTTACAACAGTTCTCTTAGTGACCGTTCAAAGTTACAACGGTGGTGAAAAAAGTGACTTATGACTGTTTTTCACAGTTATGACATTTCTAGGATGTGATCAAAATTCAGGGGCTTGGCAACTGGTTCATATCGTTGCTGTATCCCAAAATCCTGTGATCACCTTTTGCAACCTTCTGACAAGCAAACTCAATGGAGAAGCCAGATTCCAGGTTACTAACTTATCAACTGCAGTGATTCACTTAACAACTGTGGCAAAAAAGGTCATAAAATGGGGCAAAATCCACTTAACAAATGTTTCACTTAACAACAGAAATCTTGGGCCTAATTGTGGTGATAAGTCAAGGACTACCTGTACTCTATTTTTTGGCTTTGATTGAGCGCTCCCTTGAACTTCTGCAACCCAAATCTGGTAGTTTTATATGTGAATACTAGGCTTTTCAAAGCTAATATTAAACAATAACAGCAGGACAAGTGGGGAAGCAGAAGAGAACCATGAGGTCCTATGAAGACTTACTTTGGAATGTCACTATGGATTATCTAAGATGCTCTTAATGAAGATACTATACCAGTGATGGCGAACCTTTTTTGGCTCGGGTGCCAAAAGGGCGCGTGTGTGCACGACAGCACACACACATGTGCCCACACCCATAATGCAATGCCCTCCCCCTGCACATGCGCACAACCCCCATGCTCCCCCCATGCATGCACACAACCCTCCCTGTGCTCCCCCCAATGCATGAGCACAGGTCTCACTGAAGCCTCTGGACTTCCGGTAGGCCCATTGGGCCGTTTTTTGCCATCCCCAGGCTTTAGGAGGCTTTCCTGAAGCCTGGGGTGAGCGAAAACGGCCGAAAAGAAAGCCGAAAATCATGCGCGCGCTGGAGTTGACATAGGGCAACACCTCATGTGCCCTCATATATGGCTCCGCGTGCCAACTGTGGCACGCGTGCCATAGGTTCGCCATCACTGTTCTATACTATCAAATCTGTGACTTCTAAATGTTGCTGGCTACCACCTACTGCACATTCCTGCGAAGTCCAGGTCTTTGGTAAGAAACAGATAGGATTTCTCACATATCTGTCACTATCTTATTTTCTTCGCTTTGACTTTCCTGGCAGATCTTTTTCAGACCCCAACCCTACTCTTCATGTTGCTGCCACAGGACTTCATGCAAATCTCAACTCTTTGACAGGGCCATGAGTTTTTTTATATGTGCAAGCCCAGAGGAGCAGAATGAGGTTAAAAAGTGTTCAGGCACATACTGATGTGGAGCGAAAACAGCAGAAAAATGTGAGCTCAGGACATTGCCTCTAAAAAATCCATGGGATTAGTTTAAGAGATCAGCTACTGTAAAGTTCCCTCAGTAGAGAACCCAAAGATAGGATAGAAATCTTTCCTTCAGTATTTTTCTGATGATGAAAGGCCAAAGTTACTGGGTTTTAAGCCATTTTGCTTTCCTAAGCTACAATATTATTACATAGCCTGTGGTTAGATTATTGTATTGCTTTGTATGGGAAAATTGCTGCATCAAATTAAATAGATTGTCCATCCATCCATCCATTTCCTAACCCTTAGCCGCATTACAAGCTTCTTATTTTTAATTAAAATACAGCAAACAGAAAAAGTTAAAGGATGTGAAATGTATACCATGGAATATAACCGAAAAAGATGTTGTGCAAAGGGCAGCTCTGTTGTTATGTTTCACAACCCCAATTTTCAGACCTATTAATATTGCAACTGGGTCCTGTCCTGAAATTCCAGGGCTGATGCTGTTATGCGGAGAACCAAAATGAGCTGTTAACTGCCCCATCAGGTGTCATACATCAATTCACATGGCAAACAATTAAAACGAAGAAGTTCAGTACAATTCATCTACAGAAAAGAACCAGAAAAGAACACAGAGAGGGACCCTAAAGTATTTTTCCCCCCAGAAAACAAGATGTAAAAAAAGGTTCATACTATATTATGCACACTGTAGTCAACCTCAAGCGCTCTGGATGCTAGTCTTCTAATTTTGTGGGTTGGCCCAAGAATGATGATAGAATTTATAAAACATCCTTGTGCAAATCCCAAAGGTGCTTTTTTTTCCCAAGAGGCAACTGGACTTTCTGGTTTTTCTTTGAAGACGTTTCGCTTCTCATCCAAGAAGCTTCTTCAGCTCTGAGGAAGCTTCTTGGATGAGAAGCAAAATGTCTTCAAAAAAAAAACCTCCAGTCATTCCTGGATGACTGAGAATCTCTATAGACATCATTGTACAATTATAGGGAGAATGACATAGGAAAACTACTCATCCTACTGTCTTTTTAAAAATACAGAAGCAGGTTTAAAAAACCTGTTCAAGATCCAGAAAATGTCATATGATTCACTTGAGGGCCAGAATTAAAGCTGCCACAGATGGGCTAATAGAAATCCAAGGATAGTATAGTATATAGTATAGACAGTATGCCCCAACTTGGGGCATAATTCCAGCAGTTCCCAAACTTGAAAAAAACCAGTGCTTCATTCTAATAGAAAGTTCTATTTTCCCATTTACTGGTTTAAATCTTACCTTTTTTTTCTTGCAAGCAAAACCCTAAAACACGAAGACTTGTACCGTATGGTAACACCAGACCCCCCAAAAAATATTTTCAACGGGCAGCAGAAATTGTCAAAGAGTAGAGATTAATTGATTCTAAGCCAAGAATTCTCTACCAAAATCTCACTTTTCTTTTTATTTGGTATTATTAGATACTTTTAACACTGGGATTCCATTATGTTCTGTATTCAAAACTAATATCACGAATGGCACACATCTCTAACCATAGAGATTCTGTCCTTGGTGAATAAACCATTTTGGTGAATAACCATGGGTACTGAAATTCACCATGGATTAATTCTGGCAATTCTGCTCTAACCTGACATTAGAACATTCTGTAAAATGTGTAAGTACGTATGTATATCATACTCTTTGTTCCAGAAACAGAAAGTACTGAATTCTTTGCAACTGTTTACAGTTATAAGAAGAGACTGGACAGCCACTCATCTGGAATGGTATAGGGCAGTGATGGCGAACCTTTTTTTCCTTGGGTGCCGAAAGTGCATGTGCGCACGCTATCGCACAGGCGCGAGTGCCCACATCCATAATTCAATGCCTGGGGAGGGCGAAAGTGGCCTCCCCTGCTCCCCCGGAGGCCCTCTGGAGGCCGGAAATGGCCCGTTTCCCAACTTTTGGTGGGCCCGGTAGGTCCATTTTTCACCCTCCCCAGGCTCCAGAGGCTTCCCTGGAGCCTGGGGAGGGCAAAAACGCCCTCCCTCATCTCTCCGGAGGCCCTCCGGAAGCCGAAAATGCCCTCCCAGAGCCTCCATGCGAGCCAAAAATCAGCTGGCCGGCACACACATGCGTGCTGGTGCTGAGCTAGGCAACAGCTCGCGTGCCGGCAGGTATGGCTCCGCGTGCCACCTGTGGCACGCGTGCCATAGGTTTGCCATCACTGGTATAGGGTCTCCTGCTTGAGCAGGGGGTTGGACTAGAAGATCTCCAAGGTCCCTTCCAATTCTGTTATTATTCTATTATTCTATATTGACCACCAGGAAGCAGGCACTTATTTTATTTGAGAGTTGTCAGAGGTGGGTAGCCAGATGTAGTTCAAATCCCCACTACAGGAAATTCAATTCATAGATCTTTGCACTTTGGGGGATTATATGCAATAGAATAGCTTCAGGGTATATCCAAAACCTGGTATTCAATGGTTGCAGGAAAGGTATATCTAAATGCTCTGAGAATGGTATATATATTCCACCTTCACTTAAGCTCTCAGAGCAGAGATATATGGAGGTCACATTATGACATGCCCCCATAACAGGATTTTACATGACTTCCACTCCCTTCTGCCTGCCTTCTGGTGATCAATGTAACTGAAACCACTGAGTAAAAATAGCAAAATCCTTCCCACCCCATCATTCTGGTAGATTGTTAGGCTATCTTTATGTTGTGCATTAGAAAAATAAAAGCCCTAGCCAAAACCTATAGTAGTCAGTACAGCTACTCTGAGGGGTTGCCTGGAGAATTCTTGAACCAAGCATCTGTAGCTGTCAATAGTGTATTACATAGCTGACTTTCAGAAACCATGGTTCAACAAAAGTCAATAGTTTAATAAAGGAGTCAAAGGTCAGGAGACATATGTTAGGTATGACATTCCACTAATTACTATACTTCCAGCCAGGAAACAAGCTCAATACATAATCCAACAGTCTCAAGAAAGACAGATGAAGCCATTTCAGTAGCGTAACCAGCTAATGCATTTTGTAAGCAGTGACTATTAATTCATTGATCAAATTTTGCTCCCTAAGGATTTCAGAACAGCATATGCAGTAATTTATTCTCATAGCTGCTTTGACAGAAGAGACATTTCTTGGTCCAAAATTGTCCATAAATGTAGATATCAATGATTGAAATCTAGCCCTCACTGTGCTTCAGGAAAAAGTCTGAGTAAATAAGGAAAATCAGCTAAGTTACAACAGGCAAGTGATCTGAGGTCTATGAGGATATTGCAAGTGGTCCCTGATGAATGGAAAAATAAGATGATGATGATGATGATGATGATGATGATGATGATGATGATGATGATGATGATGATACATACTGTGCTGTTAAGTATCATACAGGTAGTCCTCAACATACCACCATTTTGAATTCTGCCTCTTGCAATCATACATTGTGATAGTTGTAAAACAGGTCAGGCACATGACCAACCTAATTTTACAACTCTTTTGTGCTGGTCATTAAGCAAAGGTTATATTTGTTAAGTGAATACTGTGGTCATCAAGCAAACCAATGGTTTGCTATGGGAGCAGTTTTGCTACAAGGTAGTAAGTGCCATTTTCCAGCAAAATCATTACAAAACACAGTCATTTGACTATGGGACGCTGTAAACCACTGTAAATGCAGTCATGTCAAGGGCCCATTCAATCAGGGGGCCTCATCACTGGAAAGTTACATCTGGATCCTAAATCCATTTTTTCAGGTTTATCATCACTTCAAATGGCTGCTAAGTGACTGGTCATAAATTGAGGACTAGCTGCATGTATTTTACTTCACAAATATCCTGGCATATTATAATTTTATAACATTCCCTGAATTCAAACCATGAAACTTTTGCACGGTGTTAAAGTGAATCAGTGTTCTTTGTATGTTTAGTTTTTCGAATGTTAAGAGTCCAAAGTTGAATTCAGTGGGTTTTCTGTGGCACACTAAATAAAATGTGCTAAAATGGCTTCTTCATATTGGGATCTGTAAACGACTTTCAATCACAATGCACAGGTCCTCGTTAAAGAAAAGATTGGGACCATCTGGATGGCCAAAACCTAGCCTTTTCTTGTGATTGTTTCTGATAAACTCACACAGATATTGTTGTCCTTTCAATTAAAAAATAACAATATTTCCAGATTATTTTAGTACGCTTTCAATATAGTTGCAATAATCATAATAATTATAAAGAATCATAATCATTAATATTGATTAAGGAAGATATTTCATAAGACAAGATCAGACAAACTAATATCTGTACGCAGCACTACAAATTGGTAAATGTTGAGAAATGTTGATGCCCCAAAGAAAATACACACAGAAATAGAGTTTACCAAAAAATTTACTGAGCTTCCTTTTAAATTAAAATACTACCAAGACAATTTCCTATAATTACCATACAGTTGAAATAACAAGTAACTTTAGAACAATGAAATGTATTCATTCAAATAAACACAAAGAAAGCACAGAGAAGCATTAGCCTTATTTCAATTGAAAGAGCAAGAACGGGCATCGATTAGCCTTGGATTTTATAAATAATATCACCGCTCTTGCTATTTAAAAAAAACCAAGCTATGTTCTCCTGCATTTCTATAAATTACAGCACACTAGAGATCACTGTTGCATTTGGAAAACTATCCCTGGCCTACAGGCAGCTTGGAGCCTTCTGTTACTAGCTTTTTGGCTCATTGGATGGCCTTCAGTAACTTAATAGCCTGTGCATCTTCCCCAGAAAAGTAATTTATCTGTCTTAGATTTCTTGTTCAGTACAACAATGATAACATTCTCTGCTTATTCTCTGTTTAAAGTTATGTAAAGTTTTGGCAATAAACTAAAATGTAGGAAATTCAGTGTACGTGTATACATATACAGTAGATATGCACACATGAACATGCACAAATGTATTTGTGTGTTTATAAAATTTAATGTAAATTCAAATAAGGATAAATGCATTTTTCTTTCAAGTTCCAAATTAAAATTTTTAACATAAAAAAAATTGTCAAAAGTTTTCCAGGCCTCTATGTAATGACAAATTCATTCCATAGTGAACCTCTGGACAACCATCACAGAACTATACTGGTTCGATGAAAATTGTTTGTGGAAACTCAATATCTGAGTATATGGTTTTGCAAAACTATTCAAGTTAGGAACAGTTAGCTGTTCATTTGAGAAGTGAATTGTGAGTTCATTTAAGAACAAGTTAAAAGAGTTTTTCTGATTCAGATGGATCCCGTGTCATTTACAAATGAACAGCTCGATCATAAATCAAAGTTCGTAATATGTAAGTTTCTTATATTTCCTCTCACTCAACCTAGACATGTCCAATTTATACAACAAAAATTTACAGAGATAGAGTGCCATCTTTGGATTATAGATATGGTTAACTTGATAAATTGATAAAGTAGATTTATGTCACAGTTTAAAGGAGATTCATTGTTCAAACTCAAATTCCCCTCTTAAAGTGTTTTCAAGAAACTTACTGTTCTCCCCTGAGTTAACTGCAAGTAGTTCCAGATAGTCAGCAAGAATTTCAGTCCACTACAAGCAAAGTAGATCTAGTTCACTCCAAGAATTGTGGTCATGGTTGAATGAGTCAGGCAAGTACTAGACAATCTGAATTACTCAAGGAAAGGCAAATTCCAAGCATGGAGTGACAAGGCAAGGAACTTCAGCACTCTTTTCAACAATTTCTTAAGAAAATTAACAGGTTTATGCTCCAAATGTTGAAGTTCCAAGAAAGTTTTGATGGCTCATGACTGATCTGCAGCTGTAACTCTTAATCCCAGGAAGCCCAAGGTTGCAGCTTCACTCTCCTGTGTCAATCAACTTGACAGACTTCCATATTATGATGCTGTCACTCTCTTAGGTTTTGGTCTTGGCTCAGTTTCTGCTATAGTCAATGAAACTATTTCTCATTTGAGTTGTAAATCAAGCCCTGAATCAGTGCTTCTGATTGTTTGTGCCTGACAGGAAGGACTAGAATTCAGCATCTCCTGGTTTCTAGCCTGAAGCCTTAATCACTACTCAAGAATCTAGCATTAGGCTAGGATTACTCATGCAATTATCATATAAAATGTAAAAGTATTACTTAGACAACAATTACATTAACTAATTCAGTTTATTTTAAAACAAGTGGAACTATGCATATGGCATTTTAAGAAACCTAAAATCTCTCAATTTTGTAAATTTGACAAGTTGGGAAAGTTAGTTGTAAGACAGAAAAAAATCCTACATTATTATGTTTTTTGAAGCCAAGGACAAATTGACTGATCTAAAAAGTTGGCAACAAACTATAGAGATGGAAGCAAAACATTTTGAAGGATATGTGAGCATCTTAACCTGTTGCATTTAGAATTTTAAAAGAAAATATTTCATGGAGAGGTTTATTAATTGTTTCCAATTTGTTCCAGTTTGGGGGAAAAGCAAAGTATATTTTAAAAAATCCCCCCCTAAAAAGGTTGGTATCACATCCCACACTCTAAAGTACCTTGTTGCAACTGAACCTGCAATTTCCAGAAATAACACCAGGAAAATGTTTCAAATACAAATTTTAAATTTTCATTTAAAAACTTGCTAATATCCTCCAAAAACCTCCACCTGCAAACTCTGCAAACTAGAAAATATTCAGAATATAATGAATTATATTAAGAATGTATAGAATTCATTAATGAAATATCCAAGTGAAGCATTAGAATAGAATAGAATAGAATAGAATAGAATAGAATAGAATAGAATAGAATAGAATAGAATAGAATAGAATAACATTAAAGTTATTACATAATTAAACATCAACGTGGAATAGAAAAACTGATCTGTGCTTTGGTACAGAACACCATATCATGGGCATTACCCAAGAGAAATAGTTCAGAGATAATATTAGTCATAAATGCAGTCAATTGTGTTGATCAAATGTTCTGGAGATCATCAAGAGATGGGAGTACTTTTAAATAACCGAATGCTATTTTTCCCCTGATATGCCAAGAAAAGAGAAGATTTAATAAGAAATTAGAAGCAGCTGAACAATGGTTGAGTCTTAAAAAGATGAAATCCACTTTATAGGACTCTTATAAATTCTAAAATGGCAACAAGCACTTTATTCATAGGACAGGACTCTTGTAATTTATAATCACATTTGTATTCATGGAGAATTATTCAATTCTTAAAATACAACTTTATCCAAGAAGCACAATTTTAGGACTTCATAAAATCTTTCTATGATAATAATCATAATTTTTTTTTGCAAATGTGTATTGACAACATGTAAAGGGAAGCCACATGGAAAGAAGAACGGCTAGGTTTCAGCACCAGCGTTTCCAAAAGACTATCTTTCTTTTGCTTTTCACTTTTTTTTTTAGTCCAAATAGCATTTAGATGGGACAAAACTTTTTACCCATTTCAACAGAAAATCGATATCAGAAAATGGATTTGTTGGGATAAAGTGCATTATTTAGATTCTGGATCCATGCTGTGATATAACAGAGATTTGTACAAGTGCCCAAAATGTTTAGCAAGCATTCTTTGGGAAAGTAAATTGGTATGGCTGCAATCATCTAATTCTGTAGAAACTTTTTATTTTTCACAATTAAAAATATTTAAAACCCATGTACAAGCATGCAATATATGCCTCTTAATGCCACAGGCTGGAGAATATGAGCAAAGCTAGCTGCCACTGTACTCATATTTAGTTTGTAGGCTTTCTGCCAATATCTAATTGACCAAATGAGAAACAAAGTGCTGGACTAATGCTCTTTAATCTTGATAGCTCACAGATCTTCTTCTAATCTAAGCGAATGGTGAGAGCTGCGGTGGCACAGTGGTTAGAATGCAGTACTGCAGGCTACTTCTGCTGACTGCCGGCTGACTGCAATTTGGCAGTTTGAATTTCACCAGGCTCAAGGTTGACTCAGCCTTCCATCCTTTCAAGGTGGGTAAAATGAGGACCCAGATTGTTGGGGGCAATATGCTCATTCTGTAAACTGCTTAGAGAGGGCTTTAAAAGCACTGTGAATTGGTATATACGGTAAGTCTAAGTGCTATTGCTATAAGTAGTGTAAGGAAAGTGGGTTATAACAATCAGAAATCGGTTAACTAAACTGAGACATTTTTAACTGGGATACTTCCTCTGATCACATCATCTGAAAAAGAAATGACAGAGCTGGAAAAAAAATGTCAATAAAAAACACATATGATGATCAACTTGCTAGAGGAATTCTCCCATGAGCCAAAGGTAAAGTAACTAGCTTTTTTTTTTTGTTTGATTGGGGGATACACTTGGTGAGAGGCAATACTTGATGACAGACACTGTCATGTTATGCATAGTGTGGAGAAAATGTAGATGTGACAGCATTCGTGTCAGACTTCACAAGTATCAAACTGTTTACTATATTTACTATATATTCTACAATTCTGCTGTGGCCAAAGGTGGAGCTCTTGCCTCACAATCAGGAGGGTGTGAGTTTGATCCTAGCTAGAGGCACATGTAGGGTCTCCTGCTTGGGCAGGGGGTTGGACTAGATGACCTGCAAGGTCCCTTCCAACTCTGTTAAATCTGTAAAATCTGTTAACTGCCAATAGGGAACTCTCAAAATTATGCACAAACACAAACACACCTGCATATGTGGTTTCTCACAATGGTGAAAGCAGTACAAAGAAACCCTTGATGGAACAAATATAGAAAAAGTTTTTTTCCCAAGGTAGAAAATAGTGTGGAAGGGAAGAATTGTGGGAGATGCAATTCCAGAAGCATCAGCTCTTTCCATATTGACCACTAGAGGAATTAGGAGAGAGTAAATATTTAAGGGACTCCTTTTGCCTCTGCTCTTCTTCCTCCAATCAGAGACTCTTAGGATCTTCCTTATAGACTACTTCTTACAGAAATAATTCTTTTTTTCTCTCTCCTTTTTTCTTTCCAGGAAAATAGAAAACAGAGAGATATAGGTTTTCTAGCATAGTTTTCTAGCATAGCATGTAACTTGCTCAATACATCTGACTTGTCCCTCTTAAGCATCTGTCTCAAAATACTCTCAGTGGGCTTGGATCAACCTTCTCATGTTTTTCTAAATATAGAACTCAGTGAAGGAAATAAAAGTTGCAATCAAATGTTTTCAACTTTTGCCCTACAAAAACAAAGATCTTTTCATTTTATTTCTGCTTTGAAGGGTTTTCTGATTTTGAGATATTCAATGTCGAGGTGAGTGTGTGTGTGTGTGTGTGTGTGTGTGTGTGTGTGTGTGTGTGTGTGTGTGTGTAGCATTTTTTGCTGGTAAGTGAAAATAATCAGCAAAAAATGCTACACATATAGAAGATAGTGTGTCGGCTATAGAAACTGCCTGGATGGTCCCAGAGAGGGGCCAAAAGGCAAAATGAAAGCTGTGATGCTTTCTCCCATATTTGGGTACACCAGGATAATATGACAGAAAAACATATATATAATATATGGTTTCAGTATGAGATCAGAAAACACAGGGAAAAATTGCAACCACATGCAATACACCAAATGCATTTTTTTTTTACTTTTCTCTATTTTTAATCTCAAAATTCAAATTCTTCTTCTTGTTGAGTCATATCCGTCATCGGACATTGGCAATCATGTTGGCGATCCTATTTTTATCAACAGCTGCACGAAAAAGTGCTGCTGAGCTTTGTCCAAACAAAATTCAAATACCAGATTTTAAATTTGTTGCAAGATTGCTGAAGGATGTTAGGAATTGCTAGTGCTGGAATCAGGGGATTCAATGTGTTCAGTTGCTCCATTTACTAAGACACCACAATTACAGACTGAAGTTTCCTTAGTTCATCACAGATCATGTGTCCTCCAAACATTGGTAGACTAGCATTATCCCTCATCATTTTGCATGCTGGCTAGGGCTGATCAACATCTGGAAGGCTTCAGGTAACCTTTCCATGATTTCTCATGGTTTTATAGGTAAAGGAGTATTTCTGTCACCAACTGTCATCAATAAGAACTGCTAATCAAATACATAACCTCATTATACAGCAAAAGATCAATGACACAATCTACAAATGTCCTAGCCCCAAGTTTTAACATTTTATACAATTCCAAATCACACAAACAGTCATTCTGTGACTTTGTTATTTAATTAATAACAACTAAAGTGTTTAACTTTATTCCAGAGCACTGTGCAGCAATCCTAACTATCAAGAAACCATGGAGAAATAATGGAATGCTACATGGTAGGCCACAGGGCTGCCTCTGTGAAGCTTATGAATCCAGACTTGAAATTTTGGGACTTGAAAATTTAGAACTACGCCGCCTTCGATCTGACCTAATTGTAATTCACAAAATTATCTGCCACAATGTCCTACCTGTTAATGACTACTTCAGCTTCAACTGCAACAATACACAAACTCACAATAGATACAAACTTAATGTAAACCACGCCAAACTTGATTGCAAAAAATTTGACTTCAACAACAGAGTGGTCAATGCCTGGAATATATTATCTGACTCAATTGTTTCTTCCCCAAACCCCAAAAACTTTAACCTTAGATTATCTACCATCGACCTCACCCCATTCCTAAGAGGTCTGTAAGGGGCATGCATAAGCACACAATTGTGCCTACCATTCCTTTCCAATTGCACCCATATATTCATAATTCTTGCACTCATAATCATGCTTGTACTATTATATATACTGTATATACAATCATGTTTATACTTTGTGTATACTTTGCTTGTTATCATATATGTTGACAAATAAAATAACGATAACGATAATGATAATGATAACGATAACAATAACAATAACAATAACAACGAGAAAGAACCGGAGAGGAAAAAGATCAGGAGCTTAATTCTTTGCCTGAAAAAGTCATTCACCCCTAGGGTTCTGTCCAGGGTGCTGAATAAAATACTCCATCTGCCCTCAGTAAAATCCAGAGGCCATGTAAGTCAGTTTTCTTTATGTCTTCTCTTCAGATCCATTGTTGAAGATTTACAGTTTTTCCCTGATTTGGTCATGGACTCTTCTTGACAATACTCATCAATGAAACCTCCCTATTTAGATTGCAGTCTTGCTTAAGCAACGGTACCTCACTTCCTTTGTTGTTCTGGGCTAGTTTGATCTGAATCTTCAGTTCTAGGAACAACCACAAGTTATGACTTATTTTGGGCAGAAGGGTTACTAGTCTATGTATTTTCTTTGTAAGTGTTCTTGCCCCAGAATATTGGTCCTGGGGCCAAATGCTAAAAGAGAAACTTACAGAAATTATTATAATTGCCATCAATGATGAATTGTCAGGGGCTTTTAAGCTTGTGTGCTGAGCACATTAGCAATTCATTACACTCACAATTTGATTTAACTCTTCTCTATCCAATCTGGCCGGTGGATCTTTCAAGACAGGATGAGTGTAAGTAGTTCTGTCATAGTGATATAGTTATTGCTTTAAAAGTATGTGCTTATGAATTGGTCTCCACAGAGCTTTAACACATGGAAGAGTGAACCATTCAGGCCCCATTAGAAAGGCGTGAGAAGCTTTGATAAATTCTTTTAAGTTCTTTCATTTTTATACTGTATATATGGCAGCTATTAAATGTGACAATGATATATTCAAAAATATATTAAAATGTCAACTATTCATTTATCATTTTCATGAGTTGCTCATATTTAACAAACACTCCTTTAAAATGTTTTTTAAAAAAACAAATGAAAAGATTGTACACTTAGATGAATGTCACTTAACTTCATCTCCTCTTTCAAAAACATACATTTGAAAAAAGGCAATAAAAATTAAAAAAATACTTTTTAAACTAGTCATTTTGTGTAAAGTTCTAAAAAGTGAACTAGGTACAGAATATAATAAAACTGGTGGATGTGATTATATTTGGGCCTTAGTGATTAATGTCTGATTCTATTTTCAATAATTAAGTGATATACTAAAACTATTATTATACTGTGGTTGCAAATATGTCCTGTGAAGGCATGTATATTTAACCCAACTGACATGATGATTAGTAGACCTGTCCCCAATTTACCAGACAGAAACAGATCAATTTTTTTAAATTGGTCCTGAGAGTGCATATACAAAATTTCCATTATTTTAATATATTAGATATATCACAGGCAATGTAAGTAAATTAATGTTTAGAAGTGGTCCTTCATAAATCTAATCCCCATCTTTTAGTTCATTTTATACAGTATATATATTTGAAACAAAGCATTCTAAACAAGCATTCTAATGCCTTTCTCATCCTTCATATAAATAAATCACATTGCAGTTACAAATCAAACTATGATTCTCAGTCTTTCAGAAAAACCAATCAAAAACTATTTGCTATTTTATTATTTTGACAATCTGGCCCTTAATGGATATTTGACTGGTCTGAACATTTTATGTTACTGACTCCTGATATTAGGGAGCCATACAGTATATGCAATTATTTCACAGCTTTAAAAAATCATGTATTGCTTATTTGAAAACATGTTATTCTTCTCTAATACTAAGCAGTGCCAAATGAATTACTGTTCAATGAATTCATGAATTACAAATGTTAAAGTAATTTATAACATCTAATCACGTGCTTATTAAAATCCATAAATAATGACAATGCACTCTCTCTAATAAAGTCAGTTCATGTTTTATAATTTGGCTTCTGTCTCTCAACTAGACTAATTTTCCAAATTAGGGAGTATTATTCTGACTTTAGGACCTCTCGCCTAATGATCCACAAAATTACACATTTTGCTCCCAATTGCATTTAATCAAACTTTTTGGATAGTGATAAATGAATGCAACTTGTTCCCACTATGTAGGGAAGTACATGTCTAGGATTTTCTCCCCATCATTTACCATTAAGGTTACATTTGAAAAAGCTTTTAATAGAATCTGAGATACTGACAACCAGCAATTCTTTACAGCAATTCAAATTATGCATGGAAGGCAGTATAAGCCAGGGGTCTGTAAATCAGGGGTGAAATGCTACCGGTTCGGCCCGGTTCGGGAGTACCGGTAGCGGCGGCCGGCGGTGGTCTGGAGAACCGGTATCGGCGGCAGCACGAGGCTCCGCCCACCCACCCGGATGTCGCCATTTTCTTTTCTTTAACCCTCTGCACATGTGCAAAGCCTTCTGCGCATGCACAGAGGACGAAAAAGCACATGTGATGGTAGCGCATGCGCGAGTGGAGAGAGCGTGCACGAGCACAAAGCGAGTGTGCGATAGCACAAAGCGTGCACTTCCGAACCGGTAGGGAAGGTAAGTAGATTTCACCGCTGCTGTAAATCCTTTGCAAAAGGTGCTTCAGTACACATATTTTCCCCAAGTGAAAAAAGTGACTATACCTGGACGCATATGTGGAAAAATCTAGGAGTAACTTCTGAAATAGCCACACAAGCCTATAGAAAGGTACAATTGCTTTGAACTATTAAAAAAGGAGGCTCTGTGTACTTTCCCAGGTACATCTTGCAAAGGATTGGCACAACCTTACTACAGAGCTAATACGACAACTATTATGTTCCCTAAAAGTATTCCAAATTTGGGGATTTTAGGGCATTTTCTTTTCTTTTCCTTTTAAATGAAAACCAAATGAATTAACATTTTAGCAATATTAATTATTCAGTCATCAGTGTATTCATTAAAGCATTAGAAGGCCAGACAGTATTCCCTCAGATATTTTTTAGGTAAAATTCCCCTCCATTATTGAATTAGCTCTCCCTACAGACCAGACTTGGCTTTGCCATTAAGCAAACTGCACAGCAGAGCACTTTAGAAGTTCCAACAGCAGCCAGGGAGAGGAGAGAGCTTGCTGCTGCAACCTCCCTTGCCTGTATGCATTTCCACTCACAGGAGCAGCAAAAAAGAGGACGAAAACCCCGAGTTGAACTCAGGCAGCTTAAAATAGAGTATCAGCAGGACGCGGTAAGCAAAGGCCCCAAACAGGTTGCCTGTGTGAAAATCAGCCTTCAGAGGAAAGTAGTTCTCCAAGAGAAAATTAATTTTTAGGTTGAATACTCACAAGGTGGTTCTTCTCCTCACTTTCCACCTGATAAAAATGGTAATATTTTTTTGCAACAGTGTAAAAATTGTCTGTTCCTTTAAAAGTATACAGCAACACATAGTAAGTTTGACTTAGAAGGACACTTTCAGACCCCAGTTTGATCATGCCAATAGTTAAGAGAGAGAAATAGAACGGAAAATAACGGAGTCTAGTAAGCAGCAACTAATGAGTTTAATAACTAGTATTTTGCAGAGACAGAGGCGGAGAGAGGGAGAGGGAGGGAGGGAGAGGGGGAGAGAGAGAAAGAGAGAGTGAGTCTTGGAGGAAAGGAACAAGAAAACTGGCAAGGATTTCAAAACTGAGGGAACTGCTGAAAGTCTAGAACAGCGGTTCTCAACCTGTGGGTCGCGACCCCTTTGGGGGTCGAATGACCCTTTCACAGGGGTCGCCTAAGACCATCGGAAAAAACATATTTCCTATGGTCTTAGGAACCGAGACACCACTCCTCTATCTGTCTCCAGGTGGGTCCACCCACATGCAAATAGACTACTGCAAAAAAAATATCTGTACCATGGGAACTTCTGAGCATGCGCAGAAGCCGAATTTCCGGCACTGCGCATGCGGCGCCATCTTGTTTTTGGATTATTTTTTTTGCATTTTTTTTTAAAAAATTGGGCACTGTGCATGCGTGGGCACGCAGCGCAGGAGGAAGCGAACCGGCAGTGAGGTAAGTTAGAACCCACCCCTGAGTTTCCTAATAATTTTATTATTTTATGGTTGGGGGGTCACCACAACATGAGGAACTGTATTAGAGGGTCGCGGCATTAGGAAGGTTGAGAACCACTGGTCTAGAAGCTGAAACAATTTGGATTTTGAAAGTCTGACAGCTTAGCTAAACAAACCTTTTTATATAGTACTTTTCTCCTTCATCTACCAGCTTTAAAATAGCGGCTTTGTGATTTGATGTTGATTGTGCTTTGAAGGGCTGATCCAGACTGACATGTTACAATTTGGATTCAAAACTAATTTTAGAATGAAAAATGTCTTAGCCTGATGGATGACTTTTATCCATGGAGAGATGGGATTCTGTTACTCTGGCTCAGACCTTCGGGGGCTTTTTAGTAGTGTTGTGCCATTGTTCCTCTTCAACTTCACCCTCTTGGTTATGGGGGATGAGTCAGTATGTGACTTGAGGATAGTCATAGAGCACGGGTGTCAAAGTTGATTGCATCACGGGCCGGATCGTGATGTATCGCAATGTTTTTTGCCTTCGCGGAGCCGGGGTGGGTGTGGCCTGCATGTGACATATCTGGCCCATGGGCCGCCAGTTTGACATGCCTGTCATAGAACAATCATCCTCAGAAAAGGCCCCGTGATCATAGTGACAAGGACCACTTTTTATCATCTTTGGCTCATACATCAACTACAACTATTCCCCGACAAGAATATTTAACCATCAATACATTGCAATCTCCCAACTCAATTATTGTTATGACCTGTAAGTGGTTACCCTCATGTGTAGTCAGGCTGTACAATCTAAGGGAAAGTTGCTATGTGATACACTGATAGGCACTGTTTCACATTATTGATGAAAGAACTGCCTGGGAAACTAATCTGCTACTAATCAAGTTTATGTTTTTAACTTATAGACAAATCAATCCTGTATACCTAAAATAATTGCTCCACCAAGAGAACTGCCTGACCATGGCATTTATCATCAATATCCCAGTGATGCCCCATCTCACAGTCATTCATTTGGCATTGGTTTAAAACATTTATGAGGTTTATCTTTCCACTTAGACAAGCACTCCAGGTGGTTTAGAACATTGCAAATAAATATACATTTAGATAGAACACTGTGCTATATATAACGATGTGTATGCAGTTAGTAAAGGGGTTAGATTGTAATTAGAATTGGGGAGATGCAGGTTATAGCTCATCATGAGCCCTGGTGGTGCAGTGGTTAGAATGCAGTACTGCAGGATACTTCTGCTGACTGCCAGCTGCCAGCAGTTTGGCAGTTTAATTCCCACTAGTTCAAAGTTGACTCAGCCTTCCATCCTTCCAAGGTCAGTAAAATGAGGACCCAGATTGTTGCAGGCAATATGCTGATTCTGTAAACCGCTTAGCTGTAAAGCACTGTAAAGCAGTATATAAGTCTAAATGCTCTTGCTACTGCTACCATTATTTTATTTATTTATTCATTTGATTTATATCACTGTCTATCTCACTTTTACATGGTGGAAGCTCATTGGGTAAAGACGGTCAATCTCCAAATTGTTGTTACGGGACGAAGAGTAGGAGGAAGGAGTGTGGTCTATTCCATCTTGAACTTCTAGAGCAGGGGTGTCAAAGCTGTGGCCCGCGAGCCGGATGCATCACACACTAGCCACACCCATCCCGGGTTTAGCGAAGAGGAAAAAGTAGTGATACATCATGTGATGACAACGTGACGACGTGAGTTTGACACCCCTATTCTAGAGTTAAGGCAGGATATACAAACTAATGAATTAAACTCTTGGTGAAAGAGAAAGTTAGCCCAGGGGTGGGCAAACTATGGCTCTTTGAGGACCTGTGGACTTCAACTCCCAGAATTTCTGAGCCAGCCGTGCATGCATGGCTGGCTCAGGAATTCTGGGAGTTGAAGTCCACAGGTCCTCAAAGAACCATAGTTTGCCCACCCCTGCCTTAGCCATTTTCTAAAATTCTGAGACAGTGGGAGTCAGGAAAGCACACTATAGGCTGAAAGCCTCCCAGGAAAGGGAGCTGCTCTGCATACAGATGAGCAAGCCTCTGGCAGCCGAGGCATCTCAGAAAGCATCTCTGCTGCTGCTAAGTGAACACATCAGTGCCTGGCAGGAGAGGCAGTCTCTCAAATACTTAGCACATTTAGGACTTTAAAGGGTTAGGTCAGCATCTTCAGTTGCGCCCTGTAGGCAACTGGCAGATCATCAAGTATAAGCATCAGGTGATCGATGTCTGTTTAATTGGTTAGTAGCCTGCCTGACACAATTTGCTCCAATTGCAATTTCCAGATCCTATTTTTAATGGTCTGGTAACTTTATGTAAAGCACCCTGCAGAGTCAAGATGGGATGTAATCTCAGCATGGATAACCACTGCTAAGTCTGATCAGTTTAGGAAGGGTTGCAGCTGGTACTGTGAATGTACATTTCTTGCCACAGCCTCTACCTACGAATTCAGTACAACTGAACTGGGGACTGTAGGTCCATATAAAATAAATTTAATCTTCATCTTTGAATCCAGTTGAATCCACTGTCAAACAGTGCCTTCATCTTGTAGGCCTTGATCTTCTTCCTGATCCAGCCCATTATTGAAATTAGGCAATATTGAAGGTGCTTTTCTTGAGTACGGCAATAACACTCAGTGTCATCAACGTATCAATGGTGTGTCAATACCCACTCTATTCTAAAACTGCAAATGACCACCTACAGCACTTCCCTGTAGATGGTTAATAATAGAACAGGACCTTCCAGGCCCAAATGTACCAGACAGTTCAAGAAAATACCATACTAACAGAACCATACACCACCAAGATATCCAAAAAAATTAGCACTACTAATACAAACTGCCCATCCAGTTTTCAAGCAATATCCCAAGCAAAAAGTCAACTAGAATACATCCAGATACAATAATACATTTTATCAAAACAAAACAAACTAGGAGGCCATTACTTTCCCAATCACCTTTCCCTATCATTTAAATATTTGAGACTGCCTCAAATATTTCAGATATTCCAGATGACTTTCTTCAATAAAGGAATATTTACTTTTTTCAATAAAGGTCTTATAACTGCTTCCTTTAAGCCAAGAGGACTACATTTCACTCTTTAAGAATATATAAATCATGAGGTTAGTCCAATTCTATTTGATTATTCAGCAAAGAGAGGTACCGGTAGGAGGCAACTAAACAGGAGATGGCCTTCTTCTTCTTTTTAATGTCCTATCCATGTCCTCAGAAATCTACAAGCTAAAAAGAGTCCTTATAAACAGGATCAGAAGCTGCCAATTTTTCCTCTCCGTCACCTGCATGTAGGAGTCCACACTGCAGTGAGTCCAACTGACTTTGTCTATAAAGAATGATGAACATTACTCACAGCAAGCCTCAATTTTTCTACTTCCCTTCTTCCAATACCTTGATTAAATGATACATGATGAGAAAGATATTGCCAGCTTCTTTCATGCAGATGTAAAGAGGGTGGAGAAATAAGCATTCTCTTCTGTGTCCACATGTTAGACAAGATTTCAGATGGCCTTTAAAATGCACGGCATTCCATGTAACATAGAAACATAGAAAACTGATGGCAGAAATAGAGCCAGTAGTCCATCCAGTCTGCCCTTTGAGTTTTTTCTGTGTTTGTTGTTGTTTTTCCAATTCATTCATTTATTATTTTTAATTTTTAATTTAATTTTTATTTATTTTATTTTATTTACTTAATTTTTAAAATTAGTGTCCTATCTAATCCACCCCAACAGTTGTCCCAGTTACGTTCCAGTCCTCTGCTTCATTTCTCTAGGGTCTCTGATAAACCAAGTCACCAATTTCACTTTTACCCAGGAAAATCGCCAGATCTGCAAAGCTACTAGGGATCTGGCCTTTTTTCTGGGTAATCAGGGTAATCAGCCCTATTTACAACTATTTATAAACTATAAACCAATTTTGTTACCATTTATGTATATGCTGAAAGCATATACCATGTTTCCCTGAAAATAAGACCCGGTCTTATTTTATTTTATTTTTCTCCAAAAGATGCATTAGGGCTTATTTTCGGAGAAACACAGTATTAGGGTGACCAGCTCAGCTGGGTGCCCCACTCGCCTGCCACATGCACACACAAGAGGTGGTGACTGAGTCATGGTCAATGTTGTCTGGAAGCAGCTGAAGCACGTCAGCCCCTTGGTCGGCGCACTCTGGGGCTGCGCAGCCCGTGCAGCACAGGTAATTTGATTACCTGTCCAAGCAGCAGACGGAGGCAGAGGCACACCATCCCACCATCTCTCAGCTTGCCTGCAGCCTCCACAGCACGTCAGGATTGCCTACCTCTCCTGCCCCCCCCGCGCCTCTGCCTCTATCTGCTGCCAGTGCTACCGTGCAAAAATGAGCCTCTCGCAGCCGCACACCTGCTCCAGCCCACCAACTCTCAGCTTTCCACAACGCGTCTGGATTGCATGCCTCCCTCCCACGCCTCTGCCTTCGCCTGCTGCTTGGACAGGTAATCAACACACCTGCGCGGGCTGCGGCTGCTGCCGGACACTGTCAGCCCCCTCCACCCTCACCGCCTTCAGTGCTGGCCATGCCGCTCCCCCCCCCACACACACCTGATGACCACCTTACCTGGGACTTATTTTTGGGGTAGGGTTTATATTAGGAGCATGCTAAAATCAGGCTAGGGCTTATTTTTTGGTTGGGTCTTTATTTTCGGGGAAACACGGTATGTTTAATCATTTCATCATCTGATAGCTATTATGGTGAAGAAGGATTAAAATTATAATTTGTAATTAGGTTCTATAAACTATTCCCATATTTTATTATATTTTAAATATTTTAGGTTATACGATGCACGAGAGACATGAGTATATCTTCATGGACATATTCATCCATTCTCCTGTTGCTCTTCTGTTAAATGGTGCTTCCTCAGTCACAGTACATTGCAGCTGCAGTACAATATAACTGGAGGATACCAGATTGGGGAAGATCCTGCTAGAGAGGAAGTCATTTCTGCTCCAGCAAAAATTAACTTGCTATTACTTCAGATTCTGAAATGACATGTGCTTCAGAATGGATAAACCAATGAGCCTTGATAAATAATTTTCAGGGAAGCCTGTCCAAATAGTGAAAGGGGGCAGGGGGAGGATACCAGGCCAGCTTTATATTTTATTTTATGGATCTTTTAAAAAGCAACATTATGTGTAACAATTAAATCAACCTTAATACAATTAACATTTATCACCTGGGGGGATGCAAGATCATACAGATCAGTTCACCGCAGAAACATAATTTTCCATGAGAAATTGTTTACAACTGGTTTACATGCTTGATGATAACATTCCTCCAGAAAAAAAGATTGGGCAATTGATGGATACTTTCCATAAAAATTTCCATAAAAGAACATTGGAAACCAGCTTTCTAAAAGTAGATTATTTGTTATTTCTCTCACAAATGGACTGAGATATATTCATTTCTATGGCACCAGCTGTTTTCTATATCGTGAAAGACATGCTATGTTTCATGCACCTGCTCCTATTTTCCCTTCTTTTGTTCCTTGTAATCCAGCTATGGCAGTCAAGAATTGGACAAGCTCTTCGGGGAAAAAATTACTTTTCATGATCTGCAAACACACACATTTGTTCCATTTCATGTTTCCATTATTATATTGTGCCTTGAGGACATTCAAACCAAGCCAGCTGACCCTTGATTTGATTATATGTAACCTATTGCCCCATAGACTGTCTCCATAAATACTAGAGCCTTTTAATATGAGGATTTAATGCCTCTGAGTCACAACATGACAGCATGATGGGTATTCAAACTTCATTTTTGGTAGGTTTCAGGGCTCCATCAGAGTCAGGCTAAGATTCCAAGTTTCCTAATTGTGTAGCCATACTGTTAAAATGTTGAACATTTGAAAGACATTGTACAATTACTGTAAGTGAGAAGAGTCCTTGCAATGTGTGAAATAACCTACTTCAGGTGGCACGGGAAAGATATGGCTCACTGATGGAAGTGTTAAACCTTTAAAGGGGTTTTCCATGCCCAGGGACTCCTGGGCATGGAAGAGCTAAAGAATGGCAACTCTGGAGCAAAGCTTCCGTCAACTTGATGTCTCAGGTCAGCTCGAAGATGACACCAGCTTTAAAATACCGAGAGGCAAGGGGAAAAGAACATTTTATAGCTTCATCTGGAACACTGGACTGTTCAAGGCAGCCCCTTCTGAAGACGACCATTCTTCAGCCTATTCTCCTGCTGTGTGCCTCTGACTGTCTGCATCTGCTCTTGGCAATGGTGCTGGCAGCAGCCAGCATCTGAAGTGGCAAATGGAGTAGGACCATGATGGCGAACCTATGGCATGCGTGCCACAGGTGGCACGCGGAGCCATATCTGAGGGCATGTGAGGCACTGCCCTATGTCAGCTCCAGCGCCACATGTGTGCTCTGGCCAGTTGATTTTCAGCCTTCTGGAAGGCGGGGGAGGCCCTTTTCGCCCTCCCCAAGCTTCAGGAAAGCCTCTGGAGCCTGTGGATGGCGAAAAATGGACTTAGCGGGCCTACTGGAAGTTCAGAAACAAACTTCCGGTAGGCCCATTGGGCCCGTTTTTCACCATCCACAGGCTCTGGAGGCTTTCCTGAAGCCTGGGGAGGGCGAAAAACAGCCCAACGGGCCTACCAGAAGTCCGGAGGCTTCAGTGAGGCCTGTGTGTATGTGCACGGGGGAGGAAGTGGGGGGGTTGTGCGCGCATGCGTGGGGGAGGGCATTGCATTATGGGTGTGGGCATGCGCACATGCTATCATGCGTGCACGCGCGCCCTTTTGGCACCCGAGCAAAAAAAGGTTTGCCATCACTGGAGTAGGAGAAACAACAGCAAAGGGAAGCAGAGCAGCCCCTCCCAGTGTCTTTCTCTGTTGCAAGCTAGATTTCACCCATGCCTTAATTATTTAAAAGCCGTTATAATACTGCTGTTTGTGGGTGCTTTATCAATGTCTGCGTTGCAAACCATGCTGCACCACATGGTCCCTAGTAAATGCCAAAAAAAAAAAGGCTGTGTGAAAAGCTGCCACAATTGGCTGCCCCTGTAAAATGGTTGGAGGAAAGAAAACAGCTGGGGCTGCAGCCAACAGGGAAGGGAATGAAAGTGCAAAGCTGACCTGAGAATGGCCGTTTGTTTGCTGTCAAGGGCTGCAGTATGTTGGGGATAGAAGAGATTGCAAGGAAATGAGTCTTGGAATGACCCTCCCTGGCGACAGCTTGATTTCTACCCTGCAAATTGGTGGCATTCCCTTCTCCATTAATTGCAGAAGGTTGAGAAATGGCATTTCACATGATCCTGGAAAAAAAAATACTTGTTTAGTGACTACCTCATTTAGTGACCACTCAATTAGGATGGTGATGAAAAAGTAGCTTTGCAACCAATCCTCACTTTTAGAACCTTTGCAGCTCTATAAAGCAAAGGAAAACTGAAGAAAGATCTTAAAATCTTGGTGCTTCACTTAGCAACCGCTTCACTTAATGACTGAGTTGCCAGTCCTGTTTGTGGCCTCTAAATTAAGATTACTTGTAATTGGAAAAAATATAAACAAAATTGTTCTTCATGGACTATCATTCTGAATATTATTTCTTGCTAAAGGTAACAGAGAGGAAAGGAATGAAAGAAATTAGAATTAGAAGCATTATTGTAATGTCCCTTTTTCTATGGAAATAAAATTGTCTTCTCTGAGTTGCATAAATATGAAACTGTGTATCGTGAAGAGGGCTTCTGGATAAAAGAGATATTTTACTATCTTCAAAAAGCATGCCACCCACCCAGAGGTGGGTTCCTGCCGGTACGCTCTTACCTGTTGGTCGCCGCAGAACCGAAGAAGGCGGTGGCGTTCACGGTGCGGGGCTTCCCCCGCCCGCTTTCCCCCGCCCGCCTAGACGCTACCATTTGCGTTCTTTTGCCCTCTGGGCATGCGCAAAGCGTTCTGCTTGCGCAGAGGGCAAAAGAACGCAAATGCCGGCGTCCAGGAGGGCGGGGGAAAGCGGGCAGGGGAAGCCCCATGCCGCGAACGCCACTGGCTTCTTCGGTTCTGCGGCGACCAACAGGTAAGAGCGTACTGGCAGGTACCCACCCCTGCACCCACCTATAACCCATCAAACTTTTGTCTAAGTCCTGGTATTTTTAATGTGTACAGCATAGGTGTTAAACTCAATTTCATTGTGGGCTGCATCAGGATTGTGTTTGACCTTGGGGGGCTCTGTGTGTGTGTGTGTGGCCAGGGTGGGCATACACAGCTTGACATCACTCATCAAGGCTCCATTTTTGGCTGTGATGGCCTCCTGCAGCCCTCTGCCAATGAAAATGGAGCTCAGGGAGGCCGCGCGTGGCCACCCGGGCTCCGTTTTCACTGGCAGAGTGCTGCAGGATGCTCTCACGGCTGAAAATGGAGCCTGGACAGGTCACGTGCGGCCTCCCCAAGCTCCATTTTCATTGGCAGAGGGCTGCAGGAGGCCGTCGCAGCTGAAAACTGAGCTCGGGTGGGCCATGCATGGCCCTTCCCGAGCTCTGATTTTGCTGGCAGAGGCACTGCGGGCTGGTCCTTCACTGTTTCTAGGGTGGGCCTGCGGGCCAGATCTAAGCATCCTGTGGGCCAAATCTGGCCTCTGGGCCTTGAGTTTGACACCCCTGGTGTACAGTATCATACCTTAAATGAATACAAATTATGGTAAAGTCCATTTTGGCCATATAAAATAAAAACTTTAAATGACAATGATAATATATTGTGTCAGTGAAGTTACTTGCCATTTTAATTGTAAATGGCTTCCCCCCAGGTGGTAGTAAGTCAGCATGAATTGAAAAAGGCTTGTCTAGATTGACTGCTCTCCCTCATGAGGCCCTGTTACCCATCCCTTCACAGAAGGAGGCTGCTGTACTCAGAAGACCTTCCCACTGGGCCAATTCTTAAATCCTCTCTCAAGGAAGATGAAACTGGTTCCCTCAGTGGTCAGTAAATGCTCTTTTACTTCATTGGACTTTCCTCGGGTATGGTTAGATCATTTTGTCATTTGTAGCTCTCAGGTTTGATTTTATTATGCCCACATTGCTGTATTTATTTTAATGGGTGTTTTTGTTTAATGTGTGCCAGGATGTCTGCCAAGCAGAAGGTGAGATTCCTAGACTTATCAAATAAAATAAATATCTGGCTTCAGTGCTTTCCTAGATGTGAGGCATCATAAAATGTTTCACTTTCTAGTAATATTTCCTCTTCTGATGGGCGGAAAAAGAAGAGCAGCCTGCTTAGAATGAGAATTCAACTACAAGAAGCAAAAGTAGTAAAAGAAGAGCCTTTTCCAGCATTATTTCACATGATCCTGGCAAGAAAGTTTAATAGTGCATCTGGACCAGTATTACCTATCCTACCTACCTAACCTATTACGCCGCCCTGAGTCCTGAGGGAGTAGGGCGGCATAGAAAAACTACAAAATAAATAAATAAATAAATTATCCTAAAAGTACCTGACCAAATCCCTAAGGCTACTGCAAAGCTTTTAGATGAAAATCTCATATCCTTAAATCCAAATTTAAGGATACCCAGGCTTTATTAAGCTATTTTGGAATTCTACCACCTTTCCCAGTTAAAGCATTTCCCCTAAAAGTTTTTCATTTTTCTACAAAGCTCTAGATTCTCCCAAGATTGGGATTACACTATTGCCTTCTGTGACGGGATGGTACTGATTTGTCTTCATAAGGATCCATACTCTGGGAATCATATTTTCTATTAATCTTTAGAATGTAATATTATGTGGCCATTGGAATCTCAGCAACCCATAATTCTAAACCACTAAAGCGCCAAAACAATGTGCTGCTTCAGCACTGCAATTAAATTTGATATAGATACACACACACACACACACACACACACACACACACACACACACACACATACACACACATACAACTTCAGCCTCAGGCTCAGAAACATTAGCATGTGAAAGGGCATAATCTTGCTTGTGTGTATATGTGTGTATACATACACAGAGCAAGCACACAGGTATATTCCAATAGAGTTTTCTTTGATCTTCATTCATTTTCCATCAACTGCTATTGATTCTTCATTACTGGTTGTAAAAGCCATTGTCTTTCATCCCTTTTCAGTGGGAAGAGCTTTTTAGATTTTTCATTCTCTTTGATGAAGCAAATACAAGCTGTAAGTCTAAGTTATGTATGAAGATGAATATACGTGTCCCAGGATAATGGTTGCAGGATCCAATTTGGGTTGGTCACCAGGACAAGAGGTTTAGTCTTCTGAGCTTTTGGACTCGTGCTGGAACACATCTTCAGGGAACTTCTCTCTGGCTAGAGCTCACTGTAACAGCATTGCCAAAAAGGCATTAAGAGTTGTTAACCTAATCTTGCGAAGCTTCTTCTACGGTAATATTGTATTGTTAACTAGGGCATACAAAGCCTTTGCTAGACCAATTCTCGAATACAGCTCATCTGCCTGGAATCCACACTGTATATCGGACATTAATACAATTGAACGAGTCCAGAGATATTTACGAGAAGAGTACTCCACTCCTCTGCTCACAATAGAATACCTTATGCCACCAGGCTTGAAATTTTGGGCTTGGACAACCTACAACTACGCCGCCTACGGTCTGATCTAAGCGTAGTACACAAAATTTTCTGCTACAATGTCCTACCTGTCAATGACTATTTCAGCTTCAACCATAATAATACACGAGCACACAATAGATACAAACTTAAAGTAAACCGCTCCAAACTCAATTGCAGAAAATATGACTTCAGCTATAGAGTGATCATTGCCTGGAATGCACTACCTGACTCCGTTGTCACTTCATCAAACCCCCATAGCTTCAACCTTAAACTGTCTACACTGGACCTCACCCCATTCCTAAGAGGTGTGTAAGGGGCATGCATAAGCACACCAGCGTGCCTACCATCCCTGTCCTACTGTCCCCATTTCTTTGTACCATTTTCTTTGTTCATATTCATGTTTATACTTGTACCTGTTATCTCGTACAAGATTGACAAATAAATAAATAAATAAACAAACAAACAAACAAACAAACAAATAAATAAAGTTCCTTGAAGATGGGCTCCAGCACAAGCCCAAAATCTCAGAACACAAAACCTCTGTTCCCAGTGGCCAACCCAAATTGGATTCTCTAAGTTATGTTTTCTAGATAGATGCTTTCATACACACTATTTGAAATTAAACTTTCTCCATAGTGGGTGGAGCTAGCCGCCAAGATTGGGATTTGGCACAGCCTCCTAGCCAATCGGACTGAGTCTTTAAAAAGGTATAAATAGTGGCTCTAAGGCCTAGTTCCCCCTCTTTTTGACTCAGTCTGAGCCAAGGACTAGTGCCTCTCAGCTATTCAAAATCTCAACCATCTACAATCAAATTCTTTCAATTCTTCTACTATTGAGCGTGAGTGTCCCTGAACGAGCCCCCCAAGTGCCCACATCTGCATTGGGAGAAGGCAGTCAGGCCTCTGGCCGGCTGCTGCTCGCCCCTCCAGCCGTAGGCCCAATCTTACCTCAAATCCGGTTACTAATCCCGGCTGTGGAGGGAGTGGGACCTGTCCCTATCCATCAAAGGGACGGACGGTGCCCTACCGTCCCCATTGGGCTCTGGCAGAGGCTGGCAAGAAATTTGCTGAATTTTTTTTAATTTACTGTGGCTGCGTGAGGCGGGCAATCCTCACTGCCTCTGTCAGATTACAGGCCCTGGGTGTGGCTGACTAAAAAAATTGCCCAAGCAACTCTGCCCTCAGCCACCTAATTGGACTTCCTTTGGCTGTGCCCGTCCCTAAACATCAATTGACGGGCCAGTCTGGACTGCGCGGGCCGGCGGCAGTCCAAGGGCCTCGTTAACTTCATTCCTGCAGCCAGAGCAATTGCGCTCACCCGATTGCCGTTCCAAGCATTCTGAGGGCTCCCGACTGTTGCCGAGCGACGGAGACGCTCGGCTTATCTCCAAAGCCGATCGGAGCGCGCTGAGGGAGATCGGTGCGGCGCGGGACAGCTGATTCCGGAGCGAACGGACGGCGAGGCCTCGTGAGGCTGTTTGCTGACACCTGCGGCCCGCCCACGCTTGGAGAAGCCGGCAATCGCCCCCCCCCCCCACAGCCGCAGCAGGAACATTCCTCCCTTGCCTTGCTGCAAGCCCTCCGGAGCGCTGATCCTCAGTTAAGGAGCCAGGGGGTGGTTTTTTCCGGGGCTACAGAGCCAGCAGCTATTGACTGTCTGCAGCAGAGCAGGCCCCTGGAAGTCCTCGGCCGCCATTTTGTCCACCTCGTGGGCGGCCGCCATTTTGTTTGACATCGTAGCTCCACCTACCTGTAGTATAGTGCTGTCAGGCCCTGCTGAAAATGGCAGACAAGGCCCAAAAATCTGGCAAGGCCAAGTCAAAGACTCCCAGGCCTACAAGGCAGGAACAGAGCCCCCCCAGGGCCACCTCTCCTTCTCAGGCCAGAGATCGTTCACCTCTCCGTTCCACTTCTCCTCCTAAATCAGGAAAGCCTCATCACAAGTCCAGGTCAAACTCAGGGGCCCATCGTAGCACTCAGGGAACCCCTCAATCTCATAGGGCCAGTCACTCTCCCTCAGATTCAATGTCTCTAGAGAATGTCAACCTTGGGAGGAATGACCCCGATGTCTGGGGTCTACCAACAGCTACTGAAGGGCCTGCCCTTGTGCAAGGTCAGGCTAACCCCTCCAGGGACCCCCTGCAATCTAAGGCAGTGCAGGACCGTATGAATGAGGCAATCAGGAGGGGGTTAGAGGCAGCGGTCAGAGCAATGGCTGACCAAGCTCCATCTCCTCACGCTCATAGATCACCTGACCACAGCCCAGCCCAGCAAGACCAGGGCTGCATTGCCTATCCTGACTGGGACAAGGAGGATGAGGAGGAATTAGATCACCAAAGGGAACCAGACCAGGATCTATCCCAGGTTGAACAAGTGCAACCTGACCTCCCAATCCTGGACATGTCAGATGACGAGGACTTGGCCCCCGAACCAGCTCCCTCTACAGGACTGTTCCAGCCAGCCCTCTTTAGGTCACTCCTGCATAAGGCCAGGGTCACGGCCAACCTCCAACCCTCGACTAGCGAGGTCACCAACACCACGGCCGGAGATCCCTTATTTGAACCATCGGCCTTAACAGCCGACGTGATCCCGGCACCTAAACTATTTATCGAGACTATCCTAAAGCAATGGCAGTCACCTGCCACCAGTCAGGCGCCCACCACACTTGACAAGAAATTTTTTAACTTGGACAGTGCCCTGGACCAACATCTGTCGATGCCTCCTCTGGATGCACCGGTCCTCGCCCTGTACTCTAACTCACCAATGCCGGGAGAACCTGAGGAGCTCCTCAAGCCAGAGGAGCGCCGCACGGACTCCTCATTGCTGCGAGCTCACCAGTCGGCGGCCTGGGCTGTCCGAGCCGCCTCTACTGCTTCCTTTTTTTGCAGGACCAGCCTCAAGTGGCTCCACACACTCAAGGCCCACCTGCCAACGTCGGATGTCCGGGCGCACCAGGACCTGAATAAGCTCCTGGTGGCCGCCCAGTTTACATCAGAGGCAACCCTGCAAGCGGCTCGATTCTCAGCCAGATCGATGGGATCCACAGTTGTCGCACGCCGCATGACCTGGCTTCGCAACTGGTCCACAGATGTGAAGTATAAGTGGAAGTTGGCCTCTGCCCCAGTTGCCAAACAGAACCTGTTCGGAGAAGCCCTAAATGCTATCCTCATCGAGACAAAGGATAAGCGTAAGGTCCTCCCTTCCAATTTCAAGAAGGGCCCATTCCGGCCATCCTCCTTCTCTAGGAGGTCCCCCAAGCCGGCCTTCCAGCCCTATAATAGATACCAGTCCCAATCCCAGGGACAATCCCAGGGCTCAGGCCAGTCCCATTATGGGCCTCGGCAAAGATCATCCCCTAGTCAACCCTATCGGGGCAACCAGTCCAAACGGCCCTTTAGAGGAGCCGGTGGTCGCCCCTTCCGCCGGAACAGATAATTCTCCGGCCGATCCTCCCATAGGGGGTCGCCTGGCACTCTATGCCAGTCGATGGGAGGAAATCACCAATGACGCATGGGTTTGTGAAACCCTGAAGTCAGGACTCGCACTCGAGTTCCTCTCCACCCCCCGAGGTTTTTCCTTAGATGCCCCATGTCACCAAATTCAGCAAAACGGGTCCTCATGAATCAGGCCATCCAGCACCTGTTGGACATTAGAGCCATCCAGCAGGTGCCTGAGGACCAACAGGGGCAGGGCTTCTACTCCATTTTATTTGTAGTGCCCAAATCCTCGGGAGGGTGGAGAGCCATATTGGACCTTAAGCGCCTCAATAGGTATATCGTCCACAAAAAATTCAAAATGCACATCCTGCAGTCAATCCTGACAAGTATTAGGAAGGGAGATCTACTGTCATCCATAGATCTCTCGGAGGCTTATCTCCACATCCCAATTCGGCCATCTCATCGCCAATACTTGCGGTTTTGCTATGCAGGGGTGCATTATGAATATGAGGCGCTCCCCTTCGGCCTGTCCTCTGCGCCAAGGGTCTTCATCAAGGTCCTAGCGGCCTTGACCGCTCACCTTCGATCCATTCCCATCAGGGTCCAGTGCTACCTGGATGACATTCTCATCTCCTCTGTCTCTCCTTCTCAGGCCGAGAGAGATGTCCAGGTAGTGCTCTCCACACTCATCCACCATGGCTTCTTGGTTAACCACTCCAAGAGCCAGTTGGTCCCCGCCACCAGAATTGTCCACCTGGGGGCAATCATTGACTCCCTGGAGTGTAAGGTGTACCTGTCCCAGGAACGGAGAGACAGCCTATTGGAATTAACCCAGCAAGTTCTGAGGCAAAATGCAGCTCCGCTGAACCTGCTGTCCTCCCTCCTGGGCAAGATGATTTCGGCTATTCATATTGTCCCTTGGGCTCACTTACACTCCAGGGACCTGCAATGGCTCCTTCTCCCCTATCAGCGTAAGGGTCGAGCCAATTCCCCTGCCAGGGTGGGGCTCCCTCCCACGGTCAGGGGGTTGCTAAAATGGTGGACTACATCTGCGGTCCACAAGGGCACCTGCTTCCTTCCCCCACACCGAACCACCGTTACCACTAACGCCAGCTTGTCAGGTTGGGGGGCCCACGCAGGGTCACAGGTAGCACAGGGCACCTGGTCACAGTCCGAGGCGACCCTCAGCATCAACATCCTTGAGTTACGTGCTGTCTTTCTTGCCCTACAGCACTTCCGACCCCTTCTGGAGAACTCCCATGTGCTGGTCCTTACGGACAATGTGGCCACCAAGGCCCACATAAACAGACAGGGGGGGACCATGTCCGGACAACTGATGACAGAGGCCATGCAGTTGGGGCTGTGGGCAGAAAAGTACCTCCTGTCGCTCTCTGCAGAGCACATATCCGGGGTGAACAACATCAGGGCAGACTGGCTAAGTCGAAACCGGATCGACCCGGCGGAGTGGAGCCTCCACCCAGATCTGTTTCGCCAACTGGTGGGTCACTTTGGCCTGCCAGTGATGGACCTTTTCGCCACCCCGGGGAATGCCCAGGTCCCCAGGTTCCTGTCCCGGTACCAAACCC
The DNA here is from genome assembly GCA_023053685.1 of Diadophis punctatus similis. Lineage (NCBI taxonomy): Eukaryota > Metazoa > Chordata > Lepidosauria > Squamata > Dipsadidae > Diadophis > Diadophis punctatus. The sequence continues at coordinate 209,309,997 of JALIGW010000002.1, forward strand.
AAGGGGCAGAGGGAACAGATGCCCTCCGCTGCAGTTGGCCCCCGGGACTGCTTTATGCCTTTCCCCCCATTCCCATCATTCCGCTGGTCATCCGCAAGCTGCTGGAGGAGAAGGCCGAACTGATCCTTCTGGCCCCCCATTGGCCACGGAGGGCCTGGTATGCCGACCTGGTCTCCCTGTCGATATCCCCCCCATGGAGGATCCCTCCGACAGAGTGGTCGCTTGCCCAGGGGTCAGTGCAGCATCCAGAGCCTCACTGGTTGCAGCTGACCGCCTGGCGCTTGAGCGGCTCACTCTGAGGAGTCGCCACGTTCCGGAGGACATAATGGAGGTATTGCTAGACTCTCGCAGGCTGTCCACGCACCGTATTTACTCTGCCTCTTGGAAGGTTTTCTGTTCCTGGTGTGCTAGGGAGGGGTATTCCCCCGTGGACCTCTCAATCATAAATGTGTTGCAATTCCTCCGGCAGGGGTTAGCCAAGGGTCTTTCTCCAAACACCCTCAAGCGCCAGGTAGCGGCCCTGTCCACGGTGCTGTCTTGTCCCTCTCTGGGGAAACTTTCTGAACATCCCTTAATCTCTAGATTCCTTAAGGGGGCGGTTAATAGATGTCCACCTGTGGTGCACAGGTATCCTACCTGGGACTTGTCCAAGGTTTTATTAGCACTCACGGGGGGTGCCTTTGAGCCCTTGCACTCTGTTTCCCTGGACCACCTAACCTACAAGGTGGTCTTCTTGGTGGCCATCACTTCTGCCCGTCGCATATCCGAACTGGCTGCCCTCTCCATCAGGAGTGACCTCTGTGTGTTCCACCAGGACAGGGTGGTCTTGCGATTGGACCCTACCTTTCTACCAAAGGTAAACTCTTATTTCCACCGGGCTCAGGAGGTGGTGCTACCTTCCTTTTACCCCTCGCCCTCTACAGACACTGAAAGACAGTGGCACCTCCTGGACGTGAGGCGCGCACTGGACACCTACATACAAAGGACCTCGGCCTTTCGCAAAACCGAGGCCTTGTTTGTCTCCTTCCATCACAATTCCATGGGGCGGAAGGCATCTCCTTCTGTGGTGGGTCGGTGGATTCGTACTGTTATTAACATTGCTTATGACCAACTGTCTTTGTCACGACCCACCAGGATTACAGCCCATTCCACACGCAGTGCGGCCACCACTGCAGCGTGGAACACGAGGGCTTCCATTGAGGAGATCTGCCGTGCAGCCACATGGGCATCCCCAACGCCGTTTGTCCGGCACTACAGACTGGACGCTTTCGCCTCTCAGGAGGCAGACTTTGGGCGCAGGGTGCTGGAACAGGTAACATTGGAAGGTGGTGGTCCCAGCCAGATCCAGGAGGCCCTCCCTGGGGACTAAATTACTTTGGTATGTCCCAATCTTGGCGGCTAGCTCCACCCACTATGGAGAATGAGACGTTGTACTCACCTGAGACGTCCATTCTCGTAGGGTGGAGCTAGCCGCCAAGTCCCTCCCTTCTATTCAGGATCCTGGCTGGGCGGTCTGTTTTTTTTTTTTTTCGCTCTGTGGCGTTAGGTATATAGGCCTTAGTTATTTAGAGAACTATGTACATAGGTAATTAGGTATTAGGTATTTAGCAGTACTGCATTACAGGGTTGTCGTTTTTCTAACTGATGGTTGTTGGTTCCTTTTTTGTCAATAAAATTTCTGAATAGTCATAGGCACGTCGAGTCTGGCATTCATCCCTCATCAAAAAGAGGGGGAACTAGGCCTTAGAGCCACTATTTATACCTTTTTAAAGACTCAGTCCGATTGGCTAGGAGGCTGTGCCAAATCCCAATCTTGGCGGCTAGCTCCACCCTACGAGAATGGACGTCTCAGGTGAGTACAACGTCTCATTCTATTGACCTTATGATGGATATACTGTATCTCCCCAGAGTCCTTATTGTTACATATTGAACTCAACTTTCTTTGACTTTTCCAGAGGGATTTATATTACAAATTCAACATCCAGGCACATATTTTTGACTTACCAAAACATGTGTTAATGCAACTTTAAATATCACTGAAATACATGTGTTTAGTTTCCAAAACTTTATTGAATTTCAGAAAAGTATAAAATACAAAAAAGTGAAGAAGAAAAATTAAAATAAAGAGGCAGGAGGGTAGGAAAAATAATTAGGAAAACAAAAAGGGGAAAAAATTACAGAAAAAAGTCTAACTTTCTTCAGTACAGATAAAAACCTAAAAACCAATAACCCTTTGAACTGGAATAAATCAAAACTAATAGTACTTCTATCATTACAAACAATATCTAATCATCAAAACCCAAGGTTATAATTTCATTTCTTCAGTTTCAATTTTAAAAAATCCAACAGTAGCTTCCAAATCAAAATGAAGCTAGACAAAGTATTTTCTTTAATCAAAATAGTCAATTTCACCATCTCCGCCAACTCCATTAAGTTCACCATCCATTCTTCTATTGTGAGTATATGTGAGTCCTTCCATCTCACCAAATAGAGAGGTCTTGTTTTTGTTGTTATATTAAAGGACAAAATTCCATGGATCTGTTTTCAAATCTGTTTTTCCATCAAACGTAAAAGAAAAGCCTCTGGCTTCAGTTGTATACTCAGTTTAAGAATTCTCTGAGTTAAAATACACATGTGATTCCAGTAAATCTCAGCTTTCTGACATTTCTACTATTTCTACTATTCTAGGGGCTATAAAGTACTTTCAGATTGTTTACATTAATATGTTAATAAAATAGTTCCCTAAAAGTTTCTGGCACGTTTAGAAGATAAGTCAGCAAAATATCTTTTTTTTTAATGTTTAATTCTTGTGGAACTTTCATTAAGTTATATACATTAAAGAAAGCAATTCAGAAGGTTCTTAATGTATTGAAATTTGGTTAACTATAAGTGATTCTGTTGCAGGAAAAATTCCACAATTGACAAACTCCAAGAAAACTCTAAACAAAATAGACTTTCCAGAACTAATCAATTCTTCTGGGCCCATCCTGGATCCACCTGGAAACTCAAGGGTGTTATCCTCCTTAAAGGAAGATCAATGAACGTTAGTACTCTATGGGAAAATGCCACTTTCTTAACTGCTTTTAATGAACAATAATTTGACCTGGATTTTATTTTTCTTCTGAAGAAGGGCAGATGTTTAAGTGAAATTATTATAGGGAGATGAAGGATCCTCATCTCTAGAGGTCTTCAGTCCCCTGGTTCTCTGAGTTCCCAAGGAAGTCCCAAGGAGACTTTCTTTCTGATTGGGAAGTAGACGCTCCCCTGAAAACTTTAGGGTGACTGAGACAGGCTTTGAAGAAAAAAAAGCCAATAGAAACAGCACCCATAAACCACTTCACCATAATAATGCCTTTTAAAAAGTAATTTAAAGGCAGTTGCTGGCATAATTTGATCTGAAACATTTCCAAAATGAATTTTAAAAGCACCATTCAAAATCAAGTCCTCTTTTGGTTGAGTTTGAATTCTGGAGATTTCATGGACATATCGATAGGATATTCTTCATATCTTTTTTTTTAATCCCATTTTATCCCTGATATTTCCTGGTAGTCTCCCATCTAAGTGTTAACAGCCTTCCTTAGTTTTTCAAGACCAACTAAGATTGGCTAAGCACTTTGCCTAATTATTATTCATTCTTTGGTTGATGTGGGAATTGTCTGATATCACCTGAATTTCTCTTCTATTGGTAAGATGAACTGGGGGGGGAAAGCCTTCTCATAATTAAGGCATTTAATTAGCATCTACCACCATTGTCCAAAGGGCAGTATCCATAAGCCAAATAAACATAAGAATTTCCAGTGTCTTCAGTCAAAAGTATATCAAGGTTTGTACAAGTTTCAAACTGAAATAAAAAATATCAAATACTTTGAAGCCCTGCCACAAAATGTAAATTATTAATAGGACAATTTCTGCCAATATGAGACATTTTCCTGTAGCTTTTAAGGGGCAGTTCATTTCTTCACAATAACATTGTTTTTTCTTGCCAGCTGCAAGAAAAAGCTACTGAGTTGTCAGAGATCTCTAATAGTTTCTCATTATTATATGAATATAATCATATTCATAAAAAGTATTTGAACTTCAGAGATTGTTTCTGGTGTCTATTCAGAGAGTATGCCGAATACCTGGAATGAACTGCATCAAGAAGCTGAAAGAATTCCTGAAGAAAGGCTGCATTTTAAGCCCTGTCATTGGAATTATCGATATTTGCTGAAACCAAACACAGCTGTGGCTATTGATCCAAATATGATCATTGCAGGCTGCCAAAAACTTATAATGTTAATAAAGGAAAAATAATAGGCGAAATGGGAATCTGTATAAAACCTACAATTTGAATACATTGTATTTATTTATTTATTTATTTATTTATTTATTTATTTATTTATTTATTTATTTATTTATTTATTTATTTATTTATTTATTTATTTATTTATTTTTGTCAAGTACGTGTTGGTAATATACATAGATATAACATTGTTTATAAGATGAGTACTGATAAGAGGGAACATTAGGACAGGGACGGTAGGCACGCTGGTGCGCTTATGCACGCCCCTTACTGACCTCTTAGGAATCGGATGAGGTCAACAGTGGACAGTCTAAGGGTAAAGTTTTGGGGGTTTGGTGATGAAACCACAATGTCAGGTAGTGAGTTCCAGGCATTTACATCTATCCATCAATCCATCCATCTATCCATCCCCAGCTGGAACATGAAATTGGGGGGAAATGAAACAAGTTCAATTCTTTTACAAGCATAAAAATATAATATTTCTTGAACTATGAAAGTTGTATTCCACTCCCTTCCAAAAAATTACAATTACAGGGTTTTTCCCTTCAATCTTAGGCTCTAGGACTTTAGGGGGGCCCCAGACCTCCTCTAAAATACATCACTAAATCTTGAACCTTAACTTAATAAAAGATAAGATGGATGGATAGATGGAGAGAGAGAGAGAGAGAGAGAGAGCAGATAGACAGACAGACAGAGTACCGTATTTTTCGGAGTATAAGACGCACTGGAATATAAGACGCACCTTAGTTTTGGGGGAGGAAAATAGGGGAAAACAATCTGCCTACCAGGTATTCATCTGGCTAGCATCCTTAGTCTGGTCAGCTTCAGCACATTATTTTATCCCCTGGTTAGGACTTAAAAAAACCTTCTTCGGAGAGAGTAACAATGAAAGAGCATGCAAGCCAGTAAGAGCTGGGAAGATTGTTAGCACCTGGTTAGGGCTAGAAAAAAACTTATTCCGAGCAAGTAGAGCAATGAAAAAAAAACCTGCAAAGACTTAGGGCTGGAAAAACATTCTTCGGAGAGCGTAACAATGAAAGAGCCTGCAAGGTAAGAGCTGGGAAGATCTGTTAGCACATAGTTAGGGCTGGAAAAAAAGCTTTGAAAAAGCTACATTCAGAGTATAAGACGCACCCAAATTTTCAGCCACTTTTAGGGAGGAAAAAGGTGCGTCTTATACTTCAAAAAATACGGTATGTGTGTGTGAAGTCCTGACTACCAAGAGATCAGAGATCCAATTACAGATCTCACTAGAGACATAAGGAAGAACTGTGAACAGCCCCGCAGTTCCACTTGCACCCCATTTTCTCTATATTTTAATGAAATGTAGGGAAAACCCTTCAGAATCAGATTTGTTCTTGCTGTCCTATCATTTTGATGAATGAACATTCCAGCTTTGACTTTTAAGCCATTGTTATTCTACACCACAAAGTGAATATTTAACTGAAGGTCAGATTCTCCATTTAACACTTTATTCAAACTGCAGTGGCCTGTATAATTAGAATTGACAACAAACAGTAGCCTGAACATTCTTAACTGTTCTGTGAATGATTCTTTCTCAGCCAAACCAATACACAGTACTGAAATGAGGGACTGGAATTTTTAAAAAATCATAAAGATAGATGACACGGTGTTTTAAAAAAAAAACAGAGAATGCTCCTTAGCCATTCAGCAGCTTATTGTTTGCTTTGTTAGTTTAAGCAACCACAATCCACATGACTGCACTATACTAGGAAAAGTTGCTGTGCCAATTCCTAAATTTTAGACAACTTCATCAGAAAGCCAGTATCAAGGAACTATGTAGAGAAGAATCCCAGAGCAATGAATCCAATAGCAACACTAAATAGTTGCTAATACTGACCAATTAGCAAGATGGAGTGGCTTTGGGGTTTCCACCATCCTGGGTCTGGGGAGCTTTATCTTTAGCTCTCAATGGAGCAGCACTTCCCTAGCCATTGGTGCAAAATTTAGAGACCTTCCAAGACCCATTCCTCGACCAGTCTCTTCTACTTGATCACTTCCAAGTTGGACTTCCCTATACGTAGTCTATATAGGGCTGCCCTTGAAAATCACCCAGAAGTTACAATTGGCTCAGGGGATTGTAGTAACTATCATCCTAACATTGGTAACATCCTAAGTAAATGAACAGAAAGCATTTCAGCTAAAATTTAATAGAATCAGCTTATCTCTGGAAAAATTATATTCATCCATCCATCCATCCATCCATCCATTCATTCATTCAATTTGAATAGGAATAGAAATAGAAATAGAAAAGAGAAAAAAGGTTTCTCCCCCCCCCCTCAGCAAGGCCAAAGAATTTGAAAGAATACCCCCAAAAAATTGTACATACAAATGGTGACAGTTCACAAAGATTACTAGGTGCAAATAGAAATACATACTATTTCCATAGCAAGGAAGATAAAGCAGGAATGGTTAAATTGATAACTTTATTTAAAGAGGAAAATATGTTCTTATTTTGGATATCACTTCTGGAATTTGTGCTTGTGAAGAAAAAAATGAAACGTTGATCCTGGTGTTGTTGATTAGAAAGACTTGGTGTTATAGAAATGGCTAGTTATACAGTATATTAATGTGTAAAAGCAAAAAGTTGAGGTTGGAGTGTGTTTATCTTATACTGTGCTAGGAAGAGTTAGAAGTCAATACCCCCTTTTCTCTCTTTTTCTCTTCCCCCTTGTATTTCACACTCCTTTTTCCCATTCCCTTTCCTTCCCTTAATTTCCTATTTTATTTTCTTTCTTTGTATTTTATACAATAAAAAAAGTTTTTTAAAAGATCACCCGGAAGTTACAACTGGCTCAGAACCCAGGGAATTGTGGTAACTATCATCTTAACATTGGTAACATCCTAAGAAAATGAACAGAAAGCATTCAGCTAAAATTTAATAGAACCAGCTTATCTCTGGAAAAATTATATTCATTCATTCACTAGTTCATTCAATTTGAATAGCCACTAATCTCAAACCAGTAGCTTAATAAATATTATTTATTCATTTAATTTTGCTGTTGCCCAACTCCAAACAACTCTGTGAGTGTCTGAATTCTATGGGTGTCAGAAACCTGATAAAGAAATACAATCTGATGAATGTTACAGATTCAAAGTTCCCAAATTCTTCACAAAATCCCTACTCAAGGCTTTAGTCTGAACATGTGAGGGTTCAAATGGTATAGCAGGCCTAAGGTATTTGGTGTTCCCCTACATGTAAAGTGCACCCCTTCCATACCTGATTCGCTCATGCTTTATTTATGAGTTTTGTATTAAAGCCTACTTTTAAAAAAATCAGACCCCACATAAACTTTATTATATTTATTTATTTATTTATTTATTATTTGTCAACAAGTGCAAGGAAACAGGATACATGAAAAAATGGCACAAATAAATGGATATAAAGAAGCAAATCATAGCCATAAACACATAAAATGAGTACATACAAATGGGTACAGTAGGACAGGGACGGTAGGCACGTTGGTGCGCTTATGCATGCCCCCTTAGGGACCTCTTAAGAAACGTGTAAGGTCCACGGTAGACAGTTTAAGGTGAAAAGTATGGGGGTTAGAGAAACTAGCAACAGGATCAGGTAAACTTCCTCCAGGGCAAAGGAATTGTCAACCATATTTGCCCTGCCCATCCTATACTCAACATATGTACCCAAACCCATTAGGGAATCACGGATTTCCAAAGTAATTGGGATACAGTTTCAATGTATGGGGAAATATATTGGAACTGCATCTTATTACTATGTATGAGCCAACCCTATTCAACATCTTTCGGCTTCTCCTCACCCACAAATTGCATTCAGTATGCATACACACAAACAAGCAGACAGAGAAACTGAGCCCCCACGATTTGAGAAATCCTATATTATTCAATCAAGAGAAACTTGACTTTATAAATGTTCTCCATATAACCCTTGTGTTGAGATATGGTACAATTTATTTGATTCAGTAAATTAATGGATTGGTTGGTTAAAAGCAAGCCAGCTAATTATTGGCTGGCATGCTAATAGTAATGTGCTACTTTATAACACCCAGGTGAGCCTTCAGGGTAAGCGATAAAAAGAAGTCATTAAAGCTCCTGAATGAACAAGCAACTGATCAACCAAACCAGTTAAACCCAAATGATACATTTGTGCTCAGGACTTCTGCAGAAAGAAAACTCCAGAAAGGGACATGGAGGGAGAAAAGGGGATCAGTATTGTGTTTGACTATGCTAATTTTTAATTGCATAATTTAATTATTGAATGATTTTATTCAATATTTTGGCAGGATCTGTAAAATTGCAAAACTGTTCCAATGGTCAGCTTTTATATGTATATGTGTATGTATAGGTATTTATAGGTATAGGATAGGTATAGGGTGTGTGTGTGTGTGTGTGTGTGTGTGTGTGTGTGTGTGTGTGTGTAGAGAGAGACAGAGACAGAGACAGAGACAGAGACAGAGACAGAGACAGAGACAGAGAGGCAGACATGCAAGTGCCTGCTGTTCACTGGAATACTGGATTTTATATGGTTTTCCCAAACAATTATATAAATACATTATGTATTTATTTATGTTGCTCATTTATATACTTCACATAAAGCCAGCCCTTAGCAACTATTTCAATAAATAACAATCAGAACTCTGAAGAGAAACTCTGAGACAAAAAGAACAGCATCATAAAACAAGACAAAATCATAAAATATACAATATCACAGCATCAAACAATAAGTAATCAAAGAACCACCCAGAACACATGGCATCAACACTATGAATCTGGTAGCAGATTAAATCATTGCTTCTATGCTAAAAAGCTATGATACAAAATGGATTTTTGGACTCGTCTTAAAACACACAATGAAAAAAGGAACTGAACTGTTTCAAGGAGGGAAAAAGCATCAGCAATACAGTAGTTGTTTCCAGGCAAGTTTCCTTCCTGGTGCACAAAATTCCTTCCTTCCTTCCTTCCCTCCCTCCCTCCTCCCTCCCTCCCTCCCTCCCTCCTTCCATTTGTATGACTGTCCATCTCAATAAGTGACTCTGACCAGTGAATAAAATTAAAATAAATTCTGTAATTCAACTATATAGACAGATTGGCTTGGGAGTCAGCAGTCAATTCTAGTCAGCCCACAAGGCATTATCCAAAGGTTCAGTGCACCATCAAACAGTTTTTGGAATTCTACCAGATTCAGAAGATGTAGGAATAGACCTTCAGAACTGGCCAGTGCCACTGTAAGGAAGGGATGAAACCAAACACTGCAAAGGCCAGATGGTGAGATATCCATGACAAAGGAATCACTACTGTCTCTGCAACCAAAGACCATCATTATCATTGTCAAAGACTTGGTCTAGAGCAGGGGTAGGCAAAGTTGGCTCTTCTATGACTCATGGACTTCAACTCCCAGAATTCCTGAGCTAGCATGATTGGCTCAGAAAGTCTGGAAGTTGAAGTCCACGAATCATAGAAGAGCCAACTTTGCCTACCCCTGGTCTAGAGGATAACCCACTGGATAAATGAGGGAAAATGTCTGAGAAAGGTCCAGGGTGTTGTAGTGGTCATGCTTTCCTTACCAGTTCTGAAAGATTGTATTGTCTTTCAGATCAGATCAGGAACAAAGACTGCACGAATGAAGTATATTGAAAACTAAAACTTTCGAGACTCACAATACAACCTCCAATATAACTCCAGGCAGAGAAACTGTTTGGTAGTCGCTCATGGTACACCAGCAGAATTCCGAGGTTACCTTGCTTTCTCAGTTCTACTCAAGCACATTCTAAACTCTCAGCCTTTCACATCTTGGATCTGTAAAGGAGACCTAGGTTATATCATCCATATTTCAGATCTCTATTATACAAAGCACTCTACCTTACCACTTGGAATCAAATCACCCAGAAGATGGTTCTTAGTCAGTAATTACCCAGAATTCAACAGAAGATAAGAGAAAATGCAAGAGTGTTTCCCCTAAGTTGGAAACAAAGCACCACAGAGGGATAGGCAAACTCTCTGACTCTTATCGTAATTTCAGTTGCTGTTGGCCCTCCCATATAAAGCAGACAGGAAGCAGGACTGGATGATCTAATTCTACTTTATTGTAAGGCTACATTAATAGAATCTTGCCAAACTGGAAGTACAAACTTCCTGCCCACCAATTTTAACTGCCTGGTCCATTAAGGGCAGGTCCTTTCTCAGTTTCTTTCTGCGACTATTAAGTGATTGCAGAATCCTGCCTCTCTTGTCTTATTATTTCCTAGGCAGCATCTCTCCTTCTCTTTCCTCAAGATCATTAATACATTCCATTACATATATTTGTCCCCTTATGATACCACCTCCTTAGCTCAGCGCTTCCTATCCCTATCCCTCCTTCAGAATGTACCTTCCATGCAGTCAAAGAAACTATTGTCCTCTTTCACCTATAGCAGGGGTGTCAAACTCGCGGTGTCACGTTGTCGTCACGTGAAGTATTGCGACTTTTTCCCCCTTCACTATAACAGGGGTGGGCGTGGCCAGCACATAACACATCCAGCCCAACGGGCTGGGAGTTTAACAACCCTGACCTACAGCCTTCATAGCCAGCAGAGTAAAACTCAACAATGTCACATTCTAATTAGTATGTTAAATGCCCCGCAAAATTACAGTGAATAATAATTCCGCTAACATTAATTCACCAAGCTCTTCCCTCTTCTTTTTCTTTCTTCCTCACTTACTCCTCCATGTCCATCTGGCCCGCCAACTTCAGGTTTTCCAGGAAAATTTCAAAAAGATATTATGATTCATTACAGCATAGCCTGGCTAAGGCTCCTGGCAAAATCCTAAGCAGTGCTGTCACTCGGATGCCATTTTTACTGTTTTTATTGTTTTACTGTTTTTATTTTTTAAAGAAACGTTAAATATTTATAATCTACCCAAAAAACTTTGCTTAATGATCAGATCAGATTTATCGTAACCATAATCTAATAAAGCTTGCAGGTCAGCCTATAATGATTATGTGGCTAGACATTATCCTTGACTACAAGGCAACATAGTATATATATTCTATATTTATAAGGCTTTGTCCAAACAATGCATTTATTACTCATGTAATACAATTTTCCTTGGTGTAGACATGATAAAGTGAGAAATGCTTTTCATACTCTGTGGTAAAAATGGTATAGTATGATGTTTTAGGAATTCTGTGTATGTGGGCACATGCATGTGCTTGTGCACACACACCTTCAAGTCAGTGTTGACTGCCTAGACAAGTCCCTGCATTTTGGGGGGCAAGTTTTCAGAAGTAACTTGCCCTTGCCTCCTTCCTAGGGCTGACAGAGAGTGTCTGGCCTAAGGTTGCCCAACTGACTTCATGTCCAAGGCAGGATTACAATTCACAATCTCTAACCACTACCTCAAACTGGCACTCAGCCATGGAAACAAATAGTGTGGCACTGGGTCAATTATACTCTTAGACCAACCTACCTCACAGAGTTGTCACTGCTAGTATAAAGTGAAGGATGATGCCAATGTTATATTGTCTTGAGCTCTTGGAGATATCTAACACAAAATAAATAGAACCTGTAGCCAGTCAATGAACTGAATGTGGGGAATTCATGAAAAACCAAAGGAATTACTCCTTCATATAGTAGAACTATATATATGAACAACAGTACTAACACTCCAAGATATATTGACGGTTACTACCTTAGATGTTTTTGGAATGAGATTTATTCCAGTAGTCAAATGTCTGAGGAAGATCCATATGACACTGCTGTTCTCTTTCATAACCTTCTTGTGAACTTCCCAAGAGGCATCTGTTGCCCATTAAGGAAAAGTGAGGCTGAATTAAAAAGAACTTTGCTTTGATTCAGCATGGCTCTTCTTATGTTAACCAAAATGTTTAAGATCCCTACAAAATGTTAACATTTTCAACCTTAACTTGCTTCAACCCAAATTTTCTAGTAAATCGCAGTATTATTTTAATTTGCAGCAACTGCTCACATGTAAAATTCCTTTAATGAATAACATGTTACATAAAAACAAATAAACATAATATGTAAATAAAGAAATGCATAAATAACAGGAGCGGGCATTGGGAATAACTGGGATCCAACTCATAGAGTATTCTTTAATACTAGAATTAGTTTTTTTTAAAAAAAAAACTTTAACTGATAAGCAATTTTCTGTCAGAACCAAGCATGGAACCTGCTTTATAAGCACTCAATTCAATCTTAATTCATCTGAAATTCTCTCATTATAATCTGATCTCTTAATGTAGGACATGGTTTGTACTTTTAAAAAATCAAGTAGGTACTGCACCTTATTAAAGATTAAGCAGCACTGTTTCATCTTACAACTCAAAACAATCTCAAGGCTTCACTTGCTCAGACTTCCAATTCCGCCCACAAATCTCACAGTCAGTCTAATGATGCAGCCAATGAAATTCCATTGTATACTCCTACATCTGTTTCCTAGGTAACCATCACAGAGCAATATAAACTGGAGAAGCACAGCAGAAGGAAAGGCACAATGAAGCACCAATCCTAGCCTGTGCTATCTCTGCCTTTGAGCACTCTGGCACACTTCTTTTCCAGCTGATTCATGCAGAGAAAGTTATTCTCAAACTTAAGAAATTGCTCTTCTCTCCCCCCCTTTTTAAACGGGGGACATGAATGCTCCCTTGTATACATTTCCTTTCTTTCTTTTTCTGTAGTGAAATAATCACAGCAATGTCCTAAATGTTTGATTGGAAAAGGATGGATAGGCACATTGTTCAATACTCATAAAAATAAAAATGATGTCGGTAAGCATGAAGCATGTGGGTCTGGTGCCCTGATACTAACCTGCTCAGCAGAAACTGGGGCCAGTTGTCACAAAACATATTTGCATTGACCAACCAAAGCCTGAATGTTTTCCTGAATGAAAAATTGCATCTGCATATTTCATGCATGCAACCTCCTGAGAGCTATTGTAGCTGAGCAGCTACAAGGCTGAACAATAATCTAAATCTTTTCTCTGCCTTAAACAGGTTCCTAAACCTCAACTTTATGACTGTAACAAAGGAGGCAGGATGAGGGTGTTAATAAAATTGACTTGCCATATAGGACATTTTTAAGGTGTATGGAACTTAGTCTTAGACTAAGACTCCTGGTGTATGGAACTTAGATGCAGTGGTCTCTTATGGAATCAGGCAGTTCTGATTGCTACCTTCCTAGCAATGACAGCCTCTCAAGATCCTTCTTCTTCCTACCCACGTATTTTATTTATTTATTTATTAGTTGTTCTTGTTAGCCGCCCAACTCCCGTAGGACTCAGGGCGGCATACAGCATAAGAAAGAACAATCAGTAAAACAACACTAATAAACACTTTAAAATGATTACAAAAATTTAAAAAGGACAAACCATCATTCATACATGGGAGAATTGATCTCAGTTTCACCCCCGCCTGCAGGAAGAGCCATGTCTTCACGGCTTTACGGAAGGCCAGCAGGGTGGGGATAGTCCGGATCTCTGGAGGAAGTTGGTTCCAGAGAGACGGAGCTCCCACTGAGAAGGCTCTCCCCCGCGGTCCCACCAGCTGGCATTGCTTGGTTGATGGGACCTGGAGGAGACCAACTCTGTGGGACCTAACCAGTCGTAGGGAGGTATGCGGTAGGATGCGGTCCCGGAGGTAACCTGGAATGTATTCGCCACATATTTGCTATTGGATGGAATTTATTTCCTATATTTACTATTGGGGAATAATTAACTATATTATATTTACTGGTAATCAATTTAACATAATGCTATTAACACTGGAGTAAATAAAATTCATCCTTTCTCCATCTTCATCCACTACTTTGTCCTTATCTTATCTACTTTTAGCGTAAAACCTCAACATGCTATCTGAAGGCCAAGGGTAGCCATGGACTCCCAAACGCATACCTCCCTGTTCTAAAATGTTATACTGTACAAGGCCTTATCTTCATCAATAATATATTTGAGATCAATCTTGAGGCAAAGCAGAATGTAGTCCAACAAATCCCTCTTAATGCATATGTACAGCTAGCAAATTGCAACATTTTCTTGTGAATGTACCCTGATAAATAACTCTAAGAACTTACGTATGAATGCAAAATATTGTGCCTAAACTTGTCTAACACCTAATGACCATACTATTCTGCTTGGTCCATCCCATTCAAAAAAATAAAATAGGTAGCTTTCCTACTATTAGCTGGGTGAAATCCAAAGTCATATTTCACTATACACATGATCAATAAAGTCAGAATCGGAAATTGTTATTAGTAAGTTAGTAAGTCTTATGTCTCCAAATCCTGATTCATTCAACTGGAAAGACCATATTTTTCTGAATTATACTAAGAGAACAGGCACAGGCAAAAATACACACACACATATGAATTGGGAAGAACTATAACAAGTACAGTTTCTCTTTTAATATTAGATTTATAATACTATTGTAAAGTTTTCTTGTAGTCCAGATGCAGTGTGATATTTGATGAGCTGCCTCTTGTTTTCCCAGTGGAAAAACACTGTCATGGTCTGTTGTACAGGAATATTATTGCTTACTGTTTTTGTTCTTTGTGAAAAAAAGAGAGGGAAAATAGCAATTTAGAAGATGAGAAGGGAAATCCCTTTTCTAGTTACTATGCCAGAGTGTATATCTGATGTTCCAAATTCATTCTGATTGATTCGGACTAATTTGTTTTCCATGCCTGTGCATAATCCAATCAGTCTGAATCTAATTGGACTCAGAATTAGATCAATAGTCCCAATTGATCTGAATGTTCAAATTGAATTGGGTCCAATTCAACACACCACTACAAGATATTCACATCAGTTTATCACCTAAACACTGACCAGATTGCTTTTTAATTCTCAGGGAATCTTAATGAGCCTCTAAGCTCAGGAACTTATTGTGCATGAAATGTCTCATTGGTTTCATACAGTTATATATTAGAAATGATAACAAATGTGGTTAAATGCTAACATGTTCTTTTATCAGGTCAATGTTCTCAAGTGAAACAGAGGTAATCATATAGAAATTGCCATGTTTTATTCAGCTCCATTATTTCTGTAACCCAGGTTTTATTTAGTCTCTCTGACAGTAGCCAGTATAGAGCCACATCATCAAAGTTTCAGTTAAAAAAAAAACCAAACCAGGCAAGTGATAGTTCTGCAACGTTTAGCAATGCAATGTTTCTATTATATTCTCTATGTCTCTATCATATTCATGATATCACAATATGATGTTTCTATCATATTCTCAAGAGGCTGGGAATCAAAATAAGCAACATCTGCTGTTCTTCTATTTCTTCAATTCAATATTCCTAACAATTAGAGAAGAGTTCTGTAGTGCATTTTCAGCCCAACACAAATGAATTCTTATCTGTATTGCCTATCAAACCCATCTTGTATAAATTTGGGTGCATATATGCAATATGTATAAACCTCCTCAAAGGGGGGAAAATCTATAAAGTAATAGAAAAAAGTTCAACAAAGGAGAAGGGAGTGAAGGAGTGTAACTTGCTGGGGAAGGCACAAAAATATGACAAACTATGAGTTCAGTCAATGGTTCAGAATTACTAAATGTGTATCTCTTGCAATGTGCCATCAAAGATGGTAGGTTTTGCTGTAATATGACCCTGGAAACAATGTACAATAATTTTAAAACCAGCAAGCAAAGGGATCATCTTTGAACAACATTAACAATCCCACTCCATAAAATATCTGAACTGCCAGTTAAAAACACAATGATCAAACGATGCTAAAAAAACATATATTAACAAAAGGACGCTGGCAGAAACCTAAATCATTTATTTACAGATAGGATATCTATCTCACAGAATATAGAAAGTTGAAAACACAATCTGGAATTTGTGACTAGCCAAAGCAAGAGCAATTTATTTGCTTAATATAGTTCTGTAGCTTCATTGACATTTTAGAACACTGTTGGTGGCAAGAATAAGATGCATTAGCAATAGGACCTTCAGCCACATCAAGGCAAAAGAATAACACACTTTGCCCACAGGTATAAAAACACAGAGATCAACATTGGAGGCATTGTCAATTAATCCCCAAAGCCAAGTACATTCCTTACTCCAGTCTACCTTCATATCACTCTTAAATGCAGGAAGAAAAATCAACTCCGGTGGAAGGTTTTCAATCTCCTTCACGTTCTGCCACCTGGTGGGACATTTCCTCAAACTTTTATGAGCCGCTGGTGCAGTGTTAATTTGACATCTCTCTCTGCAGATCACACCAACCCTGTCACTCTCTCTCTCCCTCTCTTAACTCTGAGAACTATTCATCAGCAAGTAGGAAATCTTATAAGGACCATTATAGTGACATTTCACAAGAACCTTATTTTATCCACTGCAGAAACCCATCCCTGGCAACCTAATCGCTGCCTGGCCCGACTGACAAAAAAAACAACACTTTGGGCTTTTTCTCTTTCATTTGTCCCCAATTCACTTGCCAAATCAGAACAGTTGCCATTCCCACTCTCTTGACAAGAGGGCAAACCACTGTTAAATCCCAAAGGGCCCTTCCGTTCACTCAAAGAACCAAATGAAGGCACATTTCTGTGGTGGTGATGGTTCCTTTTGTTTTTTTTAAGGTGACTTCTCTTGCTCACTTAACGTTAAGACCTGCTGTCTTACGTCCCCTGGAAATAAATCAATATCCAGCAGCCTCAACACCAGCCTGCATTTTATTAAAGCGTGCCCCAGGCCCAAGCCCAACAGACCAATGCAGGCGTCCTCTTTCCTCCCACCCACTCGCCGCCCTTCTTCTCGGCATCCTCACCCCCCCCCCCAAACACAACACACATACACACCTCCCCGCCCAGCTCAGCTTCAAAGCACTTTCACGCATGCCCTCCAGCGGTTAGGATTTGCCCCGGAGGGGCTCCGCCGAGCCCCCCTTCCCCCCCCCCTTACCTTCTTCCTGCATCCTCTGTAGACACAGGGTTAGATTTTTCCTCCAGCCCGGCATCCCGGCAGAGGGTCAACCCGCCAAACGGCGTGGAGAAGGGTCGGAGGGCTCTTCCTCCCGGGGAAAGGCTTGAGCAGAGAGCTCTCACCCCCCCCTCCCCGCTTTCTTTTCCTTCCCCCTCCACCCCTTTCCCCCCACCCTCCACCTCGCCAGGCCAGAAGTGCAGGGGGCAGACGGAGCAGCTAAGGAAGCGAGGTGTCTCCGGAGCGAGTCGGCTAAGCATTGGCGGGCGCCGCGTGCTCCATCTGTGTTTTGGACCGGTAGGAAAGCAAGGAGGGGGCGAGGAGGGGGGTGGCGAGGAGGAAGGCGCGAAGCCGGCAGACCGAGCTCGCTGCCGCGCGAGACGGGAGGATCTCCCCGGTTTTGTTGCGCGAAGTCTCTCTTTCGCCCCTGCCCTGGAGCAGGGAGATAGGATAGAATAGATAGACGGCCCCGGGAGCTGCGGTTGGCCGCGAGGCGCCTGAGGGGAGGGATCGTACTAAAGTAGCCGCAGGAGTCAGGGGAGCTGCGGGAGGGGACGGGGAGCCTTGGCTTTTGGTTGTGCCTTCCCAAGACCGGCCTTCTTCCTCCGACGGAGCGGGCTTCCGAGTCCCGACGCGCGGCGACCCCGGCTTTGGGGGTGGGGGGCAAAGATGAATGGCGGGAGGCTCTCGGAGCTCGATCCCGCGCCCTCATTCCACGCTTGGCGGGAACCGCGCGAGGTAGCACAATCCCACAATCTCGGACCCGGGTAGTACCATAGCAGCCCCGGTCGTCTGAATGAGTCGTGGGGGTGGGGGTGGGGGAAGGGTAATCCGAGTTGCGAACTCCACACGTGCGAGGCTCTTTTGCCCGGGGTGGGGAGCAAGTAGGAGTGCACTTTCCCTTCCCCCCCCACGGTCTCTCTCTCTCTCTCTCTCTCTCTCTCTCTCTCTCTCTCTCTCTCTTAAAAAGGCGGGTAGACTTACCACAGTTCCTTTAGGGAACAGTTCGAAGTTACAATGACACCGGAAAAGAGTGACTTGTGACCATTTTTCACACTTACCACCGTTGCGACATTCCTGTGGTCACGTGATGAAAATTCAGAGGCTTGGCAACTGGCATGCTTGGTATTATGGTGGTCCCCAAGACCACCTTTTGCAACCTTCTGACAAGCAAAGTCAGTGGGGAAGCCAGATTCCCTGAACAACTTCATTACTACGGAAGAACTGGTGATTCACTTAACAACTGTGGCAAGAAAGGTCGTAAAATGAGGCAAAGCTCACCAAATGTCTCTCTTAACAACAGAGATGTTGGGCTCCGTTGTGGTCGTAAATCGAGGACTACCTGTCATGTTTAAAAGCTGCTGGGCGGCCAGCTCCCACAGAAGGGGAACTCCTGGTCCTTTGGATTCCTCTGTAAGAAGCTGAAGTCCAATTGTGGCCTTCTCCTGGCAAGGCTAAGAAAAATACCAGGTTGTTCCCCTGCGATAGCTCTCCTCAACTGCTGCCCTCCCGTTATTCCCAGCCGATAGGGATGATGGTTTGAGGGTTAGCACTTAACAGATTAACAGAGTTGGAAGGGACCTTGCAGGTCATCTAGTCCAATCCCCTGCCCAAGCAGGAGAACTTACATCTGCCTCTACCTAGGATCGAACTCACTACTTCCTGATTGTGAGGCAAGAGCTCTACCTCTAGGCCACAGCATCTGAGTCCATCTCACTCCATCAGGTGAGGGAAAGCTGGGAGAAGTCATTAGGGCATGCTTCTGCATTGGAGTGAGATTGACAGTAGAAGGGAGCATCTTGTGCAGCTCCTAGTTTGGGAGAGTTTTAAAAGATGACATAGCCCACACAGTCTTAACAGCAAAATTCTTGATGCCTCTGACACAAGGAGAGATAATCTCTGTCTCGATCCACATTGCTGGTGCAGTTTTGTTTTTCCCTCCGTCAAACCAAGGGAACACCATTAATCAGTCTTCCCCATCTGGTACCCTGTAGAGGTGTTGAAGGCTCCCTCCCCTCTCTGCCCCCATCTAGTACAGAGGGAAACAAAGAAACAGAAATAGTGATCATATATTCTTGGTGTGTGAAGGTTCAATTCAACGCAGGGACTACACAGTAATTGTGGTGTTTCAAGTTAAACTGTTACAAGTGCTGAAAGGTATTAGAAGCAGGCAGGACCTCTAAAGCAACCAGCGGCATTTGACTAGTCTGTACCATCCAGATTTAAAGAGGACATGCCCCTGCAAAAATGACCCTGTGTTTAGCTAATTCATCTGTTGATTTCTTTCTTTCTTTTTTAAATAATTTTTATTAAACATTTTCTAAAAAAAGATTTTTTACAATCTACTTTTTGACAAACTTTCCATATCGATTCACATCCATTATACATCCATTTGTCCCTCTTTTTCAATTAACAATCAACTATACATGTAAATCCATCCTTATGTATATTTCTATTATATTACTCAATAATACTTTCATTTCTTATATGTCAATTCCATTTCTCCAAATTATTTGCTCCTTTCTTACTTCTATACCTTCTGTTGGTTTCTATAGCATCCACAAAAATTCAATATTATAACAACCTGGTAGAATCCGAACATGAAAACTGATATTTTTGTAAAAACAAACAAATGTTATAAATTGATGTTCCTTTGCTAGGTAGAACTGTCACAAGAGCATCTTATTTAAAGGATGTGCAAGCTGTTTTCAGCTGAAGGATATAGCCGGGGCTGGACTCCAAAAGGTAGATAGAAGCAATGAGCAAGGACGTAAGAGGAAAGAGATGTGATTCAATTCAATTGAAAGTGAAATAAATGAGATGCAGTTCATATGGTTCTGGTATAATTTGATTCAGAGACTTAGAAAACTAAATGGGAGATTTTGGAGAGCTGGCTCAAGAGTTTCTCCTCATTATAACTTGTCCCTAAAACCCCATGAAGCTACCTTATATAGACCGAGACTAATAGTTAATCCAGCTCTTTATTGTTGGCATTGATT
The DNA here is from genome assembly GCA_023053685.1 of Diadophis punctatus similis. Taxonomy (NCBI): domain Eukaryota; kingdom Metazoa; phylum Chordata; class Lepidosauria; order Squamata; family Dipsadidae; genus Diadophis; species Diadophis punctatus. Next base: position 209,330,198 of record JALIGW010000002.1, read on the forward strand.
GGTAGCTAAAGTTTTATATGATCTTTCCAAGTTTTACCAGGGACTGATCCTGGAATCTCCTGTATGCATATCATGCCCTGTCTTTGAACTGTAACACTTTTCTAGAGTTTTTTTACGGCTTCCCAGGGACAAACAAATTTGATTTGGGTATGTAACCTTAGTAAAATGCTGTAATTGTTTTGCTTTTAAGGGAGATTTTGAGAATGCCTTTCCAACAGTAAAAAAATAATTAATATGAGCTGTCAGAGTATTAATTGTCCAAATTTTAGCTGTCCCAGGTTTTTAGAAGTATAATTTTGCAACAGGAAAATGGATGCTTTCTTGTCTCTAGTGCATATCCTGGTTCAATACATCACATGAACACTAAGCCTCATAAAAATGCAGAGACTGCCCTTTCACAGAAGGCTTTTAATCATATTGCTACTGCTGAATATTTATCCACAATCTGAATCCATACAAAATATTGTACACACAAATACACAACTGTACCCGAAGATGAACGATACGCATACTTCCAAATGTTTACCTCCATTATTGTACTATCCAATCTGGATATTTGGCCATGTTTTTCTTTTTTTTCAAAAAATCTAATGTCATTATTTTAACATTACTATAATTTTAAATATGCTAAGTTAACTTACTTTGTCAACCCATTACAATTAAATTGCAGTCTGTTTCTTACTTTTGATACCCTTTGCCTTTTTCGCATGCAATCTTATATTTATGGCTAAGAATATGTATTGAGTAAGGACTTCATCCTAACTGGGATTGCATTTTTGAATATTACCCAACAGTAATTTTTCCAATAAATTGAGTAATGTAAAACCTATTATATCTTGCTCATTTTTCATCTAGTAAGCTTTAATATTTGAACATCTCTTCTCCTTTTGTACGTTTCCATTATTATTCTTGCCTAATGCCAACTATACTTTTAAAACTGTCCAAGAAGTAAAACATCATTAAGCCACATGGATTCCAAAATGAACATGCCCAAATATTGAGAATTTTCATCATCCTATGTTAGAGATGATATGACTAGCAAGCAAGGAAAAAGATTATATGACTAGCAAGTAAGGAAAAAAAATCTTCCTAGCACTTGTTTGGGATATTTGTCCTTGCTTCATACTAAATCTTATGTACAACATGTTATGACTCTTACATCAGTTCTTTCCATTGGTTTAAGCTTTGGGCACAGCAATCTATTGTTTTGGACAGCTCCATTGTTAGATCCTCCATCATGACAAGAAGGCAGAAATCAGGGAAAAGTAAAATTCTCACTCCCCTTTGCAAATGTACAAAATCTCCCACCATACTACATTCATGTCTGAAATTAGGAAAATACTGAATCTTGAAGGCTGATCCACTTAGCCCAGACCTCCAATCTAATTGTTCTCCTGAGTTCAAAATCTGGGGTGATGGTTGTAGTAAATAATGCAGAACTTCCTGTGGGACATGGGTGGAGAATCTGAAGTCAGATCTCCTACAAGAAGCCTGCTGCCTCATTCTTTTTCTCTCAATTTCAGAATGAAAGTTTGGATGTTCTCCTATATTCTGCACCTTTAGGGTTTCTCTCAAGGGCCACAGGAATACAATTAGTTTCACTTAAAGCTCTTTCTGTTTTAGGGTTCTGTTGATTTAATATTGGTCTTGTCAACTTTCCATTGCTTTGATTACAAGCTATATATGTTTTGGAGATTTGGATACCAAAGAATAGGATGGGGTCCATTTTAAATGAACAAATGGGGTATATTTTAAATAAGCAAACAAGCAATCATTTTGTTTGTAGATCAGGTAACCAAAAGCAGATTAATAAGATTGCTTTGAGACAGGTGATTCCTAAAGCTAATAAATTCTTTAATAAGCTATATGCAGAATTGCAATTAATTTTCATGCCATTGAAAACAATATTTTCTTTTCTCTCTATCAGGCTATAAATCCCACATAGCACTGTTAAAGGGAATTTGGAGGGCATCAGCTTGGCCAGCTTACAACCTTAAACACTCAAAGAGCCATTTGGACCCATTTCCCATAGAAAAGAAAAGGCCGGGAGCCACAAAACCTGGGTGGGCATGGCCAATTCAACATCACTCACTCCCACCCAGTCACATGACCCCCCCCTAGCCATGCCTACCCAGCCAGTCATTAGGGCAGAGACCAGTTGTTAAAAAACACCGGAAGCCACAAACCCTTTTCACATCTAAAATGATGTCAAATGATGTCCCCCACTCTGTGTGTGTGTGTGTGTGTGTGTGTGTGTGTGTGTGTATGTATGTATGTATGTATGTATGTATGTATGTATGTATGTATGTATGTCAGCCCTGGTGCACCCGGCCGCCCTGCCAAAGCAGATAGCCGGACTGGACTGCCTTCTCTGCCGGCATCAGGAAACGGGCGGTGTGACCAGTGCATACAGCTGGGAGGCTGACCAAGCACCGGGAATGCCATTGCCACAGCTGAGCCATGGAGCAGCAACTTTGCGGTGGCGCACCCAGCTGGGAGGCGGGCCCAAGGAACTTCTGGATCATGAGGCATGCCCAGCTGGGAGGCGAGCACGGAGAACATTCCGTGTCATGAGGGCTGGGACCGCGAGAGTGGGTGGGGCGGTGCTGAAAGTTTTAAAGGTGGCAGGGAGCACAGAGCAGTAGCTCTAACAATAAACCCATTTGCTTTCCCATGGTGGTCAGTATGTGCCGGTTTATATAAACAAGGTTCTAATCATCTTAGGTGTTTGGAGTCCTTACTTTCCATCCGGAACCTGACAGTTTGTTAGAGCTCGTTTAACAGACCATTGCTGAAAGTACAGTGTCGGGGTTGGAAGCTGTGGATTTAGAAGAGTCTGTAGCAGCAATGGAGGTGACTGTATTGGAGGCTTTATCTCTCCCCCCCTCTGTATTTCTCTCTCTCTCTCCCCCCCTCTCTCCCCCCCCTCTCTCTCCCCCTCTCCATGTATCTCTCTCCCCCTCTATCCCCCTCTCTCTGTATCTCTGTGTCTGTCTCTCTCCCCCCTCTCCTCTCTGTATCTTTCTCTCCCCCTCTATGTATCTCTCCCCCTCCCCCTCTCTCTCCTCTCTCTCTCCATGTATATATCTCACACCCTGCTTCTCTCTGTGTGTCTGTCCGTCTCTCTCCCCCCTCTCCTCCTCTCTCTCTCTCTCCCCCTCTCCTCTCTCTCTGTATCTCTCCCCCACTCTCTGTATCTTCCTCTCCCCTTCTCTCTGTATCTCCCTCCCTCTCTATGTATCTCTCTCCCCCTCCCTCTCTCCCCTCTCCCCCTCTCCCCCTCTCTGTATCTATCTCTCTCCCCCTCCCTCTCTCTGTATATTGCTCTCTCTCTCTCCCTCTCTCTCCTCCTCCCTCCCACCCTCCCTCTCTCTGATTCTGATTCTCCGGCGTCTCATCCAGGGGTCTCGCTGCTTGACAGACTGAAGCAGGAAACGGTGGGCAGCTACTTCCAGACTTTGTTGGTGCTGGGCGCACCTCGGGAACAGGCACTAAATTTCACTGTGCTGCGCAAGGCGCTGCGAGAGCAGTGGGCAGGCCATGAGGCAGAGGCCATGAGGCGCTCTCACAGCGCCTTGAGCAGCACAGCAAAATTTAGCATGCTTCACAATGGGGGAGATGGGTTCCCTCCTCCCAGGACCCATTATGACATGGAGCCATAATGCGACCTTGCCCCACTCGCCCCTAGCAACAAGATGAGCACAGTGGGCCCGGAGCGAATCTCTTATCTTCTCAGGTCAGGCAAGTAGTGACGAGGAGGGGTGACAAGTGGGGCCAGCCAGTGGTGAGATCAGCCAGAACTGCTGAAAAACTTAACTACCGGCGGTGCAACGGAGCCATAGGAGAGCGGCGAAAGAGTTGCATGCAGCTTGGGAGCTGCGGGTTGCCGACATCCGAGCTTGGCAAAAACTGAGTAACCGGTGAGAGAAATTCTGAAGAAAAAAAGTTCCTCAGTTCTGAGTTCAGGCTCATCTTGATCACATGGGCAAAGATAGACAAAGCAGGCATAACAATAAAATGCTTATAACAATAAAAAGGCTACTGTTTCCTCATATACCCTTTTATCATTGAAATCTGTACTACTTGTGTAATTTTAAGTTTAAGATATCCCCTATAAGACTCTGAACTGTAGTTTGGTTCAAATGGTTGATTAAGCAAATGAACATCATTCACCCTAACTGGGAGCCTGAAGTAAATAGTCTGTTTATATACAGAAGTGAAACATGCATCGTTTGTTTTCAAGATCCAAGCTGCAAAGAAAAAAGCATGCAGTAAACAAAAAGATCACAGATCCTGTCACTAAATGTGTTAAGGAATGAGAGTCTTCTAGCACAGGGGTCCCCAACCCTCGGTCCGTGGACTGGCACTGGGCCGCAGCATGCCAGTAACTGGGCCGCGCAAACAAGCAAAGCTCCATCCGCAGGATGCAGGCAGCATGCGGAACCACGCCCCCTCCAGTCCATGGAAAAACCTTTTTCTATGGAACCGGTCCTAGTGCCCAAAGAGTTGGGGGCCGCTGTTCTAGCAGATTGCCCTAAATTGACACTTTTCAAAATTCCCATCTAGCATAGCTGAGGATACCAGACTGTAGAAGGTTATGATCAAATAAGTCTCACAGACCTCAATGAGACCTTCCTCTGGGGTATATTAGTGTAGGACTGTGACTAAACTAGGCTTCACACCTCTTCATTTTGTATTCTTCATTCCAATTAAACACAAATCTACACATAGAGAAAGTTATGGAAATAAGTTTGCAAAATAAGACTTTACAGTTTTCATTGTTTGGAAACTTATTACAGAGTTTTAAGAATAAAAAATTACTGAATAATTTCATATTATTCTATCACAGCCTTAATATTGTAATAACAACAACAAAGGTATTTGCAATGAATGCCGCACAATGTTTAATTTCCTGAGGAGAAAATTTCTTAGCAGAGAGGGGAAGTTATTTCTGTGCTTTCCTAGAGCCTTTATTAGTAGACTGCTGTATCTCAGTATGGCTCCATTTGTAATATAGCAGTGGTTTTATATTTGTGACAGATAAGTTTGCACGATTATGGTCAAACGCTCAGTGAAACGCTCTACACAGATTTGCCAAGTTTCATTACAACTATTCCTCTCTGCCCTTGGACAATATGAACTCAAACCTGATTTGAGTTCAGAAAATATGCAGGGTTGAACCCTTAGTACTAGAATGGTACATCGTCATGAAATCTCAGAATTCTGGATACATCTGCAAGAAAATAGAGATTCTAATCTATTGCCAATAAAATTACATGGACTCTCTCTCTGGTAGCCACCAGGATCAAGTTTGACTTGACTTTTAATATTTTTCCATTCTTGGTTTTCACTGGTGTGATTATGCAGATATAATTAATAAAGGCATTGCTCATCTAAATCAGAGAACCTGTGGTAGATCTCATCTTTCCCTTTTTTGTCTGAGTTAGCAACTAGGGGGAGTAAGTTATCTTCTCTCATGAGTACACTTCTAATTTAAATCCTCTTCTAAAATTACAACAATGATGTCTCTTCATCTGAGTAGGATTATAGATGATTGAGAGGGACAGATTGCTTAATGAGAGAGAGAGAACTTGTGAGTTAGGTATGATCCTTTTCTACCCTGCATTCAAATTCTTGGGCAAATTATTCATTGGTCAACTTTTCTGTGAAAATGGGTCTTGTGTCTTGCTTTATCTATTATACCAGCTATATCGTCAATAACCCTCTGTTCAGTTTCCTTCTTGTCATTAATGACAAACATTGTGGTTCATATATAAATGTTAAATAATATACTAAATGATAAAGTGAAGACTTTATAACATTTAATATACTACTGTTTTGTGGATTTGTGTGGTGCATTTGCATGGGTATGCAGTGTTTTGTCCAAAATACTTCATGCATTTATAGCTGAAATGAATAATTAATAATTCTTACTTTATGTGTTCAATTTCCCATTTCTCTTTATATTAAAACAACAAGGCCAATAAAGCAAGAGGATTCTTAAGCTAAAACCATGAGAAAGAATAAAAACAAGTAGCAAAGAAAATGTGCTCTCCCATTAAAAATAGCAAGCAGGAAAAAGATATCTGAATGATTTGACAAGCATTGAAATGTACTAATTGATCAAGTCAAATGTACTTCAAGACAAAGGGGCCGACTTTTTAACTGCTGAAAAACAAATATAGTGAATATGTGGTGGAAGACATAGACCAAATCATAGTTGTTTGTTTGTTTTTATACTACCCATTTCCCTTGTGAGGTGACTCTGGAAAGCTTATAAGTTATAAAACAAATAGAAAAATAATTAAAATATTAAAACTATGCAGATTAAGATTTTAAAAACTATACTGAAATCAGAACTAAGAAATGGGGGTGGGCAGGGGATGAGGAAGAGGTGTTCTTACCCCGTCAACCACTTCCAGTCAACCACTCCTCGGGGGCCCAGGCAAATCAGCAAAGCCAAGTTTTAATACTTTTCTGGAAGGCCAAAAGAATGGGAACACTTCCAATGGTAGAGTGTTCCACAGGGATGGCCACAGCAGAAAAAGCTTTTCTCCTGGAATCTGCCTGCTGAAATTCCTTAGCAGGCCTATTTTGCTGGTATGAGATGGGTGGGCTAGTCCCACTGAGGAGAGATGGCTCCTCAAATAGCCTGGATCCATGTCATATAGGGATTTAAAGGTAACAACCAACACCTTGAATTGGATCAGGAAGCAAACTGGTAACCAAGGCAGCTTGCACAGTAGCACTGGCTGAGGAATTCTGGGAGTTGAAGTCCAAAAGTCTTAAAGTTGTCAAGGTTGGAGAGCCCTGGTGTACACCACTGCATTATGCACCAGCTACGGCTTCCAAATATCATTCAAGGGTTAGCCTCATGTAGAGAGCATTGCAGTAATTCAGCCGAAAGATTACTGAAATGTTGAATGTTAAGATGTTGAAGAAAACATAATATGGCAGGCAGGGTACAATACAGATATATGGGAAAGGTCTTTAGTGCACCAATTCTGGTTTCAAAGTAATAGGCAACTTTAACTGATGCCAGAAACAAACTGAGAACATGTGCAGATTGGACCACCCTAGCAGCTCATAGTTCTGACTGACCTATCTCAGATACCAGCATTTTTCACCAGTTGACTTTTGATATTTCTTAAGGGCAGGCAATTATATTGTACATTAGAAATGAGAAGGAAAAACAGTGAAACACCTACAGAGGAGGACATAATTAGAAAGATAATGGACTGTGCTGAGATGGACAAATTAACAAAGGAATTAAAGGATAAACAAGAATCAGATTTTTATATAATATGGAACAAATTTTATGATTGGTTAAGAAAAAGAAGGAATGCATAAAATATGATGTATATCTGCCAACTCTGAATAATATAAGATATTAGTGTGCAAAAATTTATATTGGTACCTATGGAATAAATGTATCACGGTATATTTATATTCCATATATATATATATATATATATATATATATATATATATATATATATATATATATATATATATATATATATATATATATATATATATATATATATATATATATTAATATTAATATAAGTAAAAACTATAGATTTAAAAGGCTATATAGATAATACGAATATACCAGTAGTTGTTTATTATGGTAAAAAATGTAACTAAAATTATGTAAAGCTCCGAGGATAGCTTATTGGAGTTAGGGGCTAAACAGAAAAGCCCAAAATGTTTATTTGTTGTTGTGTATGTCAGTGTTGTATTGCTGTATAGTTTTGTGTATTTAATAAAAATTTAAAATAATAATAATAATAATAAAAAGAAATGAGAAGGATGGAGCTATTCAAGCACAAGTCACTAGAATGACCTGACTTGCATTTCCTTGGGAAAGGTACTACTACTCTTCAACAAACCAAGAATTTAGTAAAGTTAATTGCTGAGACCTTGCCCCCACTCTAAAATACTATTGATTCTAGAGATAAACTAGATTTCCATCTTCATAAACAATGAAGTTTCATCAAAATTGTACGTTGCCCGTTGAACAATGCATGAACAGATCTTCCAGGGAATAAGATTTTCATCTTGTCTACACAAAGTTCCAATTGTTCCATGTAATAATTTACCGTGATCAGCTACTAATCCAGATTTTCAATGCTTTCTTAAAATCTCATCAAAATGAACAATTTGCAGGGCATCATCAATGAACTAGCAGCCTTCCTTGATTCTCAAATATGTGCTACTAACAGGGGAGAAAATGTAACTATGTAGCATTCCATAAACAAGCAGCTATGGAAGAAGAAAAGTTAGAATCAGATTTGATCTCCATTGCCTTCAAAACAATCAAAAGTACACTCCTCAAATATTGAATGTGTTGTCTACTTTTGGGATTCCCATCTGCATCTGTTTGAAGATGTAAAACCTGATAGGAGGACTCCACTGACTTTAGGTCAGATCTAGCAGGGATCTTATATTCTTATCTTTATAAATCTGTGACACAGTCCAAGATACCAAGTTCAATTACCCAGAATAACACTGACCTGCAAAGAAAACAAAGGGATAAAACATTTTGTGCACCTATTACTTCTTAGACAGAGAATGGAAACAATTTCAGTCCCTAAATTGAGCAGAAGCTAGAAATAACAGTTGCTTTCTGGATCACTTCTCCCTTCTTCTTGACATTTTTGAACAAACCCAACATGCCCTAAGATGTTATAGCAAATCAAATAGGCAAATCAAAACAGGCAAGATACTGGTATTCATTTCATTTTGCTTCTACTTTTCCTAAGCGTTCTAGCTTTTCTAGCAAGAGTGTTTTCAACTTTCATTGTGACTGATACATACCTCTTTCTGATTGAAACTTGGGTTCACAGTTAAATCTATTGGCACATAATGACCATGTCCAAGTTGTTGTGGCCCGTCCGCAGTGTGGGCAGCCTGGGCCTTTGGAACCTTCAGTGCCTCTTGGCAGTGCTGAGAAAGGAGGGGCTACTACTCCTTTCCTGAATGCAAGAGCACGCAGGGCTGCCAAGAAAGGTCTACTCGAGAGGAGGTCTACTCGAGAGTAAGACTTGGGGCTAATTGGCCACTCCCCTAGTCTATTTAAGAAGAGTTGATGCAGCTGGGACGCTGCAGAGAACAACTTGGGAAAAATCCGTCTGAATCATAGTTTGTTTCGTGATACCTGTTTTGTGTTTCTCTGTTGGCGTCTTGTTATCAGAGACTGGACTCTAGGAACTTTGCCAACACTAAGAAGCTCCGTAAGCTAACTGGACTTAATTGGCTCATCATTGTTTGAGAACTCTTTGAACTAATCCCGGCTACTAATCAAGTAATTAGTAGCTTGTTGTTTGCCAACCAAGACTGTTTATACTTTGGTGTGTGCATTCTTTACTGATAACAATTTGATTAGTAAAAGTATTGCTTTAAACCTGTTTGTGTGGCTGTGTGCTTCATGGGGACAGAACACAAGTATCATCTTATAAGATCCCCTGTTCCAAGCCATCAGCAAAGAAATCAGCACTCAAGGGGTTTAAACAAATGCTTCATGCTATTAACATTCATTCTGTTGTCATTTTATAACATGGGAGAGAACAGCTGTTCTTCCATTCATTTTGATTGGATCAAATCTTAGCTGTTGGCATTTCAATCATGGAATGCCACCACAATATTTTCCATAACTAATTTAGCTCAGATGTATTGAACTGTATACAGTAAATTCCTTTATAAAAGCACAGCAAAATTTTACCGCCTTTGGGACCATTTGAGATAGGTTATGTTAAATGTGCAAATCTGCAATTCTATGATTTTTTTAAATCCATTGAAAATTGATCCCAGTGGGGAAATCTTTTGAGAGCTAAAGAAAATCTGACCAAGTTGTTTATCTGCTCCCAACAGATTCAGCCTGTCCAATAGGATAGAGGAAGTGATCGTTTTGCAACTTCTGAAGGGAGATAGATTTCTCTGCTGTAATGCATCTCTGTTTCTGTAAAAAGTATAGATATTTTTAGAGCTCCGTTAAATCACATTGGCATATCTTTTTTGTAGTGATATTTGAGAATGATCGGCATCATCAGTATGGAAAAGCATGTGTGAAGAATGGGATGAGCAACTCCTTCCGTATCTAACAAAGTAGTTACAGAATGGAAAGCAGTTGTGTTCTGTGCTTATTCTTAGTTTGTGCTTATATCATGTGCTTTCTAATGGCAAAACTAGTATTGTTAATCAAATATCTGCTTTCCCCCCCAAAAAATGCAAGATTCACCTTTTTTAAAAAAAATCAACTGAGTGCAACTATTTGTTGCAACAGGAATTGACCAACAGGAATTGACCACCGAAAGGTTGGTGACCCCTGCACTATCCTACTTAAAACTGTAGGTTTCTTTTCCACAGGCTTAACTATTCAAATATGAATCTGTCACAGTCAGTCAAAAGTGGGAAAATTCTATGCCAATGCGACTATATCGTTAATTAGCATAAATCAATCCTTTCCAGGTTAATAATGTGTTTTCCACTGACTTTTATTAATTGCTTTTGCTAAACTACTCCTTCGTTGTTCAGATTACATCTGTGGTATACAGCCCAAGTGTACCTCTTTCTTACTCCTGGGAACATAACAATATTTATACTGGATTGCCCAGTCAGCTAATTACACTAAGTCATCCTTCCCTAAAATGATGTATTTCTCCATAAATCTTGGATTGTTCCACATTTCCAGACATTCATCCAGGAAGGGCTGATCATGAAAATAGAGACTTGGCGGCTCCATAGAGGTTAATTGCAGGTAACTCTGCCCACAATTTGGAGTTCAATACTGAGAGGCTCAAAGTTGACTCAACCTTCCATCCTTCTGAGGTGGGTAAAATGAGCACCCAGAGTGTTGGGGGCAATATGCTGACTCTGTAAACCGCTTAGAGAGGGCTGTAAAGGACTGTGGAGCAGTATATAAGTCTAAGTGTTATTGCTATTGCTAACTGTCTTCATTCTATTCCAAGTAACCGAGTCATTAGTCATACATATTCATAAAAAAAGAAAGTTGCTTTCTAGTAGGTAAAGGTGATATGACCTATTGACTATCCCTTGAAGATAATGTCTGTTTACTAAAAATGCTAAAATTTATGTGATTACAAATGATTTATGCTTACAAAAGTGAGTAGAAATAATTTTTGAAGTGTACCATGAAAAGACATGCATCATACAGTTGCAGAGAGTCAAGGCTGATTATGTCACCCTGTTGAACATAAAATCTCTCTGCAAAATGTGTAAACTATCCTGCGTTAATCTTTTTGTAGTTTAGTTTCCAGGCAGAGGGCTGCACTGACAAATGACATAATGCCTGATGCTCACTACATTTATTCATTCGTTCATTCTCATTCATTCATTCATTCATTTTATAGGTCGCCCATCTTACTATGAAAGTGGTACTTACTTATTTAAAGATCATAGGAGCCCTTTCTGGTTGAAACCTGGAATAGCTGAATCAGTCAAAGGATACCAAAAGTAAGCAATGGCTGAAGCAGCATAAGAATATTACCATCAGACTGTCTTTTTGAAATTTGTTCCTATGGATGAAAAAAGAATCTTAGTTTTTTTTTATACAGATAGTCCTCAACTTATAATCATAATTGAGCCTGGCAATTACAATCGTAAGTTGTGACAGTTGTAAAGCAGATCTCAATGTGACTGGACCTGTATTTTGCAGCAGTCATTAAGTGATCACTATGCTAATTAAGCAACCACTCTGATCATTAAGCAAACCTATTGTTTACTATGGACATTTTTGCTGGAAACCAGAAGTATGTAGACAAACACATCCATCCATTAAATGGCGGCACAGTGGTTAGAGTGCAGTACTGCAGGCTACTTCTGCTGACTGTCAGCTGTCTGCAATTTGGCAGTTCAAATCTCACCAGACTCAGACTTCCATCCTTCCGAGGTGGGTAAAATGAGGACCCAGATTGTTGGGGGGGCAATATGCTGACTCTGTAAACAGCTTAGAGAGGGCTGTAAAGCACTGTAAAGCGGTATATAAATCTAAGTGCTATTGCTATTGCTATTCATAGCACACACAACATGTACATGGTTTGCAAACTACTATAGCTATTGCTATAGCTATTGCTATTGCAGAAGGATAAAACTGATTTGCTACTGCCTTCTTGCAAGATGTATTTCAACTTCCTAGTGTAATGTAAAGACCTGAGATTTTTCTGATAAGCCATGTAGCCTAATCAGGCCTGCCCTTGCATAGCTTTTGAGCCAAAGTCAACCAGGTGTTGCCATCTGTGTGAGTCTCACTGCTAAGAAATGTACTAGCTTGTACATAATTTGTTGTCTTTTCATGACATTCAAACTGTTCGCTTGAGGCTAATAATGCCTTTTTCAATTACATAGCAACTGTGCTCCCCCTCCCCCGTTACATTTACATTGCTCTCAGTTTGAATACATACATGGTAGCAAATACAAACAAGTTGCGTACAAAACGCAATACAAAATGAATACAAATTCAGTTCCTATGAAATAGCCATTCTTGATCCTCAGCTTTTTGGTTCCTTTCACTTTGCAGAGGGTGCAATCTTATAATATAGAGCTAAATCATGCCTGCAGCACACTGGAAAGACAATGGCAAAATCAATTTATTTCTCACAATACAGTGTAGCTATTTGAGAGAGGAGATTGGCTAGAGGAGTGAAAGATGTTCTTGTTAATAAGCTGAATGTTCTAAGTTATCACTACTCTCCTGAGCTGTGAGTCATAATGCCTAACAATAATCTTTTACTGCCACCTATTGAGAGGAATGTAATTCTAAATATGTTATTACAGCGATGGAAACATACATGCAAACAAAGACGCCAATCATATCATTATTTTGGGGACAAACAGAAAAGAAATTAAAAAGTAAGTGAAAAATTAAAATGACATGTTGCCTTTTTTTCCTTTAAACTTTTCACCAGCTCATCAACTGTATTCAATCAAACATTCCTTTTCCTCTTCACCCATTCACTCTTCCTTCAGAAATTGGTTTTGCAATTCATTTGTCATTAATTGTCTTTATATGGCCAAACTTCATTTTTGCATTCAGTCTGCATTAATTATGGACTAGATCTTTTCGGCTTTTATAATGCACTCTTAATTATGCCAATCCTACAGTACTCCATTTTTATGTTTCTCCACATACCCACTTCTCATTTCCATATCAAATGGGACAGAAGGGTGGTTTTACATACACAGTAATTTTCATGTCCTCCAAAAAAGTTCATTTTATTGATTAAATGATTAAAATGCTGGCTTAGAAACCAGGGAACTGTGAGTTCTAGGCCTCCCCTAGGCATCAAAGCCATCTGGCTGGATCTGATCCAGACACACTCTCTCAGCCCAATCTACCTCACCAGGTTGATGTTGTTGGGAAAATAGGCAGGAGTATTAGGTATGCTCACTGCCTTGCATTGACCAAATATAGAGGGATGAAAAACAAATCTAACAATATTAGTAACTTTAACCAGGTTTTTGTCCCAAGCAAATTGTCTTAAATTCATGACTGAAGCTCTTATACAGCAACTATCTTGCAAGCAAAAATGCTGCACCTGTATCTGCTTTAGGAGTGATATGCAGTGCATCTTACACTATTAGAATACCTAAAAAGAAACTGAAAAATAAATAAATTGCTACATATCCTTATTTGATTCTTCTTCCTATACTCTAAACATACTGAGTACCTCAGCCCTTATAAAATGAGACCAGTTAGTATGCAAAGCATTGACCCTAGAAAAACCAGTTTGTGGATCAAGAACTATTATTGCACAGATGTCGTATTAATTATAGAATCCATAATCATAGAATGTAATCCATACAATATTTATAATGTGACTTGAGAAAGAGTGAACGTGATCGTTGAATATTGGGGAGAGGGAACTAACCTTTGACTCTTTCGTTTCTAATTTTTAAAATCATCCCAGAGCATACAGAACAGTTTCTATCAATTCATAGAGAAATACAGATACATATCTGTCAATCTCTAAGATAATTCTTACTTTGGAAAGTATTCAGCTGGAGCTGCCAGGCATTTTAATAGCTCTGCCTTTATCTATGCCAGCATAACATTTCCTGCCCCTACTGTCAATCTTTATCCAGTTTCCATTGCTGAATGAAGGCTGATTTCCCTCCTTGCAGTAGAATTGATGCCTTTGGCTTTTTATTCTTCCTTTCTTGCATGTCACCAACTAATGGGGGGGGGACATCCACCAATCAAGGTCCTGGAGCAGGACCTAAGCTGAAACTGCCTGCAGGACTCATCATCTTGAGCTCCTTCCTGTGTTCTTCCTAATCCCAAAAAGTTATATTCAAAGATGAATAAAGCTTGGGATTCTTTTGTTTTTAAAAGGTTTGGGGTTACACAGAGAGTCCGAATTTCACTTTACTTTCCATTTGTCTCTCATTCTTCTTTTTCATTATATAAGAAAGCAAATGGACACTTTCAGATCCCTTCATGCTGTATTTGAAAGGTTGTGCTGTTCAAGATCAAGGTTGACTCAGCCTTCCATCCTTCCGAGGTGGGAAAAATGAGGACCCAGATTGTTGGGGGCAATATGCTGAACTCTGTAAACTGCTTAGAGAGGGCTGTAAAAGCACTGTGAAGTGGTATAGAAGTCTAAGTGCTATTGCTATTGTTGACATCTTTTCAGTGTTGCAGTATTAATCTGTTGTACCACTTCAGTATTCTTCATTGTTGCAGCATTTGAAACATTTGCAAATAATTTTCTTTTTGTTTCCCTACTTACTATGGTCATCCCTTTATAGAGGCCACAGAATGGTGGTAGATGAAGTTGAATGTAGACCAGAAGACAGAAGACATCCTGCACAGTCTGAAACAGCTAATAATTGTCTCTCTGATTCCACTCCCACCCCCAACCCAGTGGTGGGTTCCTACCGGTGCAGTCCACTCTATAGCACCGGTAGCGGCCCGCTGGTGACGTCACAGTACCGGTGCGGTCGGTTGCCGGTGCCTGGGCGCCGCCATTTTTTTTAAAAAAATTGTTTTTTAATTTTTTTTTTAATTTTCTTCTGCGCATGCCCAGAAGCCGAGCTTCCGGCACTGTGCATGCACTGCCTTCCTACTCCACAGTGAGTCCAAGCAGGGGAGGATGGCTGAGGGAGCATGTGAGACGCTGAAAGAACGGGCGGCAGGAGCTATCTCCATTCCCCTCCCTTCAGCAGTCCAAGAAGCCACGAACGTGCGGTGATGATCCTAGGCATTTTCGCACGTTTGAGGCTTCTCGAGCTGCTGAGGGGAGGGGAAACGGGCGGCAGGACCTATCTCAGTTCCCCTCCCTTCAGCAGTCCGAGAAGCCACGCCCACCCAGTCACATGGCCGGCAAGCCACACCCACCCAGTCACATGGCCGGCAAGCCACACCCACAAAATAAGCCACGCCCACAGAGTGGTAGTAAAAAAAATTAGGAACCCGCCCCTGTCCCAACCTGCTAGTAGTAATCTAAAGATTCTATTTCTAAAGCTTTATAGTAAAAGTAGTACTGGCCTACATGGCATTGCTTGCCTTATTTGGTATACCTTGAATGGCTGACATCAATCAAATACACTTCTCTCCTCCCTTCCCTTTATCTTTGTGTGAACTAAAGAGTGGCTTATCTGAGCATTTACTCAAATTACATCTTTTATCTGACTGTTGCCTTGGTAGCAGTTCTTCCTCCTGCTCTTCAAGGTCATTCCCTCTTCCCTCCACAAAGATCTATAGCGATATTATATTGATCCATTCCTTAAATTTGATATTTCCAATACAGCAATACTGTACGTTTATATGAATAGTTCTTTCATAAAGTCACTTCCATTTTTCAACATTTCTCTTTTAACATGTCAGTAAATTTCCACATATAAGACAGCAGAATACTAGTCAAATATTTCTGCCATTTTGAAAGGCTGCTTGGAGTTTCTAGGCTAGGTGCCTTCAGCTTGAACATTTAAAAATAATTCAGCTGAAACACAGAGGAATATAAACAGTATAATTTTGCAAACAGTGTCTGAGACATGTACAGTTCTGTGACATCAAATTGACACTGCAGGAATATGAAAGTTTGAGCTGAAATGTTTTGAGACAAGAAAATAATCCCTCTGCCAAAATCAAAATTAAAGCTTTTAAGTACTACTTTAAAGAAATGTCAATTGAGCTGAGAGTAGAAAAAAGTGAAATATGGGGCATTTAAAATCTGAATAAACAGAGATTTCATTTATAAGTGTTTAGGGTATTCTACTTATATTTCAAATGTATTTATTCAATCATTGTATAATTGTAATTAACCCCAAATTGGTTCCTAATTATATGACAAGGTGCTGCAGTGAGATACCACAGCACATTTTCATCATGTGTATGGGATATCTGAACTTATACACCCAAGAACTCACCTGGCATGTGATCTTTTCCAGATAAGTAGCTCATGTACAGATTTCTACATTTCACTTCAACCAAGGAAAAAAGATATTCCTCTAGCAAATGTTCCAGTCCCCCCAAAGGTATTATAAACAAACATATAAGTTCATATATTATGATGAGGAGGAAGTGTAAGTACAGCTATTCACTTCTTGGTATGTGAGCTGCTATGTTATTCCAAACAGCCTTTTCATATGGATAGACAAATAGAGAGACTAGGGAAGTTATCCATCTTAATCTGTTCTGTTCTGTGCTTCTCCTTGTTTCCTAATTCAGCATTTTTAAATCTTCTGCTCCATATCATCCATACCTGTATCCTTCTCGATAATATTCAGTTTTGTTTTTCTCCATCTTATTATCTCCACTAACAGTCCTCTCTTACTTATACCTTGCAGACCACAAGCAAAGATTATGTTAATATCAACAGATTTAATGCAGGATAGTAAATAAAATGCACCTCTAATTTATTTGGGGGAAAATGGTCTAGATACTCTGCATTAACATCAGCAATTAGTGTAAAACCAATATTATTAAAAAATAGAAATAAGGGTTTCCCAGGTTATGCCACAGATAGAATCAAGTTTGAGGCTCCAAGGAGTATTTTAATAGAAGAAAAAAGCTCATTTTGGGGCAATTAAGGCGAATATATTTTTGACAACAGAGATAGTTATTTCAAGGAAAGAGAACTATGATTGGGATATGTGAATTCCAGAGCCAGAGCGAGTTGGAAATAATGCTAAGAAAGTGTGGGAAGTTAAAACCCACCCCTCTCCTAGAAAATGAAATATTTTAGGAAATATTAAAAAGGGCAGAATATTTCCCCCTAAAAATGAGGCCAGCTCATCTGCAACACAAAAGACATGGCCTCCACCTGTCCACTATTAAACCATCTTTCCAAGCAGTCTCCATGTTTCCAGTGTCTTTTTCCCCACTTGGAACTGAACCCAGATGGACATTTCTTCCAACAATTGGATTATGAAAAACCTTCACGGAGCCCAGATGAATACCAGATTGATGTTAGAATCAAGCTAAAACTTTCTTTTAGAAGCACACAGCAGCAGGAAAAGAACAAGGCAGATATTGATTTCATATATTAGTCATAACAATGCAAACATAAACTAGACAGGGTTTTTAAAAGTGGAGAAATGAATTCTCCATTTTCTGTTGGATAACGTTTATTTTTTAAATAAAATCTGCTCAAAACAATTATGTTTTGTGCTGTGAAATAGCTTTATTTTGTAACAAAGCTCATTTATTTATTTAGCATATGTTACACTAGCTAGGGAACTACAATGCTAATGCAGAGTGGTCATTAGGCTGCCTGTTTTGCTAGCCCTGTTTGGTTTACACTTGAGTGCTTCCCAAGTTGTCCCACCTTATCGCGAGTTAGCTCTGTATCAAAAGAAAAAATACAAACGGTTTTCCTGCCGCATCATCCAGGGCCCTCTCCCTCCACTGAAACCACGTCACAAAATGACATCATAACTGAGAAATCTCAGCATCGGCTGGATTCTGGCCATCTGCATGAAGAGCTAGGTCATCTCTCCACCAAATGGTACCTATTTATCTACTTGCACAGAACATGCTTTTGAACTGGTGGTCAGAAGCTGATGCAGGTGATAGGAACTCACCCTGCCACACAGTGCTAGTATTCAAACCGGGGAAGCAAAAACCATCTCCAGTGTCATTAAGCCACTGAGCCACCACCCTTCCACAATGTTCAATAAATGACAGCTTCATGAGCCATGGTGACACAGTGGTTAGAGTGCAGTACTGCAAGCTACTTCTGCTAACTGCCGGCTGCCTGCAATTTAGCTGTTCAAATCTCACCAGGCTCAAGGTTGACTCAACCTTCCATCCTTCCAAGGTGGGTAAAATGAGGACCCAAATTGTTGGGGCCAATATGCTGACTCTGTAAACCGCTTAGAAAGGGCTGTGAAGCACTGTAAAGTGGTATATAAATCTAAGTGCTATTGCTATTCAGAGCACACACAACATGTACATGGTTTGCAAACTACTCCAAATGCTCCCAGATGAAATTCTGGGGAATTTCACTAGGGAATGAAAAACACAGTGTGCATATTTTCTAAATGTCTCATGATACTTGTTTTAAGTAAGTACACTATAATGTTCTACAAAATTGGTACTCTTTATAGAATGAAATCACTGGTGTTTAAATAATTTTACCTTTGATTCTGCATGACATGGTAGCAAAAAGTGATTTCCGCTTTTACATTAAAGGCCAGGTAGAAGAAGTCTACAAAAAAGAATGCAAGATTTCAATGGTACTAATTCAGACAAAGGTTGGTCGGCAATGTCTGTTATGGAGATGATGATATTGAAAAAGATGATTTAGGAAAATGGTGCTAAGACAAATTGTCTTATCTCTCCAAAAGGTATGGTTGCCAGAATGCTCTTTCTTTTCAATCTTCCTTTATTTTAGGTGGGGGAAGTGAGGGAATGTAAGAGCAGGAGAAAGAAAGGATGTTGGTTCTGGAGAAAATGAGATTTGTCTCAATTACTTCCCCAACCCAAGATTAAAGAATGAGTAACCCTCACTCATGTGCAATTTATCAAAACAAGTGGGGTGGCTTTCTTTCCAGAATCAGAGAGTAAATGCAGAAGATTAAAACAGACTTGAAACCTTCTTTTCTCCTTGTTCATATACTTGATTATTATTATTTATTATTACTATTATTTATTTGTTTGTCAAACATGTACAAGATAGCAGGTATAGGTATAAACAAACATAAGCAAAGTAAGTACAGATAAATGAGGACAGAAGGACAGGGATGGTAGGCACAATGGTGTGCTTATGCACGCCCCTTACAGACCTCTTAGGAATGGGGTGAGGTCAACTGTAGACAGTCTAAGGTTAAAGTTCTTGGGGTTTGGGAAAGAAACCACAGAGTCGGGTAGTGAATTCCAGGCATTGATCACTCCGTTGAAATGAAATCGTATTTTCTGCAGTCGAGTTTGCAGTGGTTTACATTGAGTTTGTATCTATTGTGTGCTCGTGTATTGTTGTGGTTGAAGCTGAAGTAGTCATTGACAGGTAGGACATTGTGGCAGATAATTTTATGAACTACATTTAGATCAGTTCGAAGGCGACGTAGTTCTAGGTTGTCTAAGCCGAATATTTCAATATTGATGGCTTTGTTAAGCTAGGATTTCTTTCTCCCTTCCTTGCATCCTGCCCCCCCCCGACACCAATAATCTTATTTGTTATGAAGTAAATCAACCATTTATTCATCTATAAGCTTCATCTGAAAGAGAATATTTTATGAGTTAGTCAAAATGGGGCTTTGCCAAACTCTTCTCATCAAGCTAAATGGAAAGTAATAAATTTGGCTTCTCTATAATCAAGGAAAGATAATAAAAATATATATTTATGGGCCATCAATTGTATGAACTGCTTACTAATTCAATTTTTCTTTCTTGCTGTTCCCCCCCCCCTTTGTACTACTTTATAATTGCATCTTCATGTCACAAACAAAATGTTTTCTGATTGTAACAGAAGTGCTGGTTTTGGTTTTTAAAGCCCAAAACATGGGTTTCTACTAGTGTTCACAGCCATCTAAGTGCCAATATGACTTTCCCTTATGGTCTACAAAATTCTATGCAACACCAGATGTTTAATTTAGTGGGAGAGGGGGATCTTTTTATTAAAATGCAAAGTTCCGGCCTCCGGGATATATTTTTCTCTCTAACAAAACGCCTCTGAAATTCATATGGATCCTAAAATGAAACCATATGATTGCAGGAAACCTTGAAAGGCTTAGCTTCACACCAAAACTATAAAACAGGGGAAGGATGTTCAAAACTCCAAACGAGGTTCTTCATTCAAAAAGCATGACCACTCCAGAGTCAAATACCCTTGTGGGAAACTAATCAAGGTCTAAAACTGTTTTTGGAGATTCTGCTCACAAACTTGTTGTTAGTTGTGAAGTTGTGTCCGACCGATCGGGACCCCATGGACAACATTCCTCCAGGCCTTCCTGTCCTCTACTATCCCCTGGAGTCCATTTAAGCTCACACCTGCTGCTTCAGTGACTCCATCCAGCCACCTCATTTATTTATTTATTTATTTATTAGTGACATTTATATACCACCTCACAGTGCAAGCACTTTCTAAGCGGTTTACACCAGTAAGCAATGAATATTTATATTGCCCCCAACAATCTGAGTACTCATTTTACCTACCTCGGGAGGATGGAAGGCTGAGTCAACCTTGAGCCGGTGAGATTTGAACCGCTGACCTGTCATCTGTCATCCCCTTGTTCTTTTGCCCTCAATCTCTCCCAGCGTTAGGCTCTTCTCCAGTGAGTCCTTCCTTCTCATTAGGTGGCCAAAGTATTTGAGTTTCATCTTCAGGATCTGGCCTTCTAAAGAGCAGTCAGGGTTGATCTCCTCTAGGACTGACCGGTTTGATCGCCTTGCAGTCCAAGGGACTCACAGGAGTCTTCTCCAGCACCATAGTTCAAAGGCCTCAATTCTTTGGCACTCAGCCTTTCTTATGGTCCAACTTTTCTTAAGCTACAAAGTAGAGGCCAGAGGTTATAATTTGCAGAGAAATAAGACAGGCCATTTCTTTTCCACAATAGCTTTTTATTTATGATGCACCTTCTCTATTTAATCGGTTTATTTCTTGTTTTCAGAATAGAGAATGGATTTAATCATCTTTTATTCTACGTAGTTAGAAATGAATTTTGGATATGAAGAATAACATGTACAGATATTTAAAATAAAATAATAACATAAAAATAAGTATCAAATGTGAAGGAATCTGTACAATGCGGTAAAATATATGTTATCTTTGTTTTTCTTTTGCAGTATAATAAAATGATATCTAGCTAACTATACTAGTCTTTAACACATTCATTTTCAAAACTATTCCTCTGTATGTTACAGTATACAAATTATCTAAATTTGTTGCAACCAACCATTAATTCTACATTTATGCAAAACATTCCATAATTCAAGTCTTTTCACTTTATTATATGTTTCTCTAAATCAATATTTTCTTTTGGTCAATAAAATGAAATAAACTATCTTACATTTGCACATTTCTCGGGGAGTTATTGAAGAGCAAAAACCTGGTCTGTTTAAGCCAGGGGTGAAATCCTCCCGGTTCACCCGGGCCAGTCCTTCGGCGTATAGCCGATTGAACTGGTGGCGGTCGCGGCGCGGAGCTTCTCCCGCCCGCTTTCCCGGCCCTGCTGAACGCCGCCATTCGGGTTATTTTTCCCTCTGTGCATGCGCGCGCATGCACAGAGGGAAAAATAACCCGAATGGCGGCGTTCAGCAGGGCCGGGAAAGCGGGCGGGAGAAGCTCCGCGCCGCGACCGCCGCCAGTTCAATCGGCTATACGCCGAAGGACTGGCCCGGGCGAACCGGGAGGATTTCACCCCTGGTTTAAGCCCTGCCTGGCATTTGGCGACCTGCACTTCACCCATTTTGCTCACTGTCACATTTCATAGCCATTTTATCAGAGGTCTGCCAACAAAGAACACTAATCTGTAGTTTTTGATGAGCCTTCTTTCCACATAGAATATTGTAACAGCATTCCTCAAAAGCCCAGATAAAGTCTTCACACTTTAAACAAATCACATAGCCAGCCTCTAAACCATGGGTGTCAACCTCGATTTCATTGAGGGCTGCATCAGGGTTGTGTTTGATCTCGGGGGGGGCTGGGGGGACTGGCCAGGGGGGGCATGGCCAGCTCGATGTCACTCATCAAGGCTCCATTTTCGGCCATGACAGCCTCCTGCAGCCTTCTGCCAGTGAAAAGGGAGCTCAGGTGGGCCGCATGCGGCCTCCCAAAGCTGTTTTCACTGGTAGAGGGTTGCAGGAGGCTGATGAAACCCAAAACGGAGCCTGGGAGGGCTGCACACAGCCCTCCTGAGCTCCCTTTTCGGTGGCAGAGGGCTGCAGGAGGCTGTCGTGGCCGAAAATAGAGCGGGCCAGTCTGCTGTTTCCAGGGTAGGCCCGTGGGCCAGACCTAAGCACCCCATGGGTCGGATCCAGCCCCCAGGCCTTGAGTTTGACATCCCTGCTCTAAACAAACCATTTCTAAAGTTTAACATTTCTCCAGTTGCACCGGCTACATTTTTTCTATATTCTCACTGCATTTATGAATTCATTTTCATTAATGTTTTCTTGGACACCATCACTTATGGCATTAATTTCAACTGCACTTTTCAACACATCACTAAAATATTCATTGCAGCATATCCTAAATCATTGTTTTTGTTTTTGTTTAATTTGTTCACTCTTTATGGGACTCCTTGTTTTGCCATCTTCAACTCCTTCCAAAATTGTTGTAATGTCCATCAAAATCATTCTGCAAATGAGCAAAATGACTTTTTGAAACAAATAAGGCCTGGAGGAAAATGAGATATTCAGGAAAATAAAAATCCCATTTTTTAAAAATCTACCAGATGTTGAACTGGCAACCTTTTCTATGCTAAGCAAAGATCATAGTAACAACTGTGCTGTTTCAGTTCTGCTGAGAAAATTGGAATTAGAACGGAACAGGGTGGACAAAGATAATTTTTCCTTTGAAGTATGTGTTGTATATACATATACTGTATGTGAACTATATATATTTAACTTTGAATATGTGAACACACATGTACATATCAGCGGTGAAATCTACGTACCTACCCTAGTGGTTCGGAAGCAAGCACGTGCGCACCACCATCGCACACACTTTTTCACCCTCTATGCATGCACAGAAGGCTTTGCACATGCACAGAGGGTTTAACACAAGAAAATGGCAACATCCGGGTGGGTGGGCAGAGCCTCGCGCTGCCGCCGCTATCAGTTCTCCAAACCACCGGTGGTCACCGCTACCGGTACGCCCGAACCGGTAGCATTTCACCCCTGGTACATACCGTATTTTTCGGAGTATAGGACGCACCGGAATATAGGACGCACCTAGATTTTAGAGGAGGAAAACAAGGAAAAAAGTATTCTGAACCAAATGGTGTAGTAATATATTATTTAATAAAATACCAGTGTAGCAGAATACTTTTTACAACTATGTACACTTTTTACAACCATGTACACTTTTTACAAACTTCAAACTTGACAGCTTTAAGACTTGTGGACTCCAACTCCCAGAATTCCTCCTCCAGTCATGCTAGATCAGGAATGGGAGTTGAAGTCCACAAGTCTTAAACTTGCCAAGTTTGAAGACCCTTGCACCCCTAACCCCTAACCCAGGGGTCTTCAAACTTGACAGCTTTAAGACTTGTGGACTTCAACTCCAATTCCTGAGCTAGCATGACTGGAGGAGGAATTCTGGGAGTTGAAGTCCACAATTTTGAAGACCCTTGCACCCCCTTGGCAAGTTTAAGACTTGTGGACTTCAACTCCCAGAATTCCTCCTCCAGTCATACTAGCTCAGGAATGGGAGTTGAAGTCCACAAGTCTTAAACTTGCCAAGGGGTGCAAGGGTCTTCAAACTTGTGGACTTCAACTCCCAGAATTTCTCCTCCACTTGGCAACCTTAAAAACAAACATTTAAAAAAGTTATAACCTGTCGGTTCTCTTCGGACAGCAATGGCAGTGGCGGCTCCTCAGGTGCCTCGGGAGCAGGATTCAGGCGGGGGGGATTTGGCCAGTAGCTGCGGTGGCGGCTCGCTTTGGGTAGCGGCGGGGGCAGCGGCGGCCAGCAACGGCAGCAGCGGCTCCTCAGGCAGCAGGCTTCGGGCAGGAACAGCGGCAGGGGAGATTTTGGCGGGGGCAGCAGCGGCAGCGGCGGCCAGCAACGGCAGCAGTGGCTCCTCAGGCGGCAGGCTTCAGGCAGGAACAGTGGCAGGGGGGATTTCGGTGGCGGCGGCAGGGGCAGGGGCAGCATATTACTGAGTATTGCTGAGTATTACCTACGCTTTCAAAATATTGAAGAAGAAAGACTTCCGGTTCCGGTCTCGTCGGCATCGCTGGCGCTCCTCGCAGGGCGTCCTTTCAACTTGCCGTAAAAGCCGCCAGATCAGCTGTCTGGCGGCTTGAAAATCTCTCCCCGGGCGAAGGGGAGAGATGAGAGCGTGACAGGTGGGGTAGAGCCCCCCTAGTGCCCTAAAAGTCAACTTAGGGCACGTAGGGTGAGGGCTCCCCACGTAGCCTGTCTGCAGCTCCGGGAATCTGGAAGCCTCCGCTAGAAAGCGGAGCAAGATGCCGCGGCCACCGCTGCTGATTTAAAGAGATACAACTATTTTAAAAAAAACAGAGAGCAGCCAGAGAAAGACAGGAGTCCTGGAGGTACTAGCTTATTCTTTAACTCCATACTTGGGTTTTCATGAAGAAACAAAGTAACTTAATAAGGAGTGGCAACAAGATGGCGATTTGAAACGTTGGTGTAGAAGAGAAAGTTATTTTTGCTTTGCTATCCGCCCTTTCCTCTGGAAACTTTTGATCTCAAGAAATTTTTTTTTCCTTTTTTCCTTTTTTTCTGAATTAATTTATAGTTTGATAAAAGATAAAATTTAAATGGTTTTTGGACTTGGAAAGGAATTATTTTCTTAAAGTAGATCTGGGGTTTTTTCCCCTCTCTTTATTCTTTTTTTGAAAACATTGAAATGGCTTCTAAACTTGAAAAGACTGTAGTGAATAAAAGAACTGACTACTCCTTCGATCATATTGTAAAGAAGCAATCTATGCCTGATTTAACATTATCAAAGTCTTTAACACCTGAGACTATTTTTAATACTTTAAAAGCAATGAAAAATGAGTTAATTTTGGAATTTAATTCAAAACTTGCTGAGATAGAAAAAAAATGCAGGCTGCTATGGAGAAGATGAACTTACAGTTGAGAGCGGATGTGGTGAAAGTTTGCAAAGGATTAGCAGCAAATATGGAGATTTTGGAGAAGGATTTGGAAAAAAATAAGCAAAATTTAACAACTTCAGAGGAATACATAACCAAGGTTCAAAATGATATATTAAAATTGGAAAAAGAAGCGATGATGTCCCAATTTCAAGAGATGAAATTTGCTATAAGAATCAGGGGCTTGAAAGAAAAAAAATTTGAAAATCTGAAAGAAAGAATGACAGAGGCACTGGAGCAGGTGTCTGGATTGTCTAAAGATGAATTGGCTACACAAATCGATAAAATTTACAGAGTTAATTCTTGGTATGCAAAACAAAACCACTTGCCAAGGGACATTGTAATATATTTCACTACCAGAGCTTTGCGGAACAGAATTATACAGGTGACTTTTAATAATAATCTTCAGGCAAATGGTCAAGAAATAAGGATATGGAAAGAAATTCCTGCCAAGATGCTTAAAGATAGAAGAGAATATTCCTTTCTGGTCCAGGAATTAAAAATACAAAATTTACAATACAAATGCAATGTACCAACAGGAGTAACCGTAAAATTCTTGGGAAAAAGATATGGACTAAATACAATAAAGAAAGCTACAGAATTTTACATCAATGTTTTAAAGGCTGATATCTCTAAAATTTCAGTAAAAGAAGGCATGGAAATAAGGGAGGAGGAGAAGGGAAATCCAGATATACGTGATCAAGAGGAAATAATTCCAAAGATTCCAAAAGAGGGGCAGAACCAAACAGATGTTTGTGACGTGGAAAAGGAGACGGAGGAATGGGATCAGATGACAGTTGAAGCGACAGATTTGAAATGGTTAAAGGACAGATGGTGTTGAAACTTATAAGATAGTTGGAAAGATGAACAAGATTGTAAACATTTTTTCTTTTTTCTTTCCTTTTTTATTTTGTATTAATATTGTCTATTAATGGTATTTTATTTCATTTTTAGATTACTTTATAGATATATATTGTATATTTTGGAGTTATAAATTTGATATAGTGCATTATTTTGTTATCACTAATTTGAGGATTTGAAATATTAATATTGTTTATCGATGGTATTTTCATATCAAATATTTTGAGGTTATAAACTGGATATAGTGTAATATTTTGGTATTAATATTTTGAGGATATAGGGATTAAGTTTAAAATCTTAGAGGTATAAGGAGTTGGTTCTTATTCTTTTTATTATTATTATTATTATTATATATTTTGGTTATTATTATTAGTATAGTAGATAATATATAGTTTGATGTGGATACCTTAAGGTATAGGAATATTGGTATCAAGGTGTATTTTATGGTTTGAGGTTTAGAAGAAATGATATACATATAATACTATGTTTTTAATAAGTTGGTGGATTTTAGGTTGAAGTTTAAGGGTGTTGAAATACAAGGGGTTAGTTTTTAATTTTTAATTTTTAATTTTATTTTATTTGTATTTTTTTAATCATTATTAATATATATATATTTAATATTGGGAAGTTAATATTTTGGTATATTGTAAAATTATGTTATTAACATTGTTTGAGTTTGAGTTTATGACTAAGTTTAGTTTAAGAGGTTCATCTTTGTTTGTTTTTATTTTGCTTAATTTTGTTTTTTATTTGTTCACTTTCTCTTTAATTTTTAATGTTTTGAATAGTTTTAAAAATTAGGAGTTAAAGATGCCAAAAGAATGGGGGACTTAAGAAGTTATTTTAATCTAATTTAAATTTATGTTATTGAATACTATGCCCTGTACTTTTTCTGGGAAGTCCGGGGGGGGGAGGGAAGGGAAGGGAGTGGGTTGTGGGTAGGGAGGATGGGGGGGAGAAAATTGAAAAAAATGCTTGTACTTTGTACTAATAAAACTTTTTGAATTAAAAAAAATTGAAGAAGAAAAAGGAGAAAATTTACCAGAACTAATAGCGGAGATGTTGGCAGAACCAATGATGGAAAGTAAAGAGAAGATTTTGAATGAGGTTGATGAAATATTTAGAGTACATATAAGATATGCTATGAGACATAAATTAGCAAGAGAAATACATGTTAGATTTTTAAAAAAAGCAGTGAGAAACCAGATTTTACAAATGGCAAGAAATACTACAATAAAACACAAGATGAAAGAAATTGTGATTTTAAAGCAAATTCCCAGAAAAGTGAGAGATAATAGAAAAGAGTATCACTTTTTGACTAAATGTCTGATTAGAAAAGGAGTGAATTTTAGATGGCTAATACCTGAAGCGTTATTGGTGAATTGGCAAGAACAAAGATATAGACTGGATACTTTAGATAAAGCGGAGTCATTTTATTATCAATATATTGAGCTCTTAGAAGATTCGAAATTCATTGAAGAAGAAAAGAAGAAGAAGAACCAAGAGACAAAGGAAAAAGAAAGAGAAATACAAATAATAGAACTACAAGAACGGGAGGAAAGAGCAATAAGAGAAGGAACTCGACCAAAAGAATGTAAGGAACAAAGAGTAACTACTAGAGCAGCGGTTCCCAACCTGGGGGTCACGACCCCTTTGGGGGTCGAATGACCATTTCCCAGTGGTCGCCCCAGCATCCTCAGTTCCCCCCTCCCACTGCCACAAGCCTGGCCATATCAGCTCAACTCGCCCGAGCCCTCCAATTGGTCGGGAGAGGTGCCATTCGGCAAGAGGCGTTTGTGTCTGATTCCCCCCACCTCCCCGGCCGAGGGACAGGCCCGCTGGAGAGCCCTTCTGACTGGCAGGAAGGCGGTGCGGATGAAGCGCCTTTCCCTGCCTCCCATGCTTGTCTGGCACCCGCACCCGCGGAGCTTGACTCCCTCCTGCTCTCTCTCCTCCTGACTTGACTCCCTCCTGCTCCCTTGGGGCCGCGGCGCCCTAGGTCTCCCGCTCGAGGGGTCTGGAGCAGAGGTGGGGGTCCATTTGTTGCACGAGCTTTGGGGGACAAACGGGGGGGTGCAGCCTCCGTGCTAGGAGCGGGGGGGTATCCCCGCCAGGGGCCCTTTTCTGGAGCATCAACCCCGCAGGAGCGGAGCGCATGAGGGGGGGAGGGCTGGTGCCCTAGCCGATAAAGACAAGAGCCGCAGACAGAGCCCTGGCCCTGGCGGACTTTTTTGCAGCGCCTCTGCCTCCCTTTGGGTGGTGGGGGATCTTGGTCTATAAGAAAGAGACCAAGATGGACATTGAACCAGAGAGTAGTAAATGAAAAAAAACTTTCAAATATATATGGAAAAAGAACTGACTTTCTTTTTTTAAAGAAAATAAGAAAGAGGATACTTCCTGACTGCATTATTCATTAGGTTTAAATATTTACTTACACACATAAACATTTATTCTGTTTGGACTTTAGAGATGGCCTATTTTTAGGATTTTTCTCTCTCTTAGACATGTTGTGACATATGTTGTTCTCAGAATAGTAGGCATTTGTTCCAGTAAATTATAGTTTGCTAAAAATATTTCTTTAAATTGTGTGTTCTAAATTAGTGATGCTTTCATCATCACCAAGAAGCAGAAAATTAATTTCTTGATAAATTAAGATACCAATTTATTTGTCACATTCCAGATCCAAATGATTCTGATATTTCAAATCCCTACTGACAAATCTTTTATAATCCCAGAATACAGTAAACAACTTTCAATTTGCTCTTAAATAGAACTTCCATATAGGGATATGAATGCATTTTGATGTTTTTTCACTAGCAACAAAAATAGCACATTAAAACACTAAATTGATTATTCCTAAATGGTTCGTGGCTATCAGAAATAACAGGTTTCTTTTGCAGCTAGTGGTCTCTGCTAAAAATATTACATTCAGGTAGGTAGCTACTTTATTTTGAAAAATTGCTAACATCACCATTTTTTTCACTTGTTTATATTTTTTTCACTTGTTTATTTTATTAGCATATATGATGTGTCCAGGGAGAGATAGGACTTCTGGTGGAGGGACGTGCCATGTTCTTTTTAGTGATGTTTTTTCACTTTTGGTCCCGACTTGGTGCTCAGTTCTCACCTATAGCTCTAAGTCAGGGGTGTCAAACTCAAGGCCCGGGGGCCGGATCCGGCCCACAGGGTGCTTAGATCTGGCCCACAGGGCCACCCTGGCAACAGCGAAGGACTGGCCTGCGGAGCACCGTTTTTGCTGGTAGAGGTTGCAGGAGGCAGTCAAAGCTGAAAACGGAGCTTGGGAGCCCGTTTTTGCTGGCAGAGGGTTGCACGAGGCTGGCGCAGCCAAAAATGGAGCTGGTGAGAGCCGTGTGCAGCTCTTCCGAGCTCCATATTCTCTGGCAGAGGGCTGCAGGAGGCCGTTGCAGCTGAAAATGGAGCTCATGAGGGCCACGTGCAGCACTCCTGAGGTCTGTTTTTATTGGCAGAGGATTGCAGAAGGCTGTCACAGCCGAAAACAAAGCTGAGGAGCCTGTTTTTGCTGGCAGAGCACTCGGGCCACCACAGGCGCACCTGACACATGACATCGAACTGGCCACGCCCACCCTGGCCATGTCCCCCCCGAGGTCAGACACAACCCTGATGCAGCCCTCAATGAAATTGAGTTTGACACCCCTACTCTAAGAAGCTATGCCACATGCAGCGGCCATACCTTGCTAAACCATCCTGGCCAGGGGTGGGTTCTAACTTACCTCGCTGCCGGTTCGCTTCCTCCCATGCTGTATGGCCGTGGGCATTCGCAGTGGCAAAAAATAAAACAAAAACAAAAAAAGCCGAAAACAAGATGGCAATGCATGTGTAGTGCCAGAAACTCGGCTTCTGCGCATGCACAGAAGAAAAAAACCTGGAAAAAATCCCCCCCCCTAAATTTTTTTTCGGGGAAAAAAAATCAGATTTTTTTTTTAAAAAAAGAGATGGTGGCACCCACGGACCGGCACCAACTGAACCGGTTCCGTGACATCATCGTGACATCACTAGCGGGTCGCTACCTGTTCAGGCGAACCGGTCCAAACTGGGAGGAACCCACCTCTGATCCTGACATTCAAACCAAGTCAGGTGAGGTAGCTGACAGGCCTTTAACCCTCTGTGAGGTAGGGGAATTATCTATTCCAGCATGTGAAGTCTGGCCCTGGCAGACTGAAAGAAGACTGATCAATGGTCCAGCAGTCAAGAAGGCAGAGCCAGCAGTTACTGTGAAATAGTATAAGCAGCATAAGCACAAGATATTAAGACAGCCTGGTCATCCACTGTAACAGGTGAGATTTTCAGCCTTAGCAATTATCCATGGATAAGTAGATTTAGGTTTCTTCTGCTAAGCAAGCGGGATTGCCCTTGTGCAGTAGCTGTTTCACTTCAAATGCCAACTTTCTGTTGGGACGATTCATCTCAGCCCAAACCAGGGGTGAAATCCAGCAGGTTCTGACAGGTTCTGGAGAACAGGTAGTGAAAATTTTGAGTAGTTCGGAGAACCAGTAGCAGAAATTTTGAGTAGTTCAGAGAACTGGCAAATACTACTTCTGGCTGGCCCCAGAATGGGGTGGGAATGGAGATTTTGCAATATCCTTCCCCTGGAGTGGGGTGGGAATGGAGATTTTGCAGTATCCTTCCCCTGCCTCGCCCACCAAGCCACGCCCACAGAACTGGTAGTAAAAAAAAATGTATTTCACCACTGGTTCAAACTTAATTCATCAAATCCTCTGATAATAGAAATGAAGCAACAGATGAAACAGACCTGAGGCACCTGGGTTTTCAGTTCAAGTAAAGTTGTTGCAGTCTGCATGATGACTTCTTTAAACTGGATTCCTTTTTCAGAACAGGTTTCCACAAGCAGTATATGGATGGAGATTTTTTTTCATTCATCTTGAAAACACTGGACTTGACCTAGGTCTTGCAGTCCGCTGATGCTGAACGACATTCTGGCAGTCTTTGTTGCTCATAATATAAAGGAGGTACTGGCAGTTGAAGTCACAAACCTACACACAGGTGGCTTTTGGCCTGGTGGTTGTTTGAATCGGTACGTCTCTGGGGTAGCAGAGATATCCAAAACCATCCAGGATGACAGGGCAGCTTTTTTTTAGGGTAGTACTGCCCACCTTCAGATGAGGGAGGAGGTTAGAAAACATTGCCTGTCCCAAAGCATCTGGTTAGCTAGCCATGGTTGGTGGATCATCTCCTTAGCAGTTAACATGTATCAGGAAAAATGAATCAAATAAAACTCATCTTCAGAGCCTGGAATGTCATCATCTTGCTGGATAGAGACAAGGTGTCAAGGACTGAACTCGTAGCAGCACTCATAACAGCCAGACTTCACCATTATCACTTTGTCATCACTGTATTTAGTGATACCGGGCTTGACGATGAGGGTTCACTACAGGAAGCAGCGAGTGGATATAGGTTCTTTTGGAAAAAGAAACCAGAGATTGATAGCAGAATCCACAGAGAAAGTTTTGCAATCAAAACTGCTCCGATGAATAACATCTCTACTCACTAGAATAAATGAATGTATTATGAAGTTTCACTTTCCTTTCACCAAGTACAGGTATATCGACATTGTCGGCATCTATGCACCAACTCTTGTATGTCAAGATGAAGACAAGGAAAGTTTCTATTTGTAGGAAGCTCTGGAGCAGACAATTTGGATAATCCCTGCCAGCAACCGACTCATCCTTTTGGAAGACTTCAGTGCTAGGATGCAGTTGCAGTGCTAAGATGCAGTCAATCTTTTTTTACTACCGGTTCTTGTGGGCGTGGCTTGGTGGGTGTGGCAGGGGAAGGATATTGCAAAATCTCCATTCCCTCCCCACTCCAGGGGAAGGTTACTGCAAAATCCCCATTTCCTCCCGATCAGCTGGGACTCGGGATGCAGAGAATAGATGGGGGCGGGGCCAGTCAGGTGATATTTACCGGTTCTCCGAACTACTCAAAATTTCCACTACTGGTTCGCCAAACTACTCAAAAATTCCGCTACTGGTTCTCCAGAACTGGTCAGAACCTGCTGAAACTCACCTCTGCTAGGATGCAAAGAGACAGCAACATCCTGGGATGGAGTCCTTGGGTGACACAGAGTAGAAAAACTAAACAGTATATGACCTGCTGCTTCTGAGCAAGTATGCCAAGCACAACCAGTGCATCACTATAGCAATAGCAATAGCACTTAGACTTATATACCGCTTCATAGTGCTTTACAGCCCTCTCTAAGCAGTTTACAGAGTTCAGCATATTGCCCCCAACAATCTGGGTCCTCATTTTACCCACCTTGGAAGGCTGAGTCAACCTTGAGCCTGGTGAGATTTGAACAGCTGAACTGCTGAACTAGCAATCAGTTGAAGGTTGCAGTGCTGCTTTTAACCACTGCGCCACCTCGGCTCCTAACTAACACAATGCTCAGATTTGCAAACAAGTATAAAACAACCTGGATTGTAGCAATGGACTTCCAGTGTCCTCATTGTGCTGGACACTGCTCTTCCAATCTTTGCTAATGACTATGTGCTCTGGTTGCCCAAAGACAGTGATCTACCATTGACGCTGAACAAATTCTCAGATGCTGCTACACTACTTGACCTCATTATAAGCCTCTGTAGGACTGAAGCATTTTACTATCTGTGCCAAATACAAACCCCATAGAAACAAAGATAACCCTTGATCATGCTCAGCTGACAAATGTAAGCAGCTTCAAATACTTCGGAAGCATCATCTCAAGTGATGGATCTTTGGACAAAGAAATGGACTCCTGGGAGATGTTCCCTACTCCGGCTAAAGAAACTGCATGGATATGTCCATGAAATCATCAGGATTTTTCTTTGTCACAGGAAGTGAATTCCTTGTAAGTTTTTGAAGGGTATATCTGTTTGGTTGCTGCTGTTTCTGCAATCCTTTCACTGACTCAGCACTTCGATCTTATTACTAAGAAGGACATCAGATTATCCAGAAACATCTGAAAGTTGTCTATCAGAGGTTTTTTTTTAAAAAAAATCCAGGCTAGTCTTCCGAAGCCTTTTTCAAAGCCTAAGTGCTATGAAACTCTGCTGCAGGAAAACACCAGCATTGCAGTGCTTTTGAGAGCGACTCCTTAAGGATTCAGGCTGCATCTCAACACAGCCATTAAGGATACAGTGAACTTTTAATTACAATCCAGTGTGAGTTATCAGCTAGTACAGCAGTTGACAGAATCAATCTGAAAAAATAAAATAGAACTTTCTCTTTGTAGCAGAACTGAAAAAGAGGAAAAATAAGAGATTATCCTGAAGGGATCCTATGTGAATGAGTACAATATTCCCTGTTTATATTATGCTTGCTATTCTTAATCACTATAATACAGTGCCAAAAGGATGACATGATACTTAAGTGATATAGCTTTCTGAAAGGTAAATAGAATTCTGTAATAAGAATCTCTACGTTTCCATAGAAATAAATTCATCAAATTTATAGCAGGCTTCCAATGTGACACATTTTAGTTCTGTTGGACTACAGCCAGGGGTGGCCAAACTATGGTTCTTTGAGGACCTGTGGACTTCAACTCCCAGAATTCCTGAGCCAGCCATGCATGCATGGCTAGCTCAGGAATTCTGGGAGTTGAAGTCCACAGGTCCTCAAAGAACCATAGTTTGGCCACCCCTAACAGGGTTGGGAATTCTGGGATATGTATTGTGTGGTGCAATACACCAGAAAAGCTTCAAGATGGAGATCACTGCAATTGTATATATTAATCAAAAAAGTTTGTTAAGCATCAAGCCATATATAGGCAAAATAAAGCCACGAAGAGTCAAGAAGAAAATAACAGGAGTGGGAACTTTTTTAAAAATACTCCCAAAAGAAAAAAAGCTTTATGGGAAGAGAAACAGCTTGCTTAGTTGCCACTCACTAAGCTCTTCCACACAGCACCACAAGTTGTTGTCATCCAGAGCTGGCCGAATATTATGCTGACCACACTTCTAACACATTCTGATTTGATAAGGAAGTAGAAGAGAGATCTTCCCCATACAGAAGTGGGGGGAAGGCAGAAGTGGTGGAATGGGTAATGTCTATGATGGTTGCAGTTTCTGGCAGCCGGGGACCCACAGACAATATATCGATTGGAGAACTGGCAGCAAAGGAGCCATTCCTCCCTCCCCCCAAGTATTCTCCCTCATATTTTGCCACCCATGGATGGCAGAAGGGTGTGGGGTGCAAAAGCAGGAGAGAATGATTCTTTTGGAGCCAGTTCGGTCCTGCATGTTTAGAAGGCACCAGGTTTGGAAAAAGTCTGAATGGGATTTATACTTTGATCTTTATTGAGCGTACCATTTCTGAGCCCCAAAATTCAGGACGACTACAAGAGGGCAAGAGAGAGATACAGATCTATTTCTGTAACTCAAATATAGTAGCCCTAGCCCAATTTTTTTTAAATTTTTTGATCATTATACCCAGGACAAAGTTTATAGAACTCAGCAAACACAAAAAAATGTTTGAAGCATAAATACTGCAATTCTGAGCTTGTCATAGCAGGGCAATTGATTTAAATGGGAATTATTTGCAAGTGGAAATATTGTCAGCAGTAGACCATAATTAACAGCCTTGGCTCATATTGGGGGGGAAAAACTAAGCAGCTGAAAGTACCTGGATGGAAGACCACCAAGTAATCCCAGAGCTAGAGGATAGGATAGAAAATCAGAAAACATTCTGGACCAAAGCAGTGGAAAAATACTTTCCAATTACAGCAAAAAAAAAGGTTAAATGTTTCCATAACATCATCAAGGATTGATCTCAACTTGATGCAAAATATTATTTTACTAAATAAATGTTTGAATGAACAATAGCTATGTTCCCCTGGAAGATTTTTTTTTAAAAAAAATCCCTCTAGGGCTGACATGATAGCAGTATTCCAGTATTTAAGGGGCTGCCTCAAAGAAGAGGGGATCAACTTATTTTCTAAAGCACCAGAAGGCAAGACAAGAAACAATGGACGGAAACTAATCAAGGACACCCTCTTCTTTGTGGCAGCCCCTCAAATACTGGAATACTGCTATGTGTCACCCCAGATGACCTCCAAGATCCCTTCCAGCTCTATCCTGATTGATGATGGGATTTCCCGCTAAAGAATTCACGGGAAAAGCAGAGATGGGGTGGGGTGGGGTCAACCCCAGGCCGTAATAGGGCTCCTCCTGTCGTACAAGCCGAGTACTGTCGTGATATGCAGTAACGTCACCGGAAGTTGAGAGCTTAGTTTTGCTTTACGTCTCAAAGCCGGAAGTGTTGCTGGAGAGTCTTGTTTTTCGAGCGATCGCAATCTTCGTTTGGCTGTGACTCTTCCGGCTTTGCGGTGTGGCTGCTGGCGAGCGGCTCCCCTCTCCCGGAGAATTATGGACCGGAAAAAAAAGCCTCTGGATATTACAGTCGGTTCGGTGAGCAGCAATGGGGGAACTGGCGGGATTTCAGAGCGATTGTCGTTTTAGGGCAGAGGTGGGGAACGATGGCGCTCCCTTTATGACTTGTGGACTTCAACTCCCATAATTCCTGAGCCACCATGGCTGGCTCAGGGATTCTGGGAGTTGAAGTCCACAAGTCATAAAAGGGCCATCGTTCATCAGGGTAATAGCTTTTCTCGCGTCTTTGGAGGTCTGTTTTTTTCTCCAGAGTGAAAAGGGAACTACGTAGGTGTAGTGTTATAAGACGCCTACTGTTTGTAATCTTGTCCACACCGCAAATCTTGCATTAATTAAATCTTTTCTACCCTCCTTCCCCACCGCGTCTCCTCTTAAAAATTTCAGACTCCGTTGTCTAAAGGTTTGTTTTGTTTTTTCTCCTTTCGTTATTCCTATTCTAGCTGGTAGATTTGAAAGCTGAACTGTTCCGAAAACAAGAAGAATTCAAGAAAGAGAAACTTCTGAAAGATGCCGGAGTCCATGTTAAGCCCAAAACAGCAAATAAGGTACGGTTTGTTTACAGAGTTTAGATTATTAATATCTTTTTAAGGATTCAAGCATAATAGTCTTTGTCTTCCTGTTTTTCTAAATGCATTCACTCCTCCATATGTTTGCTTTATCACTTGAGCTTCAGTCATTCTTTCTACATGATGAAACCATTTCAATATATTTTTCATACTGGTTTTGTATACTATCCACATTCATTCAATACCTATTTATTCTTGGCCCTATCTTTTGTTTTATTGCATGTCTACCGTAAATAATATATTCAGCTTTGTTTTTTGCACTAACATACAGCATTTATTTCAATTCTGTTTTTTGACGCATTGATGCAAATTGTGAAAGCTCTGTAGGTCATCTGTGAGTTAGAGTCAAAAGCAGTCAAATAACTTGTTTGAAAATTTATTATTACAGAAACCAACCATTTGGACTAAGCTGAACAAAGGGGTTTCAGATCGAGCCGAAAAAGACGTGGAGCAGAAGATAGAGGAGCAGCAAACTCTAGATAAATCAAGGTGTTTCATTTCTAAGAAAAGCAGACTTTACTAAATATTGTAAATAAAATTATAAAGAAAATGGGATGTAGCTTATCTATAAATCCCATATGATGTAGGATTGTGTTACATTATGAACCTATCCAGAACGGTTCTGTCTTCCTGATAAGAGCATCAAGGTGGACCCTGTCCCCTCAAAGGGAGAAAGAAATGGGACCCTAAGGCAGTCTTTGACATTCTGGAATACACCCCAGAAATAAAAATTCCCCTTTTCCTCTTAGCATTTGGAAAACCTTGAAGACTTTCTTTTTAAACCAGATATTAGATAAGACTTGAGAATGACTAAATAGCTATGCTGCTATGAGGGCATTGAGCTGTAATTTATGGACTGCTTTCATTAAAACAATTTCGTTATAAGTAATGGTATCATAGAGACAAAGGAACAAGATAGTGGCTGTGATCAAATGAAAATACATATGCGGGGGAGAGAACAGGTCCCTCCGCCCCCCCAATCATTGAATATGGTTTTAAACAATGTCATCAATGCTGCTTTTCATAGTGGATTTGGGTAAATTGTAGAGCCTTTTGGGAAACATTCATTGCTGGATTTATTTTCAACATTACTTCCAGACAATCATTTTGAGCCATTCTCAAAGGGGTTGCATATCTTTTGAGCATGCGGAGGATGTACAGGCACATGTGTAATGCTTCAGTCACATTCCCAAGAATGAAAACATGGCTCTGAATTGGTAGGAAAGCACTTTCAGGTTGTCTCTGGTTGCAGGCATGTTAATCATTGATAGCATTTCAAAGCTACTTTGAGAGAAGGCAATCTTGACAGCGTATAGTGGTCTTAAGTTATATTGTCTCATGTTCTGTATGGCAAAAAGACTCATTGCTATGAAATAATAATGGAAAGGGAGATGGGAGGGTTAAGAAATTTAATTAATAAAAATGGTGTGTTACTGTTTTTAGGCAAAAACTGGAAGAGAAAGCACGCCTCTATGAAAAAATGACCAAGGGAGATTTTCCAGGTGAACACCTTTAGTTTTCCTAGGATTTTATGTGAAACATTTTTGATAAAGACTTTACTGTAAAATGCTGTTAATAGTTATAAGCACTCAGTAATTCTTATTTCAAAATAGGCATGTCTAAGGAGGCAGTAAAAGTGTATGATCTGTCTGCAGCTATCATAACCTTCCTTACGAAAAGAATAGGCATTTCTCATTGAAATACCTGGTTTTGTCCTTGATAATGCTATAGAGCAATGGTTAAAATTTGTTCTAAGTTACTTTGACATTAAGTTCTGGAAAACTGCAGTGCCTAAAAAGAAAGCTTATGTTTCTACTTCTGAAGACCAGTGGCTAGGGAATTCTGGGAACTGAAGTCCATACATCTTTAAAAGCTGCTGAGGTTGAAAAGCACTGCTGTAGACAATGTCATTTGTCAATGTAGATGCCTTTGTTCTCTTCCTGCAAAGAGCTTGGTCAGTACTGGTGGCTTTTTCTTTGTGGTGGTTCCATTCCAGCCAAGCAATTGTGGATAATGGTATAACAGATGATAACTTTGGGAGAGAAGCATTTTTCCATGAGCCGCATATATAGTCACTTTTCTCAACAGTCCAGGTTCAATACAGCCAAAGTTCTTTATAGTTTGAAATATTCTGTTTTCCTATTACTTCATTTAATTGTGCAGAAGTGCTAATTCAATTGCACTTAGCAAAGTGGGGGGGGTTTCCCCCCTGTAAATCCTCCACTACTGGCACTCTTTTCCATTTGCTGAGGGCACTCTAAACTTGACAAATTTTTACTGAACAGTTCGTTTTAAAACATTGAGGACAATGAGGTTGGGGATTACCTAGTTTTAGCCCATATGCCCCCTTTGATCTACATTCAGAAGTCCCATTCAGGAAATAGTGCAAATCAACAGCAACATAAATCTTTTCCACTCCCAGTAGCAAGAGTTGAAGAAGCTAGCATCTTTCTGTCCTGATAGGGAATTTCCAGATATGCATGGTTCTTTATGTGTGTTCATAGTCAATGTAATCTCAAAATGTGTTCCAGATGATTGGAAGGGGCCTCCCAAAAAAGGGGGGGGGATTAGGAGAAGGAATAAATGTGTGAAAAATCTTTTTGTGCAGCATTGGATTTCTCTCAAGAATTTAAGTTGTACTGCCTTTCTGTAAAGCAACAGCAACAACTGGAAAAGGATAATTTAGAAACTACTTTTTATTCAGTGTTAGATCTTGACATTGCTGTATCTTAAGATAAAAGTATGTTAAAATCATTCATGAATCAGGAACTTGTAATGCTCGACTAGATATGTCTCATTAATGACTCTTCTTATATAAGTAAAAGTTCTATGTAACCTTTAACTGGGCAAAATAGTGCATCCACCATAGGGCAACAATTTTTGAATCAAGGTAGGTCAAATCGGCTAACTTACAGAACGTGTCCAAAATCCAGGATCCATGATTCTCATGGGATTCAAAATGGACAAATTTGTAGTTGCTTCATTGCTGCTGTGCCATTGCCCGGAGGTTCAGTAGACTGTCATTAAAATTGGTTTTCTGTCATAGATGAAGAAACTGAAGAGTTATATCTTGTGGATTTCACTCAGAAGATAATTGACAAACAGAGAGAAGTACAAGAACTGTGTACCAGGGAAACTGCCAGAAAAGCAATGGGGGAGGAAAATGGGGAAGAAGAGAGATTGTCTGAAGCAGAGGTCCCACCTCCACAGAACCCAGATGAAGAATGGTTGGTGATTGTATCATAATAGCGCTATTGTGTATTTCATAGCTTCACTGAAATCAAATGAAATAATCTGACCTTTGGTTTATATCGTAGCGTCATTATAATATATTTGCACTGCTTGACCCTGGAAGTTAATGTATCACGCTTAACTAGACTGCTTGTTATTCTTTTTATAACAGTCATAATTATGTTAAATTGTTATACTTTTGAAAGATTTGAAATTAACCTACTCATCAAAGTCAATTTTGTTTTTTTCATTTTAGGGTTGAATATGTGGATTATTTAGGCCGTTCAAGAAGATGTAGCAAGAAAGATTTGCCCCTTATGCTAGAAATGGATAAACGGAACCAGGATGAGAGGTAAACTTTATTTTAGAAAAACACATACCGTATTTTTCGGAGTATAAAACGCACCTTTTTCCCCCCTAAAAGAGGGTGGAAATGTTGGTGCGTCTTATACACCGAATACAGCCATTTTTGGCCTCCCAAAGCCCTTGCCCCCGCGTCCCATTTTTGTGAAAAATGGGCTCATTTTTCTCAAAAATGAGGTGTGCAAAGGGGTTGGAAGGCCTGGAGAGTGCTTCAGGGGGCTGGGGGAAGGCAAAAACGCCCCCGTTTTTGCAAAAAAACAGGTGAAAAATGGGCCATTTTTTGCAAAAACAGCATTTTTGCCTTCTCCCAGCCCCCAGAAGCACTCTGCAGTCCTCCCAAACCCTCTGCGCGCCCCGTTTTTCACAAAAAAAGAGTTTGGGAGGCCTGCAGAGTGCTCCTGGGGGTCGGGGAGGATAAAAACTTTTTTTTCTTACTTACCTCTTTGAAATTTTGGTGCGTCTTATACCAGTGCATCTTATAGTCCAAAAAATACGGTATGTAAAAAAAAACAATTTTATAGGGGAAAAAGACAAGAATGGATGCTAAAATGACATGGTTTTCTTCTCTTACCAGAGGTAATAGTTTTATAGTCTTTGCAGTAGCTCCTGAAACTAGTCTAGATCTGAAATCCTATGTGTTAACAAATGAGGAAACAAGATTGTAGGAACTACAAAAATACTGTGGAAAGCCATACAAAATGGTTATCTATGTTGTAACTGAAAATTGCCAACATTTCTTGAAACACGCTGCTAAAAGTTCTAAAAAAAATAGAAAATGTTAAATATAGCACTACTGTACTGTATTATTTGCAGACCATAATTTAGCAGTAGTGTTGTCCTTCAGTATTTAGTGAATACACAGTCCACAAGCAACTGTAGGGATTGACTGGGTTCCTGTCTTTATAAGCTATAAAGGCCTTGCCTCTGAAGATGCCAGCTGCAGTTGCTGTTGAAATGTCAGGAAGTCTGTTGCCTAGACTAGGGGTCTCCAACCTTGGCAACTTTAAGACTTGTGGACTTCAACTCCCAGAGTTACTCAGCTTTGCTGGCCGAGGAACTCTGGGAGTTGAAGTCCACAAGTCTTAAAGTTACCAAGGTTGGAGACCCCTGCCTAGACCATGGTCATTAACCATTTAAGCCCAATACCACCCAAGAGATAACTGGTTGTGAAAGCTTAACCAGTATATAATTTAGCAATACCTTAATAGTATTTAAGTCGTGGGATTTTTCCAGTAGAACTGAATTTTAATCTATTCTGATGGAACCTATTGTAGTATTTCTGTTCTTAGTTAAAGGAATTGCAAATATATAAAC
Source organism: Diadophis punctatus similis (assembly GCA_023053685.1). Lineage (NCBI taxonomy): Eukaryota > Metazoa > Chordata > Lepidosauria > Squamata > Dipsadidae > Diadophis > Diadophis punctatus. Next base: position 209,371,201 of record JALIGW010000002.1, read on the forward strand.
TCAGGCATGTAAAGTTGCATGAAATAGTACTTACCTTGGTTATTTAACAAGTGTCTCTTCATATCTTGGTCAAACTGAACATTTTAGAAAAAAAATACTGTAGTTAATACTGTAGTGTTGAAAAAATGCTCATGTTCAAATATCTTTATAGTTAAATAGCAGTAATAAAAGATTCTGAAACAGGACTATATATTGACCATGCTTTGCTTAACCTTCAATCTTCCTTTCAGGATACTGTCCTTTTACTAGAGAAGTGTAGATTTGGAAGAAAATATATTTCCCATTTTTTAATTTGAATAAGCTTCATATGAACTTTGAATCATTTCATAATAGAGTATGAAGGCACTATTTAGCTATCCTTGATGTCCTCAAGGTAATTTCTAGCAATTCATAATAACTGTTTAAGATAAACAGTATCTAGTATTGAGGAAGGCAATGGCAAACCACTCGAATCGTGAAAACGGCAAGGACTCAGGCAGTCACAAGGAGTCAAGACTGACTCAAAGGCAGGAACCAAAACCTTCACTATTAAGCAATCATTTATAATGTTGAATAAAAGCGAAAGGCAAAGGAGTCCCTTTGCTCGGAAATGGAAATGGAGTTCATTTCCATTTCAACGCCATTGAGCCAGCGCTGTCCGAAGATATTTCCGTGGTTATGTGTCCAGCATGACATCATGGAGCTCTGTTACCTTCCCACCGAAGTTATACCTATTTATCTACTCACATTTGCATGTTTTCAAACTGCTAGGTTGGCAGGAGCCGGGGCAAGGACTGGAGCTCACTCCGTTGTGTGGCGCTCGGATCTCGAACCTGGACTAATCATTTATAATGTTGAATATATAAATTAAATACAAATTCAGTCTGCGGACAACTAATTCTTTTTGCTGAGAGAGAAATTTTTGAAAGGATTTACTGGCTACAAAATGAACCACCATCTCATGAATAAGTATATTTTTGGTACCATGTCATTTGCGCCTTTACAATGTTGACTTAAATGAAGGGACTTTGCTAAATCCAAAAATAAGTCTCTCTCTTGACTGTGATCACATATGTTAACTTCTGATCACACACACAGAGAGAGATGTAAATCTGTGGAAATACACTTGAGGTGGGATTTCATTTCATTGTTCCTCCTGTAGCCATCTGCATATCCCAAAAACTTGCTTAAGCGTCCTAATCCTTCAGAATGTATTTTGAGTACAGTGATCCCTCGCTATATCACGGTTCACCTTTCACGGTCTCACTGCTTCACGGATTTGCATCGTGCATTGTGTTCTGCATTCTGATTGGCTGATTGGTAAAACAGCTTGCCAAGAGCAGTGAAATACACGTGAGGGCCTGAGTCAGCTGTTGAAGACGTGGGCGGCCAGGCCGTCAGCGGCAAAGCGCGTGGCTCCGCGACCCGCAAACCTCTCCGATGAGTTCTGCGCCTGCGTGGTGGTCTCCTGCTTCAGTCTGGCAGCGGCAGGCGAGTAAAGCGGTCCGATGAGCTCTGCGCGTGCGCAGAAGGACTGCCGCTCATCAGCTGTAGGGCGGGCCGCGCTGTCAGCTTTCCCTGAGGGAAAATGGCCGTTCGCGCCAAATTGACGAGGGAACGGCCTACAAGCTCGCTCAGGAGATCAGTGCCAAGCAGCCACAGCAGACGTCAAGAGAGGGAGAGGTTGGAGGATTTTTCAGGCTTTTTTTGGGCGCTGAAAACGCAGAAGCGTAGGAGGGGTTAAAAAAAATAAAGGTTACTACTTCACGGATTTCGCCTATCACGGGTTCTTTTTGGAACGTAACCCCCGCGAAAAACGAGGGATCACTGTATATGTAAATATGGACAGTAGTGAGGCAGAATATATAGTCTGCTGACATTATTCTATCAACAGATGATTATGCAAAGTCATGTAAATTGTAATAAAATTGTAATACTGTAACATTAAAGAATACAGTTTTACAAGCCCATGCTTGTTGAGGACTGGAAAGAATGTATCTTCATAGTTTCATTAATGGTAGTTTTATTTTTAAAAATTATTTTGCCTAACTAAAATTGGTTGAGTGCCCTTCTAATTGTTTCACACCTACACAGTATTATACCAAGCAATGTCACTGGGATCTATTCTACAGTTGCTTTGACTTTCCTTACGCTGACATTAAACTGCAAGACTGGATATTGGGGTGTTGTTGGTATAGCTACAGAGTTTGGGATGTTCTATCATATACCACTTTCCAATTCTTAATGGGTTTTTTTTTTTAAATTATTCGTGTAGGCCAGAGACTGAAAAAAAGACACTACTATCAGAAGACATGAGAAGGGAGCTTCAGCGACAGGAATGGGAAAGAGAGGAAGAAGAAGCGCTGAACAAACCTATGGGGCCAATTCATTATGAAGACATTCGGGAAAATGGTAGGCTGTCTTTCTATGATTCAAGTCTGGTTTGAAAAATATCACACAGTTTTAACATCAAGCTAAATTCTCTTCTCCTTGGTTAAAAGAGTGTTTTGTCTTTTTTGGAATGATAGTTCCGATGCAGACTTCTTGGGCTGTTATATTAATCACTCTTTGTAATTAGGGTTTTATATACAAAACTACCCCCTTCCACTCTTTAGTGGAAAAATGAGAATTAGTTTGGTGTCATGTTTTAAAGGAAACCAGGCAAGAAACTGGGCGATTTGTGAGTTCTAGTCCTGTCTTATGCTCAAAGCCACCTGGGTGATTTGGAGCCAGCCCCCCCACCCTCTCTCTCGGTTCTTGGAAGAAGGTCATAGCAACCATTTTTGAAAATTTTGCCCAAAAAACTGCAGGGACTGTAAATAGGAAAAAAATACATGTAGTCCTCAAGTTACAACCATTTGTTCAATGACTGAAATTATGACAGCACTGATTTGACCCGTTCTTGAACTTCCCATCTTGCAGTATCCCCACAGTCACATGATCAAAATTCATTGACAACCAGTTCATATTTACATTGCAGTGTCCCACAGTCACAGAGTCACCATTTGTGACCTTCCCTGACGGCTTCCCACAAGCAAAGTCAAAAGGGAAGCTGGCAGGGAAGATCACAAGTCACTTTGGGGTTAAGTCCTCCCTGGCCTATCTTTGCTCTCACCCACCAGCATCCTCCTCCTCGGTCCTCTATGCCTTCACACACACACACACCTGCGCCCTCGTTCCTCAGCTTTCCTGAGCTTGCGCTTCATCACAGCACCCCCCCCCCCTTTTGCAACTCACGCAGGGCCTGCACCAGGCCTCCCCCCCATCCCCCCACTCCTGCACTTTTCATCTGGGTCTCCCTTTTCTTCCCATTTAACGACCCACATCTTTTAAGTTACAGTGACAACTGGGACTGCCTGGATTGTCATCACTAAGCATTGTGGTCTCACGATATCATGTTTTATCACCACAGCACTTAGCAACGGCAATCCCAGACCCAGTGGCAGTTGTAACTCAAGGATTACCTGTATGTAGCAAGATTAGGGGGCTACTCAAATTTGTATTATCGATAACTATATTGCCCTCTACTCTGTGGTTAATCGAAGAGTAGAAGTCTTAAGTCTCAGTCTTAAGCAGCAACTAAAAACAGAAGATACAAATGCAAAAATAAAAGGTTAAAGTTTCAGTGTTGTAAGTTATTATGATTTGTTTGTTTGTTTGCTTGTTTATAACTTTTACAAAGTGGCGAACATATCCAACATACCCTCCCCTTCCCATTTTTCTCACAACAACCACTCTCTGAGGTGTGTTGGACTGAGAGAGAGAGAGTGGCTGGCCCAAAGTCACTGAGCTGGCTTTCATAGTTATGGCAGGACTTGAGGAATGATAAATGTGGACCAATACAAGTCTGTCTAAAATGTAAAGGTTTCCCTATTCATTCATATTTGACTCTAGGGTGCGGTGCTCCTCTAAGTCAAGGGAGCCAGTGTTGTCTGAAGACATTTTCCGTGATCATGTGGCCAGCATGGGTATACGCCAAAGGCGCACAGAAAACTCTTACCTTCCCACTGAAGTGGTACCTATTGGTCTGCTCGCATTTGCTTGCTTTGGAACTGCTAGGTCAGGGGTCGGCAACCTTAAACACTCAAAGAGCCATTTGGACCCATTTCCCACAGAAAAGAAAACACCGGGAGCCACAAAAACCTTTTGACATCTAAAATGAAGACAATACTGACTGCATATATCATTTTTTACCTTTATGCTATGTATAAAAAAACTATAGTGTGTTGCATTATGTAATCAATGAACTGCTACATAGAAAACAAATTTTCATTTCTGCATACAACAAAAACATTTTGAACTCCGAAAAAAAAGATGGGTCGAAAAGCTCAATAAATCGTGTGCCGGCAGGTGTCGCACATTGGCGGTTGTGACGCATGTTTTGAGCGACAGGAAGCCGCAGCAGAGGGATGAAAGAGCCACATGCGGCTCCAGAGTCGCAGGTTGCACACCCCTATACTAGGTGGGTAGGAGCTGGGGCAGAAATGGGAGCTCACCCGTTGCATGGTGCTCAGGTCTCCAATTGGTCTGTCTATCTAAGCATTTGGCGGGCAACGTTGACTGGAAATCAATAGCAATAGTACTTAGACTTACATACTGCCCCATTTATAGCATTCTCTGGGTGATTTGCAATGTCAGCATATTGCCCCCCAAAATGTGGGTTCTCATTTCATCGACCTTGGAAGGATGGAAGGCTAAGTCAATCTTGAGCCCTGTCAGGATCGAACTCCAGGCCGTGGGCATAGTTTGCCTGCAATACCACTACCCACACTATATCAAGGTACTGTATATACTTCAACAGATTTGGACAGCATATGATTGGCGAAGGCTATTGTAATATAAAATACATTCAGAAATGCCGTATCTTTGCAATAATATAATCTTGAAGAAAATAGCAATAGCACTTAGACTTATACACCGCTTCATAGTGCTTTACAGCCCTTTCTAAGCAGTTTACAGAGTTCAGCATATTGCCCCCAACAATCTGGGTCCTCATTTTACCGACCTCAGAAGGATGGAAGGCGAGATTTGAACAGCTTGTAGGTCCATATTAGAATCCACGTTGACTTTCTAGAGTACCCCAAAATAACTAGTTTCTGGCATATTCTGATGTTATTGGAAGAATTCTGGCCTGATACCCTTTACTATACCATCACTTATAGTAAAGGAAGTTCAGGAATTATATTGTATGATGAACCCTAATATGGTACAAATTTCTTTCAGAGGCCCGACAGCTTGGTGTTGGTTACTTTGCCTTTGCCCGTGATCAGACTTTGAGAAAAAAACAAATGGACACTTTGGAAATGCTAAGAGAACAGGTACGATGTTTAACAGTGCTACGTTGATGCAGTGAAAAATGCCATCCAATACAATTATTTTGTTTACCTAGGAAATACAGTTTAGTTACATCATAGTAATGGTAAAATTAAAGCTTGAATCTCAAAAGTATGGCAGGAAATGGGTAAAAAAAATAATATCTGTGAACATCTGAAGAAAAAAATGAATTACTTATTGTATTGCCTTTCTCCAGACCCTTGGTCAGAGAGCAAAGCGTGAAAATTTAAAGGAAAAACGTAAAGCTATTTTGGAATCCAGATTGTCTAAAATTCGAGCGAAAAAGCGCTTAAAAGATGGTGATACGAAAGAAAATGGAGGTAAATTTGAATTATTTTCTTTAAATTTAAAAGCAGTTTTGGAAGATTTACATATTTGATGAGATTACAACGTTTATCTTATTCACTAACAACCACAAATTTGACTATACTGCATTGCAGTTTATTCCGAATCAATCAGAAAAAAGTTGAAGTTTTAGAGAAAGACATATTGTGATAACTTGTGCACGTGCATTGAAGAAGCAGGATGGTGAATTAGGACCAGACTTGATTTTTCTACTCCCGACATTGCAATAATCCACAGCGGCCTCTGTTCATAAACTCCAAACTAATTTTTCAGATATTCAGAAAATTATGCTTTAAATACATCAATTTGGATGGTTTCTGTTCCCCGCTAATATTTTTTTAATCACTGATAAACTTTTGAAAAGCTGGTGAAATTGATGAAAGGAGGAGTATGACATATTTTTCTTACTGCTTGTTTCTTCAACTGTATTACAATATAGTCATTCTAGGGCAGTGATGGCAAACCTTTTTTTCCTCGGGTGCCAAAAGCACGCGCGTGCACGCTATTGCGCACGTGTGAGTGCCCACACCCATAATTCAATGGCCCCCTGCGCATGCGTGTGTGATCCCCCCGTGCTGCCCCGCCCCTGTGCATGCATGCACGATCCCCCCGCTCCCCCATTTCCCGACTTCGGGTAGGCCCGGTAGGCCCATTTTTCGCCCTCCCCAGGCTCCAGAGGTTTTCTTGTAGCGTGGGGAGGGCCTCCTTTAAAGCCAAAAATCAGCTGGCCGGCGCGCACATGCACACTGGAGCGGAGTTAGGGCAACAGCTCGCGTGCCGGCAGATATGGCTCCGCGTGCCACCTGTGGCACCCGTGCCATAGGTTCACCATCACTGTTCTAGGGTGTGTTGCCAAGTCATAACTTTTGTTCTATTTTGCGGTATCCATTAAAATGTAGAGATTTTTTTAAAAAACTCCTTGCAGCTTACTTTGTAATAACTTTCTTTGGAGGAGGCAACAGGTGATATCTCAGTGACATGTTTACTGTAAGGAAATCATTCCATAAATACACTTACTGTACAATATCATACAGTACTGCAATATCATATCACATCCATTTATTGTCTGTGGTGCCTAAAATCTATATGTTGTTCTTCATAACAGAGGAGGAAACGCCAGCGCCAGTCGCACCTTCAAGCAAGCCCGCTGAGCTGCCCAGAGTTTCTACAGAAACTAGAAAAGTAGAAGTTATCATTCAGGAGAGGAAAGATACAAAGCCGGGTGTGCCCTATGTTCGTGAATGGGATATAGGCAAAGGTAGGAAGCTGCAATGTATACACAATGTTTTTGGACTGTCAGCATGTCAAGAATCCTTTGGTGGTTTGGCCACTGGACCCCCAGCACTGCCTTTTAAAAAACCCTGATAGTACTTTGTCAATCTCAGACAGCAAACTTAATGATTTTAGCAATGTGGTTTCCCCCCCCCCCCCACTTGATTTGGAGAGGAGGTGATGGTGGTGTTGAGACAGTTTTAAGTTTTAAATTTTGCCAAGGAAGGAAGGACTTTCTGGAATCCATTAACAAGAAGGAAGTTCTGTAACCCTCTTAACATGTTTACAGCCCATGACTAAGAAACGTAAACTCTGGTTGGGTCACAAGCATTTCAGGTGAGAGACTCCTGCATCCCAACATAATACATTGAAAACAAGTCTGTTCATCCAGACGTAATGGAAAGGTTATAGCTGCATGCAAGCTGCTTCTCTTTCACAGCATTCCCCAGTTTACTAAATGATACATTCGAAGTTACAGAGGCACTGAAAAAAAGTGACAGGATCATTTTTCACAGGTACAGCCATTGCAGCATCTCCATGGTCACATGATTAACCATTTGGATGCTGGACAATTGGTTCACGGTTGTGTGTCCCAGTCTTGTGACCATCTTTTGCAACCACCTGACGAGCAAAAGTCAATGGGGAAGCCAGATTCATTTAACAACGGTGGCAAGAAAGATCATAAAGTGGGTGCAAAAAAAATCACTTTAACACATTTCTCACTTAGCAACATAAAATTTGGGCCCAATTGTGATCGTAAGTCGAGGACCACTGGAAGTTTTTAAGAAGATGTTGGATAACCATTTGTCTGAAGTGGTGTAGGGTTTCCTGCCTAAGCAGGGGGTTGGACTAGAAGACCTCCAAGGTCCCTTCCAACTCTGTTATTCTATTCTATTCTACCACCTGTATTGTAGATGATACCCAATGTGAATAACTTGGGTGATTTCAGTCTTTTTTTAAAAAAGATTCTATTAAGGTAAGCAAAATGGGATTTTTTTAAACAAAAGTAAGACAGATTATTGTTGTAAGGTTTTTTAAAGAAGTACCGTATTTTTCGGAGTATAAGACGCACCTTTTTCCTCCCTAAAAGAGGCTGAAAATTTGGGTGCGTCTTATACTTCGAATGTAGCTTTTTACGAAGCTTTTTTTCCCAGCCCTAACGAGGTGCTAACGATCTTCCCAGCTTCCTATTCCCTCCGAAGAAGGTTTTTTCCAGCTCTAAGTCTTTGCAGGCTTGTTTTCATTCCTACTCCCTCTGAAAAAGCAGTGCTTTTCAGCCCTAACGCGGTGCTAATGATCTTCCTGGCTTGCAGCATTTTTTTTTATTCCTACTCCCTCCGAAGCAGTTTTTCCTGCCCTAAGTCTTTGCAGGCTTGCTTTCATTCCTACTCCCTCTGAACAAGGCTTTTTCAGCCCTAACCAGAGGATAAGATAATGTGCTGAAGCTGAACAGACTAAGGACGCTAGCCAGATGAATACCTGGTAGGTATATTTTTTCCCCCTATTTTCCTCCCCCAAAACTAAGGTGCATCTTATACTCCGGTGCGTCTTATACTCCGAAAAATACGGTAATCCTTTTATAAAGCTTCATAAAGCTTGAGTTTAGTTAAATATGAAAAAGCAAGCTAAACTTGATATTTCTTCCTCTTCCCACTAATAGAATTCACTTTTGGACTTTGGTCAAAGAAGCAGAATGAACTCAGGAATGAAAGAGAGCCAGAGTTTGCACCACCTTCTGCTTACTTTACCAATCAAAAGAAGTGTTACGGTTTGAATAATCAAAATTGGAACAAATCCGAATCCTCCTATGTAAGTACGGAAGACAGTCTTAAGGGCAACTTGCCATCTACATCAGCTGAGAGTCACAATAACTCATGGAACAATGACTTCATACCCACTCGGGCACCTGAGATGACGTCAAACCAAGAGCCGGTTTACCAAAGTTTGGATGATATGCTCTCCTACTATAAGCAAGTCACATGAACGTCAGATGCAGTTAGGAAAACAATTTGTTCCCCGATTATTAAAACAAATTAAGGATAGTTTCTGTGAGCAGGTGAACTTTCCTGCAGTTCCCTATCACTTTTAATATTAAAGAATTCACTTCAAAGATAGCGCCTTTGTCTGGAATTTTATTTCGTTAGGCACACACAAGCTTGGATATGATCAGGTTTTAACATTTTAATAGTAGTCCTTATTTAATTAATGAAAAAGGGCTATGCTAGAGTAAGAGCTACCCAAGATGATTTATGCTACACATCCTTCACCGTCCAATTATTTGGGAGTCAAGCAGAGGTGAGCAACTTTTGCAGCTTAGGAAGTGCAATTTTTTTTAACACTTAGAGCTCACAGAAGGAATACTGGAAGGAACACTGGGTTGAAAAGTCATCATTTTGAAAAGGGTTTATTAATGTATTTAATTTGCTAAATTCATATTCTGGATTCAAGACGGTAAATCTAACATTCTATCCTTCAGTTTTTCCCAATGACATCTTTGTCAGATAGATTGGGCTGAGAGTGACTGGTAAGCTCTTGATACTAAGAGTGAACATGATTCTCCCCAGTCTTGATCTAGCAACATAACCATGACACTCCATGGGCTCCCATACCACCATCAGTCTCTTCATTTAACCTGTCAGTGATAAAAGACTGCAGGAGCTGCAAAATTTCAGATGGAAGCCATTTCTGATATGGATTAGATTTCCTCTTTAAGGAAATAAGTTTAGATCCTACTATATGTGATTATAATATTTTTGTTACAGGCATTCCTTATGTGTACGTTCTTTTATAATCAGACATTCACATATGACATGCTATAACAGAATTCCTTTAAATGGCAATTTTTTATTTCTCTTTATTTTCCATCAATCTTCTGAAATTCTTCCAGTGTTACACAAGCTTAATATTCACAGATTAGTATTGTTGACCTTCCAGATTATTATAGAACAGCCCATTATTCTAAACTAATTTTGTGTTACTTAAGTGTATATTTACATGTCCTCTGGATTGGTGCTGTGTAGCTGCAAAATAAAACTATATTTTCCAGTTTTGAAGGTTCCATTTTTCCTACAAAAGATAAAAGTTGTATTATTTAATGAGATGCCTTGAAATAATGAAGTAAAATGCAAGTTCTTCAGTCATGTGCTCCTTAGGGGGGAAAAATGAGTTCATAAACGTATACTGGGTTTAACAAATAGACCATCAACAAAGCTAATGCCTTGCCTGATATTTATTTACGACAGTTACTGTAATTAAAAATGTCTATCTTCAAAAGTGAGAGTAAACTACATTGTTATAGTGAATTTATAGAATGCAAGATTTTAATGGGTAATGTGTCTCACATTTTTCTTCAGGAACAAAGCCAGTTAAGTACAATTCCTCTTGTCAGCCCTTAAACCTGAAATTCTTCAAACTTGTCCAGTAGATGGCACAAGCGGCTTATAAAAACAGTCACTGAATATTCACAAAGTAGAATGTGTTTTTTTAAAAAAATTTACCATCTTATGTGGAATTTTAATAATTTAGAGTAGCTATTATTCATGGGGGGAGATTATTTTTAAGAACAGTAAAATAAAAGATTAAAAGTGGGGAAACCTGAATTCTATTTCTACCTGGAAGGCAGCCAGTTGATTTTGAGCTATTCATTCATTCTCTACCCTAGGAAAGAGGCAAGAGAAAACCACTCCTGAAAAATGGTGTAAAGAAAACTGCAGGTTCTTGTTTGTGTAGTTGCCAGGAACCAAGACTGATTTGAAAGGCACACACTTATTACTTATTTCTGCTGAGGAACATATTTCCCTTGAGTTCTCTAGGAGAGGGTTCTTTCTTTCTTTGACATCCTATCTCTCCCTTTTGCTCAATGTACTTTCCAAGCGGAAATTCAGAGGTAGGCGAAATTAATTACCAGTAGGCGAAATTAATCAGAAGTTCTTCACAGTCTTAACCTAGAAATGCTTTAGAATAGAATAGAATAGAATAGAATAGAATAGAATAGAATAGAATAGAATAGAATAGAATAGAATTCTTTATTGGCCAAGTGTGATTGGACACAAGGAATTTGTCTTTGGTGCATGTGCTCTCAGTGTACATAAAAGAAAAGATACATTTGTCAAGAATGGGTGTCATAGGATTCAAGTAAGCAATCAGGAAACAATCAATATGAATATAAATTGTAAGGATACAAGCAACAAGTTACAGTATTATTATTATTATTATTTATTCACAAAAAATGTAATACACAGCAAACGAGATTTATATGCTGGATTTCGTATCACTATATCACAAGTCGAACACTTCCCAAGCGTCTAGGACTGTGTGATGTATTTTCGTATGATGCGCGCAGATCCAAGTAGGGTGGCCTTTTGCAACTGACAGATCGTAATTTTGTCAATGTTTATTGTTTTCAAATGCCGGTTAAGGTCTTTTGGCACAGCACCCAGTGTGCCGATTACCACTGGGACCACCTGTACTGGTTTATGCCAGAGTCGTCGTAATTCGATTTTAAGGTCCTGATATCGGTTAAGTTTTTCTTGTTGTTTTTCATCAATTCGACTGTCACCTGGTATGGCGACATCAATGATCCACACTTTTTTATTTTCCACAATCGTGAGGTCTGGCGTATTATGTTCCAAAACCTTGTCAGTCTGAATTCGAAAGTCCCAAAGTATTTTGGCATGTTTGTTTTCAACTACTTTCTCAGGTTTATGATCCCACCAGTTCTTTACCACTGGTAGGTGGTAGTTTTGGCACAGGTTCCAATGAAGCATCTGGGCCACGTAGTTGTGCCTCTGTTTGTAGTCCGTCTGTGCGATTTTCTTGCAGCCCCTGAGGATATGATCAATTGTTTCATCAGCTTCCTTGCAAAGTCTGCATTTTGGGTCATCAGCTGATTTTTCATTCTTGGCTTTGATTGCATTTGTTCTAATTGCTTGCTCCTGGGCTGCAAGAATCAAGCCTTCTGTCTCCTTCTTCAGTGTTCCATTAGTGAGCCATAACCAGATCTTCTCCTTATCAACCTTTCCTTCAATCTTGTTGAGGAATTGCCCATGCAAGGCTTTATTGCACCAACTGTCGGCTCTAGTTTGCATTGCAGTTTTCCTATACTGATGCTTGGTCTGCTGCACTTTCAGAAGCTTCCGGTTGTTTACTTCAATCAATGCAGGTTCTTTACTTTCTTTGATGTATTCTGCCAATGCATGTTTTTCTTCTTCTACTGTTTGTTTTACTTGTAAAAGTCCTCTGCCACCAGTTTTTCTGGGCAGATATAGTCTGTCGACATCACTACGAGGATGAAGTGAATGGTGAATGGTCATGAGTTTTCTGATTGTACGTTTTTTTCTGATTATTATTATTATTATTATTATTATTATTATTATTATTATTATTATTATTATTATTATTATTATTATTATTATTATTATTATTTATTATTATTGTCACCATACCAGGTGACAGCCGAATTGATGAAAAACAACAAGAAAAACTTAACCAATATCAGGATCTTAAAATCGAATTACAACAACTCTGGCATAAACCAGTACAGGTGGTCCCATTGGTAATCGGCACACTGGGTGCTGTGCCAAAAGACCTTAGCCGGCATTTGAAAACAATAAACATTGACAAAATCACAATCTGTCAGTTGCAAAAGGCCACCGTACTTGGATCTGCGCGCATCATACGAAAATACATCACATAGTCCTAAGACGCTTGGGAAGTGTTTGACTTGTGGTATAGTGATACGAAATCCAGCATATAAATCTTGTTGTTTTTTTTAATTGAAAAAGTTTTATGCGTACAAAGTACAAACTTTTTTTGTGTTTTCTCCCCCCCTCCCCCCTCCCTAGACTTCCCAGAACATACACAGGGTATAATATAGTTTACACAAATATAAAACTAATATATACTAGCAAATTATTAACTTCCAAATATCATAAAATCTTAACTCCTTATACTGTAAATTAAACAAAAAGTTAAATTGAAATATATCCTTCACAATCTATTTTGATCTTCTTAGTCTAATACTTAATTTAAATATGATCCGTCCATCTTCTCCATTATCGAATATATCATTTAAATAACCTTTAAAATATTCTAAACATAAATCTTGTTTGCTGTGTACTACTGCCTTTTATGTATAATAATAATAACAACAGTTGGAAGGGACCTTGGAGGTCTTCTAGTCCAACCCCCTGCTTAGGCAGGAAACCCTACACTACTTCAGACAAATGGTTATCCAGCATCATCTTAAAAACTTCCAGTGTTGAAGCATTCACAACTTCTGATTAATTGTTCTAACTGTCAGGAAATTTCTCCTTAGTTCTAAGTTACTTCTCTCCTTGTTTAGTTTCCACCCATTGCTTCTTGTTCTACCCTCAGGTGCTTTGGAGAATAGTTTGACTCCCTCTTCTCTGTGGCAATCCCTGAGATATTGGAACACTGCTATCATGTCTCCCCTGGTCCTTCTTTTCATTAAACTAGACATACCTAGTTGTCTGCATGCAAAATGTGCACTTCTGTCTCTTTACAGCCTTTCCCCAAACTATTTTGATACAGATGGACCTATCCAATACTGTTTTGGGCCATCAGTCTTAACCTGAAATGTATCCAACTAACCTGACTAGTGCTAACTTTCCAAGATTTTATGAGTCTTGGTGGCACAGTTATTAGAATGCAATATTGCAGGCAAACTCTGTCCACAGCCAGGAGTTCGATCCTGACCAGCTAAAGGTTGACACAGCCTTCCATCTTTCCAAGGTCGGTAAAATGAGGGCCCTGATTGTTGGGGGCAATATGCTGACTGTAAACTGCTCAGAGTGTTGTAAAGCACTGTGGAGCAGTATATAAGTCTAAATGCTACTACTATTGCTATTTTAAACAATCCTTTTATTCCCTGCCTTGTCACCCAAAGATACTGGTAAACAGTGTGGAAACTTATCATTCAAAATACGCGTCCACTGGGCACAAATGGTCCCTGGAAATTCTCCGCCAAATTTATGAGGAGCAATAACTCAAGAAGTCCTCAAGGATACAATTCCTCTTTAGCAGTAACAGCAGGGCTGCTGCTGCTGCTGCTGGAAAAAAGAAAAAATTCACCCACCCCCTCAATGGGAAGACACTCTACATGATATCTTCCATTAGGATTACATTAGAGCAAGGGTAGGCAAAGTTGGCTCTTCTATGACTCGTGGACTTCAACTCCCAGAATTCTTGAGCTAGCATGATTGGCTCAGGAATTTTGGGAGTTGAAGTCCACGAGTCATAGAAGAGCCAACTTTGCCTACCCCTGCATTAGAGCATGGGAAGCCAAAAAGGTAGGCTGCTTCAGAAGGGATTGTAGAATGAAAAGAAAGCTATTTGCACATACACTATTTGCCCTCATCAATAAATTACAGGATCAACAATTACTGGATTTTCCCCCCCCCAGATGGCTGGCTAAGTAGTCACTCACTCTTATTAGGTGGAAAGAGTTTGCAAATACATTCACATTAATGAAAGCCTTAGGGCTATCTGAATTGCATATACCCAGCCATAATGATGCTGCCTGCCCTTTGCATTTCTCTCTATTTTTAATTTGAAGCAGCAGGGAGACTGCCCCATGTGCTAGAAATGGCTGATAGGAAGTTCCAAAACCAATTCTTCATTTTCACCATAAAAACATGTGAACCCTAACTATTTATTTATTTATTAAAATTTCTATGCCGCCCAACTCCCGGGGGACTCTGGGCGGCTAACAACAGGTATAGAAACATATAATCAATAAAAGCAATTTAAAAAACACATGTTAAAATACTATCAATATTTTAAAAAGAACTTTCACTCATACCCCGCCTGCCGGAAGAGCCAAATTTTTATTGCTTTACGGAAGGCCAGCAGGGTGGGGATAGTCCTGATCTCTGGAGGGAGTTGGTTCCAAAGGGAGGGGGCTCCCACAGAGAAGGCTCTCCCCCTCGGCCCCGCCAACCGGCATTGCTTGGTCGATGAGACCTGGAGGAGACCAACTCTGTGGGACCTAACCGGTCATAGGGAGGTATGCGGCAGGATGCGGTCCCGAAGGTAACCTGGCCCTGAGCCATGTAGGGCTTTAAAGGTAACGACCAACACCTTAAATTGGATCCGGAGACTAATGGGCAGCCAATGCAGCTGGCGGAGGATCGGTGTTACGTGGGTGCATCTGGGTATACCCACCACAGCTCGCGCAGCGGCATTTTGCACCAATTGCAGTCGCCGGACACTCTTCAAGGGTAGCCCCATGTAGAGCGCATTGCAGTAATCCAGCCGTGAGGTGATAAGGGCATGAGTGACTGTGAGAAGTGCTTCCTTCTCCAAGTAGGGTCGCAATTGGTGCACAAGACGTACTTGTGCAAAGGTCCCCCTAGCCACAGCTGAAAGATGTTGTTCCAATTTTAGCTGTGGGTCTAGGAGGACACCCAAATTGTGAACCCGTTCTGAGGGAGCTAATTTCTCTCCCCCCCCCCCAAGAACCAAGGAGGGATAATTGGTCAAATCCTTAGGAGGCAATATCCACAGCCAACTAGCCTTTAGGTGAAGAAAACGCTGTACCAAAAAAAAAAAAAAAATCTAGAATGATAAGGTTCTCTGCTACTATGACATAAGAATGAACCCAGGCATATGGAATGCAGGATGCTCCCATATCACCCACCAATTGCTATGACTATTAGAACATCATTCTCATAACAGGTAAATAAATTCAAAGTCTCCTTCACTGAAATCTCAGATTTAATGTGAAATCTTTAGGTTTGCTTCTGTGGACTATTCTTTTCCAACTTGTGACCCCTGTGCGTGAGAATGCCCTCCTCTTGCTTAATCTTCTAAAACCACACAGCTGAAAATGCAGCTCTCCCTGGTCTTGTTATAGAAGCTGGAAAGAACAGATGGTCCCAAGGGATTCATTGTGTCTGCTGGTTATTCTGTTATGTTCCTTATTGGTATCAGTTCTGTCATTATTGATTCAGCATATGGCAATGTTACAATTAGCCAGGAGACTACAGTGTTAATACAAAGTACCGTAGTTATTTGGCTGCCGAAGAGTCCTCATCTGTTCAGTTTACGCTTGCACGCTATCCCAGAGTGCACCACAGGGGGCGAACTAGTTCCGCACCAGAAAGACGAGCAGCATCCTGGGGCATCATCTGGGGCCTTCTCCCAACACCAATTTCGCCTCGCACTGGGGCATCGTATCTGGGCAGGTCCAGCACCAGTAGGGTCCCACCATCCGCACAAAACACCGCCACATTTCCACTGAAGTGGTCCAGCAGTTTGTGTGGCGGAGTGAGTTCCCATTTATCTACTTTGTAGATAAATATGTATGATGCTTTTGAACTGCTAGGTAGGCAGAAACTGAGGCAAGTGATGGGAACTCACTCCGCCACTCAAACTGCTGGAGCAAAGGCCATCTCCAACATCTTTAAGTCACCGAGTCACCGTGATTCTTAGTTCTGTGTTAGTCCATACCGATGACTGAAACATTGAAAGTTCCCTCACTTTGTCCTTTTCAGCAGATGTGATCTCAGAACAAATTCATCTAAAGTTTCTTTCTAGCATTGTTTATCCTCTCCACAGCATTGTAAAGGGGTATCCAAGCAACTGTTTTTGGAATGTGATTCAAGACATTTATAAAGTGAGTTGTGCTCAGTTTATAGATATACATCCTAAAGTGTCTTTGGGCATCATGAATGATCTGTTTCTACTTCTATTTCCTGCACATGCACACGCTTGCCACTATTTGCTGTATGAGTTTGGTCCAGTGAACTCTGCACACACATGATCATACACTACTCTTTATTTTCACATCAAGTCAATGAAAATGTTTCCTCCAGGAGAATTAAAGAAAAAAGAAAAAAAGCATTCAAATAGGGAAAAAGTCCCATAACATGGAAAAAAATGATTGGCCTAGGTTCTCAGAGCTAGGTCTTTTAGTGCAGCAGTGCCCAACCTTTTGGGCACTAGGGACCAGTTCTGTGGGGAGAGGTTTTTCTGCAGACCGGAGGGGGAGTGGTTTTGTGTGTTGCCTGTATCCTGCAGATGCGGCTTTGCTTGTTTGTACGACCCGGTTGCAGGCATGCTGTGGACTGGTGCCGATCCACGGACCAGAGGTTGGGGACACTGTGGGTTCTAAATGATTTTGCTACCGGTTTGCGTGCACACTTGCACACACGCGCGATGCTTCTGCACATGCGCAGAAGTGTCCCAGGTGGGTAGGCGGAGCCTTCCTCTGCTGGCGCTACCGGTTCTAAGAACCAATCTAAACCGGGAGCAACCCACCGCTGGTTGGGGATCCCTGGTCTAGAGAACACATGGTCACATGTGGGGTCTTTAGAAATGCTAGACAAAATGAGCCCTAACCACAGAGCAGAAATTTCTGGGTGGGAGGCTGGATTTATTTAGCCATTTCACTCCTGAGGTGATCCAACTCTAGTCTGCTGTAGAAACCCAACTGACATAAAGCTTAGACTGACAGGTTATTAGTTCCAGTTGAAAATATACTTTCTAATTAAGAAAATTCTTCAGTTTCTATTTTTTAATTAAATCAATGGTAATTTATCTGTCATACTTAAACGTGGACTTTCTTGGTACTTCTTACTGATGAGCACAAAGGCAATTAAAAGAAAAAGGGCTGCTTTTGGTAAGCAGAGTTAAGGCCTTTCTAATGCCGCATTTTATTTCTTGGCGAGACTTCCTTTCTTAACTATTGCATATCTTCTTCTTCAAGCTCCTTGCTCAAGCGTCAGACTCCAGGCTTTACCACAATCAATTTTGTCTAAGATGTTTCTACAAGCCTGGGTAATGCCCATTAGATCGTAGCAAAGAGATGCTGAACAATCGTAACTCTCTGCTGCCACCTCATGGTCACCTGGATTTTTGCCATCCAGATCTGGTAACCAAGAGTGTAAAAGTCAGCGTTTTTGTTAGGAAACACCACAGCATTGATGATTGTTTTGACTGAATTAATATTGTTATATTATGCTGAGGATAGAACAATGAACTGTATATGAAAAGGTATTGGCTTTACTCTGTACCATAAATTACAATCAATCTTGGTCTGAACTTTGTTAGTTTAGAAAGATGGAGTATGGATGCTTTTGCCTAAGCTGTGAGATCTTTGCATCTGTCCAGAACACATACCCTTCAGTTATGGCATTATTCTTTTCCTAAGTCCTTCTTATACTCAGTTTTAGTAAATCTTTACTGACTCACTCCTTTATATCTTTCTACCACTTACAAATCTTTCCTACGCTGTTTTTTAGCTTTTTAAAAACTTCATTATTGTAGTTTGGCTAATGTTAAGTCTCTGAGCAGGAGCTGAATTCCATGCAGCTCCCAATATGGTATGTTTTGAAGACATAGGATGGAGCAATCTCAGTGGTGGGTTCCTACCAGTGCGGTCCACTCTATAGCACCGGTAGCGGCCCGCTGGTGATGTCACAGTACCGGTGCGGTCGGTTGCCGGTGCCTGGGCACCACCATTTTAAAAAAATTTTTTTTTAATTTTTTTAACAATTTTCTTCTGCGCATGCCCAGAAACCTGACAATTAAGTCTTTCCCCGTCCCTTCCCTTGAAAATAATAAGAAGCTCGCATTTGACACTTTTCCTTCGCTTTTGCCTAAAGCTTCCCAAAGTGGGCGTTTTCCGAAAGCGTAAGCTTTTATACTGTTAATTTTATACAGTTTTATACTGTTATTCTTTAGACGAAAACATTGAGGACTGTTAAAAGATACTGTTCTTTTAACAGTCCTCAATATTTTCGTCTAAGGAATCCATGACTGAAACCAAAAATGCTGTGAGACTTGCTTGTCTTTTAACTATAGCATTTTCTGCATATAAAGGTTGCTGTGTTGCCATGGTGTAACACACACTTTGTATGCAAAGCTTTTCATGTAAGGTATAAAATAGCAAAAATAGTAGTAACATCTCTCTGAAATAACTAATATATGACTGGCAAGCCATGCTCACCCGGTCATATGGCTGGCAAGCCACACCCACCCGGTCACATGGCTAGCAAGCCACACCCACAAAATAAGCCACGCCCACAGAGTGGTAGTAAAAAAATTAGGAACCCGCCCCTGAGCAATCTGGTTGATGCAAAGTAATCTGGACATGCCCAGTATGGAAGGAAGACCATTTGGGAAATTTTCCTTATGCTCTGTTGAATTCTTTATACTGAAGATAGGATATTAAAGAGTGAATACATTTTGAAAGAGACAGATTAGCACATCATTCACTTATCAAATGATAGGTTAGTCCTAAAGGTAACAGCACAGAAATATTTCTTATATATTGTTCTCCTCGTTTAGATGATGTTACATCAATGATGAAATGAATGACCTGGTGATATGAATGACCAAAAGTCTGACACAAAAAGTAGTCCAAAGCTTGATCAAAAGGATGAACATAAACCTGACCATAAGAATGATCTTAAGAGTGAACCGAAATCTGAACCGAAAACTGAACCGAAGGCTGAACAGAAAGCTGAACAGAAAGCTGAACAAAAAGATGAGCCAAAAGATGAGCAAAAGACGGATGAATATAAAAATCTTGATTTTGAGCAAATGAAAGCCAAGGCCCCAAAGCTTTTGGCTGATATGGTACAGATGCTTATCGCATGGCAGAAAATGGGCTTCCATGTGCCACGAGGTGTCAGGAACATATTTGAGTTTACCTGGGATGAGCTCATAGACATAGCGCCAAGAAAATCTTTTACTGGTTTATATTGTCCAGTTGTCAAATTCCTCCCCTATGACGAGGCTGAGCTGGCCCACTCAACTACATCAAGAATTCAAAAGGTGGGTGCTACATCCTCAGCGAGGAAAGCTAATTATGTGATTTCACTTGAAAACCAGCCGATGCTCATGAAATTCCAAAAGCGGTCCATACATCTCCTGACAGAACTTCTGAAGTTAAAGATGAAGATAATGATTGATGCCGTTGCTGGTGAGACCCCTTAGTTTAAGAGTTTGTTTGTCTGCCATAACCTATGGAATTCTATCTGGAGAACTTGAACCTATTCAGCCAAAAGGTTCATCGGCTTTGGTATATGTGGGAAGACTAAATGCAATGCATCAAGTGTGTATAGTTCCATGCAGTTAGAGGGGAAATAAGAGCTGTTACTAATGACAAGGAGCGCTGCTAAAACACACCAAAACAGGAATTATACTGTACATATATATATGGCATGGGCAGAATATTTGGCTGTTTGTGATATGTTCACTGCATATACGGAGGAGGAAACGCCCAATAGGATTCCTGTTGAAGGGGCTAGTTCAGATCATACTGGAATGTGAACTGGAAACGATTTTCAGGAGCCCTATGCAACATTTTGGGATTAGGATAAAAAAAATAATTCTAGGAGTGGAGAGATGAGTTAATAATGACAACAGCATAGCAAATAGTAACAACACTGTTGCATGAAGGTAAATGCAAGGTTAATTTGGCAGCTATGTCTCTCACTCTGGCACCAATTCAGAGTGATGTAAGAAACATTGGCTTCACTCTGAATAAGTTTTTCAAGTTCAGTAATCTCATTTTTGAAATCAAATCTGATTATATCATATCTTGTAATTATCATGGCCACTGTGGGATTCCTTGCAAAAATTGATAGTTTCATCAGAATGACAAAACGAATCTCACAATGGAAGCTCTACCCCTTGCCTGAGGTGAAAGGCATGGGGTAGAAGGATGGATGGATGGATGGATGGACAGACAGACAGACAGACACAGACACGTACACAGACACCAGAGTAAAAAAGTAATAAAAATAAGAGCTAGTTTCAGAATAATTTTTGGTTGCCTCAGGAAAGACCCTCTGTAGCATATTCACCAGTAGTCCTCAATAATGAGGGTTAGGAATTTGGTTTATTAAGGAAAGTAAAAGTAACAATATTTGTTCTTGAAGGACATATAGATGTATACACACACACACACACACACGTGTGTGTGTGTGTGTGTGTGTGTGTGTGTGTGTGTGTGTGTGTGTGTAACATTTTTTGCTGATAAATGAAAATAAAGGGAGACTATTATAGACCTATTTCAAGCTATTTTGCTCTTGTCAGATAGCCATACTCTTAGTGGGATTTGAACCTGGGCAGTCTGCTTGTAAGGCAGCAGTTTTAACCTCTAGGCCACAGGTTCTCTTCCCTATCAGCTCTTCACCAGGAAAGGGTTATATATGTTTTTTCTGTTGAGTCATCGTGGTGTATGGAAGGAAACATCACAGCTTCCTTTTGCCTTTCGGCCCCTCCTGGGGCCATCCAGGCAGTTTTCTATAGCCGACAAACTATATTGTCTGTATGTGTAACATTTTTTTGCTGATAAATGAAAATGTGATGTTTCCTTCCATGCACCAGGATGACTGGACAACTTCCTCATACACCTCAACAGTCTACACCCCAAAATATAGTTCACCATGGAAACAGAAGCTAACAACCAACTTCCCTTCCTGGATGTCTTAGTCTACAAGAAATCCAATGGCTCCCTAGGACACACCATCTACCAGAAGAAAACATACACTAACCACTATCTGCACGCACTCTCACACCTCCACCCAGCACAGATCAACTCCGTAGCCAAGACACTCATTTCCAGAACAAAACGCTTAGCTGATGAACAACACCTAAAAACCGAACTACACACTCTCACTAACGTACCAACATCCAACGGATTCCAAAGAAATAAGATCACCAACCTAATCCAAAAAGAAACCCCCACTAAAATCCAAGACAGAGAACAAGAAAACGGCAAAGCCCTCCTCCCATACATAAAAGGCACCACAGACAGAATCAGCAAGATCCTCCACTAACACAGCATCAAGACAGCATTCTGCACAAACCGAAAAATATCCACCATCCTAAGAAACCCCAAAGACAAAATTGAGTTAGAAAATCAAGGAATATATGAAATCCCATGCACCACCTGCCCCATCACATACATTGGACAAACCAACAGAAGAATAAGTGCACGCATTGAAGAACACAAGAACTCAGTCAAAAAAGAGGAACCAACTTTTTTCCTGGTCCAACATCTTAAAGCCACAGGACATGAAATCGACTTTAAAAAGACCAGAACTATCGCCAAAACTGAACACTTTAACAACAGAATAATCAGAGAAGCCATTGAGATAGAAAAACACCCACACAGCATAAATAAACGAGATGACACCTCCCGCCTACCAGCCATTTGGAAACCCGCCCTTATTGACAAACGAGTCCCTAACACAAAGAATGACACCAGACCCACACTCACGAAAACCCCCACACTCACGAAAACCACACAGGATGTCACCACCATATATCCACGCAATAAGCAAACCCAAACCCACATGAATGAGGCACAACCACAAACCAGAAGCCATACCACAGCTGCATCATTAGCCACTTTAAACCCCTCCAATCAACACATGAAGCAAACTGACACCGTCCATGAAGATGTGGCACGACCACGAACCTGAAGCCAAACAACAGCAATGCAGCTCACCAGCTCAAATCCCCCTGCAAGTCAGACTAACTCGAGCACACCCCCATCCAAACAGAGCACAGCCAACCCCCCATCCAATCAGAGCACAGCCAACCCCCCAACCAATCAGAACACATCTCCAACCAATCAGAACACAGCCAAGCTCCCACCCTATCAGTTCAAACCCCCATTGGCAGTTAAAAGGAAGAAACAGCTGCAATCTCACATTGCTCCTAGAAGCAGGAAGCAGAAGACACCAGTCTGATGATGATGAATGAGATTTCATCGAAACGTCGCCAAGACACTTCCAATTTCACGTGGGAGAAAACCTGAATAACTATATATATATATATATATATATATATATATATATATATATATATATATATATATATATATATATATATATATATATATATATATATATATATATATATATATATATATATACATACATACATACATACATACATACATACATATATATATATATCTTTACACACACATACATACATACACACACACACACACACACTCCTCTTTCCTCCAGAACAACTGTCATCTTGGGCTGAGAGAGAATGACTGGCCCAAAGTCAGTCAACCAGCTTTCATGCTTAAGTGAGGCCTAGAATTCACCATCTCCTGGTTTCTTGGCCAGCACCTTCACCACTACACCAAAGCTGATTATGCTTTTCTGTATAGAGTTCTGTTTGTAAATCTGAATTATCACTGGAATATATGGTCGTTCTTTCATTCTTAGGTCCCAACGCTGCCGAGATTGCAAAACGATTCCTGGAAAGTGGTCAACAGCTACCCCCCAAATCCCGGGAGGAAGCAGCGGAGTTTATGAAAGAACCCAGAAGGAAAGGTCAGAGAAGAAATGGACTCACCATGCATTTGGATCCCGGGAAATTATTGCCTGCTATCCCTGTTGTAGTTCGTCTACTTTCCTTTCTAGAAACTTGAGACATGGATTAAGTTGGAAATGAATAGTACAAATGGTACCAGGCAGGAGTGGGTTCCTACCGGTGTGGTCCAGTGCGTAGCTCCGGTAGGGACCCGCCGATAACCCAATTTGCGCGCGACTGCTCCGGTACCGTCTCCACTGGGCAGTTGCGCGCGTCGCCATCTCTTTTTTGTGAATTTTTGGGCGATTTTGCTTCTGCGCATGCGCGGAAGCAAAATCACACGAGGAGGCGCACGCATGTAGCTTGCGTGCGTGCACACAAAGCATGAAGGACCGCGGAGCAGCGCACCGGTCTGGGTAAGTGAGCAACTCACCCCTGGTACCAAGATATCTCTCAAAACTTCCGAAGAGTTCTGATTCTTTTACTGACTAGCAGGTGCAGTTAGCTTATTATTGTCATCAGTTTTAAAACTTCTTGCCCTGCCCAGCTTTGCTATGCTCCTCCGAAAGCTAAACTCTAGTGATGCAGGAACCCAGATTGATAGTAAAGACTCACAATGATGCACATTGTGCAAAATGAGGTTACAAAATACTCCACTGAGGAAATGGGCTATATTGTCTCACTGTTGAGGAGTGGTGACATTTTAATGATCCTTCACAAAAACACTAGTAACGTGTAATGGATTTGCCAGGGCCTAGAGAATGAGAAAAGACAAGATAATTTGGAGTGTTTCCTTGGAGCACTTTCAAATGCAGTAAATGCAGTTCGGATTGCCCTGGAAGGGAAAGGTTAATCCTCACCTCCCTCCGTGTCACTACAGTTCTAAGCAGAATAATTCTTTTCCCAGTTTTAAAATAAATTCAGAGTCAGGCAATTCACTTTGGCTGCCCTGTAGCGGATAGCTTTAAAGAGGTAGTTAAAGGCAAGCCACAGAGGACTGGTTTATGTGTGACTATCAGACAGTCATAATATCTACAAAAGGAAGACACTTAGAGGATTAACATGAGGGGTGTGTGGTTATCCACCACAACCATTACCATAGCCCCCTACCCTCCCCATCCTTCATGCATGGTCTCTGGAAGTTTTGACTCAACTATTTTTGTTAGGTATGTCATATAAGGCTAAATCTCTTCATGTCTAATGGATTTATCCAACTGTAGCCTGGATTATCATGCACGAACACACATGGACCCACATACAGCACAACAATACACATTTATTTGAGTCTATCCATAGCTTCAGACTCTTCTCATGTTTTCGTGCTTCTGCCTTGTCATTAAAACTGAAGTTTATCATGGATGCCAAAGGTGCAATGAGGTGAAAAATTATTCATAAATGGAACAGTTGCATAAAATTAAAAATATGCCACCTCATAGGCTGATTTTTGCAGGTTTGCCCTGGTAATGTGGTGTGCCACATTATTCTGACCATTTGAAAAAGAAAATTTCTCGTGGTAAGAGGATATTTTGGTGGGGGGAAGGGTTATACTTCGACACTTCATTTTGCAGATAAAATTCAGCTTTTTATACCTGGCATTTTATTTCCTTTCCAGTTTGTAGAATGACCTATTATTTTTTCTCTTTACAGTTTTTATTAATTTATAATATAAAATATAAAAATACAAAAGCAAATAGGAAAAATAAGGGAGGGAAAGAGGAAGGGAGAAGTGTAGAAAAGAAGGGGGGAAAGGCGTTGACTTCCGACTCCTTCTGATGCAGTAGAATAAGACAGTAACATCAAACCTCAACTTTTTACTTTTTATTAACAGAATAGTATATACTAGCCATTTCTATAACAACAAATCTAATCAGTAAAACCCAACATCAACATTTCATTTTTTCCCCCACCTCAAGCACAAAGTCCAGAAGCGGTTTCCAAGTAGAAACAAAAGTATTTATCTTCCCCCCCCCCCTTTGATCAAAGCAGTCAATTTAGCCATCTCTGTAGAATGACTTATTGGTGTTAATTTATCTTTCTGAGACCATTGTTTCTTCAAATTCCATCTCCTCAGAATTAGACTAGGGAAATAATACTGGCAGAGTCAATATCGATTTCCAAGTTTGATTTCCATCTCAAGAGCCCACTAATAAGTCTTACCTGTATGTCATTCATGGAAAACATAAGTAAGCTTTAGTGAGCTCTCAGCTCCCTTTTCTGCCTACCTCTTTTAGTATATTCCTGCTGCTACTGTCAGCCTGAAATGGCTAAGGCACAATGCAAAGCAAGGGACTCCCTAGGAAGAGACCCCTAGGAAGGGGAGATTCACTTTCACAGAAATTCCTAGCCAATTTCACTTCAGATACTTGAGGATTTTCTTTAAGCCCCAATTAAATAGAAAAATAAGTAATGACATAGAAAACCTTCATGGGAGACTTTCAATTCTTCAAAATGATTTTGTCCTTCTGGCTTGAAATTTTCTGGCATTTTCAGGTGGCAGCCCACATGTTTCAACTCTTCCCCTTTAAGATTAAACCTAGAGAAGAAAATGTCCGCCAGGAGAGGAGGACATGACTGAGAGAAGACTCTCATCAAATATCTTGAGCACTCTCACAGAGAAGAGAGTTAACTCCTCTATTGTTTCCAAAACATGAATTTTTAGGAGAGTAGTATAGGATTTAAATAAGAGGGGCAACCTAATTGCTATCACCATTGCATTCCCAATATGATCCCAGACAATGTGATTTACCAGCCAAGATTTATGGAGGCATTCAGGGGTATTTCCATGGCAAGGGCTACATTGGCCATGAAACCGGTTGTGCTCCCCAAAGAAGGCTGTGGGTACCGGCCCTAAAAGTAAATGTGCTTTCTCTTCCTTTAATTAAAACTTAATAGAAGTGTTGTGTTTGCTCCCTGCAGTAATCATGTATTTGATCCCCCCCATCTCTGCCCACCTTCTATCACATTAACAGGTACTACTTTTGCAACAATTTTTAGAAGTTTCTGCATTATTCACCAAATGTTTGAGCCCTTTGGGTTCAGGGTATGTGGCTCTGGCTTATAGCTTAGCAGCTCATATGAACTAAGTCGCTATTTTTAATACTGTAAAGTATGATTGTTTTATGTGAACATATAAGTATTAAAAATAGTGACTGAGTTCTTAGCATGATGTGTGAATGCAGTAGGGTGATGGAATCTGTTATTTAGCTGTGCTGAAAGTTTATTTATTTATTTATTTATTTGGTCGTTTTTATATGCCGCCCAACTCCCGTAGGAGTTGTTTCTCTGAAGTTAGTTACTCTATTTTAAATTCTGTACCTAATGAGCTACCTAACTTCTCTCTTCTTTCCCCTTACTTCCATATGTTTCCTTTCACTTACTGTACTTTTCTTACATTGGTCCTGTTTCTCATTCTGTTAACCTTCGATGTGGATTTCCGCCCTCTAGAATAATACTGTAGTATCATTTTTCAGTATTACTAAAGATTTCAGTTCTTTTACACGGAATATGAGTTTGGGCAAGATGGCATCCAACTCCCCTCTCATTTAGCTGAACATTTAGCTGTCAGTTCAAAGTTGATTTCTACACCAGAGTCCAGTAGCTCATAAGCAACCTACACCAAAGGCCTACTCCTCAGGTTCTGAAAGTACCCATGATTCTTTTGTATGAGAGAGGATAATTTTGAAAATATATGAACTAAACTTTCACATACAAAAATGTGCTATCCTGAAGGGCAGTCCTGTGGCTGTATTTTCAGAAAAATCACTGCAACATCAGTGGCACACTTCCATTTAATTATGCCTAGAATTGTAACCTGACTAGGCCATTCTGTATGTATCTACTGAGAAATAAATCTCATTGAATTCAGTGGAAAATACACCCAAGTGTAAGTATAACCTTAAGATTGCAAGATTTCTTTTATTCCCTTACTTAAAGGTAAGCTCCACTGAATTCACTGGCAGCTATTTCGGAGTAAATATTGTACCAAAAGTCATTTTGCTATCTTAGCACAGTTAGCACCACAGTAGTGCCTAAAATCTTAAAGGACTGTTAAGGTAAGGTGACCAGACGTCCCGATTTTGGCGGGACACACCCGCTTTTTCGCCATTTGTCCCTCGTCCCGCCCGCCCTCTTAAAAAGTCCCGATTTCTTGAAAGAATGCCCGACTAGGGCATTCTTTCAAAAAATCGCCCTGAAAGGCAGCAGGCCTCTCAGCTCGGGCCGGCTGTGGGCAGCGTTGGCGGCGGGCGGGCGTCCCGCGTTGTTGACTCCTCCGGCGGGGGCTGGAAGCTGGGGGGAGGGGGAAGGGAGGCTGCTCCTCCTCTCCTTCCCCTGCCCCATCCCTAGCCCCGCCCTCGGAGGCGCCGCTGCTGTTGGGAGGGGTGAGGGACGAGGAGCCGTCGCCGCTTTGAATTTACGTCACGAGCGGCGCAAACAGCCCTTCCTCGTCCCCCTCCCCTTTCTTCCCCCCGTCGCCTCGCTGCCGCCATTGCCCTGGGGCCGGGCGGGCGACCGGGAGACCGCGGCGCTTGGATGCTTGGAGCAGGTAAGCTGCCGGCTGCTCCTTTCCCCGTCTCCCGCCTCCCGTTCGTTGCTTGCCAGCCCGGCCGAAGGGAAGGCGGGAGGCGAGGAAAGGCCTCCCGAAAGGAGGGGAGGCTTCGGGAGCCCGCCTCCCTTTCGGGCCGAAAGGGAGGCGGGCTCCCGAAGCCTCCCCTCCTTTCGGGAGGCCTTTCCTCGCCTCCCGCCTTCCCTTCAGCCGGGCTGGCAAGCAACGAACGGGAGGCGGGAGACGGGGAAAGGAGGCAGCTTACCTGTCGCGAGCTGCAGGCATCCAAGCGCCCTCCCGCCTCCCCCCTCCCCCCTCCCCCTCCCCCCACCTCACCTGGACGCCGACATTTGCTGTTTTGCCCTCTGCGCATGCGCAGTGTTCTGCGCATGCGCAGAGGGCAAAACTCAAATGGAGAAACCCACCCCCGTCAATGGTGTCCCGCTTGAAGAAAAAAAATCTGGTCACTTTATGTTAAGGGAACTCATACATTACCTGGCTGTGAGGAATAGAATCCATTAGCAGATTTTTAGGAGGAACACATTTAATTATGGCAACACATTTAATTTGGCTTTTGAAAAGGCTGTTCTGTTTTGTTTTGTTTTTCATTCAAATGTGTCCAATTCTCAGAGACAGCCTGAGTTTTATTAGCAAGGTTTTTTAGAAGTGATTTGCCATTGCCTCCTTCCTAGAGCTGAGAGGAAGTGACTGGCCCAAGTTCACCCAGCTGGCTTCGTGCCTAAAACAGGACTAGAGCAGAACTAGAACTCATAATCTCCCAATTTTTAGCCTGGTGCCTTAGCCACTGCACCAAACTGGCTCTCAGTCTGTATTGCGGGCCCAATTGGCAAAAGAAGCCATATTGGTTGGAAACAGGTGGAAGAGGCCTTCATCCTGCAGTGGATAGACAATGGCTAAAATGATGGTGATGATGAAATTATTTAGGAAGCTGAAAGTTATATGTGTAATTAATTCTAAAATTACAAGGAAACACAGAACTTTGGCTTTTGTCATTAATTCCTGCACTGAATTATCTCATAATCTTTGTTTAATACAAGGAAATGTTTGATGTCATACTCCCAGAAAATAAATAACCAGAATCAATGCCATTCTGACTAATCTTCTGGTTTCCTACTTAAACCACATATCTACAAAAGATTGAGGTTTCTTGAAGCGTTCCTATGAATTTAGGAATCAAATGCTTCCTTTTCCAGATTTTCTTTCTTTTTTCATTAATAGCAATGGTACCAGAGCACACTTTTTATTTCAAAAATAATGTATTTTGCAATAATGATCCACAGTATCTTGTCTGCCTACAGGAGGGCGTGGTGCAGTTGCAATGGCTCCAGCAATTCCTATAACTTCCACTACCCAACTCATACAGCAAATGTCATTGTCCTGCCTTTGCTTTTCATTGTCATTCAAAGAGGTCAAACCACAGAAGAGCTCAGGTAAGGGCCATTGCAAAGATTGCTGAATGGAAATACAACATGGATGGTACTCCAAATGGGAAGAGGTAAAATAAGAGAGATGCAGGAGAAATATCCGAACACCATTTTTTATATGTATTCAAGATCAATGGGTAGAGAGATAGCATTTGACTGCTGTTGTGATGGAACGTGGTCTGGATACCCAGGAGGCAGGAGCAAGAGACAGTGAAGTTTACATAGTTTGGTTGGGAGGAAGAGGATCAAGATACCTCCTCCCCAGATGTTTTCAGAGTATATTTTTAATGTTGAAAGTAGTTTGCTTTAATTTGACAAGATTTCTGTCTGTAGGTGAAGAACAATAAAGGAAACTGCTTAGAAGAAACTCAGCATGTCTTTCTTGGTTTTTTGGAACCTGGCAGCTATCATGTCATCATTAATACCAGCTATTCTTTGTAATAGCATACTCAGTGAGTTTGTACCATCAGGGTTGTAAATAGAATAGAAAAGTATTAATATTATCCAAAAAGTTAGAAAAGCACGTGTATGTGTGTGTAACATTTTTTTGCTGATAAATGATTGATTGATTGAGTATACACACACACACACACACACACACACACACACACACACACACACACACATATATATACATATACATATACATATACATATGGATGGGGGGGTTGGCTGTGCTCTGATTGGATGAGTGTATGTTCTATTTAGGTGGGGGCTTGGTTGTGCTTGGGTTAGTCTGAGTTGCAGGGGGATTTGAGCTGGTGAGCTGCGTTGCTGTTGTTTGGCTTCATGTTCGTGGTTGTGCCACATCTTCATGAAGGGTGTCAGTTTGCTCATGTATGGATTGGAGGGGTTTAAAGTGGCTAATGATGCAGCTGTGGTCTGGCTTCTGATTTGTGGTCATGCCTCATTGGTGTGGGTTTGGGTTTGCTTTTTGTGTGGATGTGTGGTGGTGACATCCTGTGTGGTTTTAGTGAGTGTGGGTCTGGTGTCATTCTTTGTGTTAGGGACTCGTTTGTAAATAAGGGCGGGTTTCCAACTGGCTGGTAGGCGGGAGGTGTCATCTCGTTTATTCATGCTGTGTGGGCGTTTTTCTATCTCGATGGCTTCTCTGATTATTCTGTTGTTAAAGTGTTCAGTTTTGGCGATTGTTCTGGTCTTTTTAAAGTCAATTTCATGTCCTGTGGCTTTAAGATGTTGGACCAGGGAAGAAGTTGGTTCCTCTCTTCTGACTGAGTTCTTGTGTTCTTCAATGCATGCACTTATTCTTCTGTTGGTTTGTCCAATGTATGTGATGGGGCAGGCGGTGCATGGGATTTCATATACTCCTTGATTTTCTAACTCAATTTTGTCTATGGGGTTTCTTAGGATGGTGGATATTTTTCGGTTTGTGCAGAATGCTGTCTTGATGTTGTGTTTGTGGAGGATCTTGCTGATTCTGTCTGTGGTGCCTTTTATGTATGGGAGGAGGGCATTGCCTTTTTCTTGTTCTCTGTCTTGGATTTTAGTGGGGGTTTCTTTTTGGATTAGGTTGGTGATCTTATTTCTTTGGAATCTGTTGGATGTTGGTACGTTAGTGAGAGTGTGTAGTTCGGTTTTTAGGTGTTGTTCGTCACTAAGCATTTTGTTCTGGAGATGAGTGTCTTGGCTACAACTCCATATATATATGGAGTTGCTATCACTTCTTTATCTATATCGCTTCTTTATCTATCTATCTATCTATCTATCTATCTATCTATCTATCTATCTATCTATCTATCTATCTATCTATATTTATAGGTCTGCTTAAAATCAAAGGAGGTGGCAGCAGCACTGGTCAAGACAAGGAGTCCGTTTTATCTGACAAATTTGATCCATGTCCTGAAGCAAGGGAGAAGCTCCGTGAAATATGCCGTCAAATGTGAGCTTTTTCAAACAATTAGAAAAGAAAATTCATTATTTCTACAACAAATAAGCACCAGTGGCTTTCACATATTGCAGTCTCATAGAAATGCTTCAGTTCTATAATAATTTGGTATCTACACTGACACAGTATGCACGTCCATGAAACAATATGGAAATGCCAGTTGGGATAGACGACATATCTGAAGGCAGAGAGATGCTTAGAGGGAAACAGTGAAACAACATGTGGGCAAATCACACGGCCCATCAACAGGTTGCAGCATTTGTATCTTATATAGTATATGATAAAGCAATGTATTTCATCAGGGCCTGGAGCATCGATGGCCTGGAGTATAGAGGATCCCTATTAGTATGAGGCAAAGAAACAAGCAAGGCTGCTTTCTTGCAGATATGCTTACACATATTTGTGCATTTATATTGATTTGTTCAATCTGGAGCAAACCAAATGTTTGAAGTTTCAATAAGATGGTTTCTTCACACTTACTTAGAAATGACATTCTAATGAGAATGTTGTGATGACACAGTGGTTAGAATCCAGTACTGCAGGCTTCTTCTGCTGACTGCCGGCTGCCTGCAATTTGGCAGTTCGAATCTCACCAGGCTCAAGGTTGACTCAGCCTTCCATCCTTCCAAGGTTGGTAAAATGAGGACTCAGATTGTTGGGGGCAATATGCTGACTCTGTAAACCACTTAGAGAGGGCTGGAAAGCACTGTGAAGTTGTATATAAGTCTAAGTGTTATTGCTAATCATTTGCACCTAATTCTTAATTTTAACTACTTCAGGTAATGTTCAAGGTAGGAATGTACTTTTTCCACATATAAAAGTTGTACTTACATTTATTTAAATTACACAGTGGACTACAAAAGTAAATGGTGCGTGATGTTTATTATATTATATCCCCTTTATCTATCACTGTTGTTAAGATGTAGGTCAAATATCTATATGTTGAAATATGTTTTTAAAAGTCAAAACTGTCAATGAGAAGTACTGACATTTTCACATATATGTAGGTGATAGTGATTTCCTTTTCTCATTCTTTTAGGTACAGGGGTGATGAGGATTATTACTGCCACAGTACTGTATCCCAGAAAAATGTCAACATCTTGTTTTATAGTTCTTTTTCTGCAAGATTAGGGATTAGAACAGGACTGAGGCGTCTGTGGCCTGCATGCATTCTCCCAGCCCTGAAAAATGGACCAATTAATTTGGTCAACATAAGAGATAAATTCCAAAGTGAGGGTGGGATGGGAGCAGGTGGCTGTCTCTAAATAACATTTTTTTAAAAATCCTTTTTCATCTTAACTTTGGCTGCTGTTTTGACATTTTGCAGAAATGATTGACGTGTGAACAGAGTGCAAAGCCTCTGAGAGGTGAACTGTCAAATTCTCATACTTATCCCCCCTAAACACAGAAGAAAGTATATTTGATTGTAGCAGTAAATACATACATGCAGTCCCAAATCAATCTAAAATGGAACTTTGGGGCCTTTTTTTGGACAGATGAAAAGTTTTAGGGGGAGAGGTGGGAGCAGTTTTTCTCTCAAAAATACCTCATACCTTATTCCTGTTAAAACATCTTGAAGTTCTATATAAGGGCCTGCAAAAATGGGAGTTCAAGTCATTTAAAAACTTTCAGTCATTCGAAGAACGCAGTAGTTTTCCCCTCAGAGGCTTCTTGCTATCATTTCTACCCTGAACCTGTCGCAATAATTGCTATGAAATTTCCAAGGGCCTCTGCAATCTGCTGAGTTGTGGTCCCAATCCCTCAAATATTGATCTAGAGTGATTTCTCCCTTTCTAACCATCACATACCTTGCAACCACTAGGAAACTATACTAAGAAAAGCATTGGGTTGCAACATTGACAGCACGCTATTCTGTTATTGTCCCAGCTTACAGGGGCTTTTAAATGCAAACATAAGGAATTACAAGTCATAGTAGAGGGATAGTATTGATTGGCTCATCTTTCAATTTTGAGATCTGCAGAAATGAATTGATCACAGATGCTTCGGAGTTGTTTCCAAGGGATTGGGGAATAGAAATGATGCAATATGGAAATGCCTTCTATCTCTTTCCAATTACTATCACAATTCGCTAATTATAGTTTATTGCTCTGGGGATTGTGTGTGTTAGGAGAGAATTTCTACTTAATCTCCATTTTCTATGACTGTCAAAATAGAATAATAATAGTATTGGAGTTATTCTTTCATATTTTCAGTTTCTGATCAAGTAACAAATGCTCTTTCTTTTCCTTGCCTTTCTGTGCTGACACATAGCATCAGTTTAACTTACATATGTAATTATGCATGCAACTTTAATACAGTATCTGTCTTTAAAGCCGATTAATTGTCATAGGATTATAGCTTGGGCCTTAGACATGTAAATAATAGCATCGTGTAGTGATACAAATTGAAAGGACAAAAGAAGATTTGGATCATGTGGTGTGTGCATACAGCATCCTTCAGGAACACCTTAAACCAATCCATCTTTTCCCACAATTTCCCAAAATTGTGCATCAGCTATGAAGCACAGTGATACAAACAGAGAAAAATTCACTGCTGTTTTAAAGTGTTTCCAGGAGATACTACATGCATGTCCCTGTATCACAATTTGCCCTTTGCATCTGGCTCTGTGCACAGGAAGGTATATGAACTGTGTTTCAGCCTTTAATTTATTTATAAAATAAATAAATTTCTTAAAAAGCTCGGATTCTAGCTCTCTGCCAGAGCTAATCTCTAGAGCCGGGGTGGTTTTTTTGTGGTGGTTGTTGTTAAATAAAATACCCTCAAAACTCTTAACTTGCACAGTAGGGTGTTATTTGAAGTTGTGATTCTTACTCCTTATCACTATATCTAACATGAAGCAGTGCCACTGTTTCTTTTTCCTTTTTAGAGGACATGAAAAGTCTGTAGCCGTAGCAAAGGGCCACGTGAGACCCCTAATAATGAAGAATTATCCAACTGTGCACAAGTCACCATCTCAGGCCTTGAGAAGAGCTTCCATGTCTCAATTAGCTGCTGAGATCAGACGTTCAAAACTGAAAAAGTTATTCTTTTCCATTCCTGATGGAACATCGCTGATTTAGTATCCTTATTTTGCCAGGGAGCAAGTTGGTGGGTTATTGTTACACTTACTAAAACCTGTTAGAAGTATGCAGTGTTGAGAGCATGTAAACAGCTGCTCATCCATTGGTTCTCTAGGTCTAGCTGCCACCTTCATGTGACTTCCAGGCATTTGAGTGCTACTATTTCAAAGCCTTCATTGAATAAGAACTTCTCACCTTGTTCTGAGGTTGTGGCCTAGTCATAACTGCTCTACTACGGTG
The DNA here is from genome assembly GCA_023053685.1 of Diadophis punctatus similis. Lineage (NCBI taxonomy): Eukaryota > Metazoa > Chordata > Lepidosauria > Squamata > Dipsadidae > Diadophis > Diadophis punctatus. The sequence goes on from JALIGW010000002.1 coordinate 209,405,659, forward strand.
AAATGCTTCAAATATCTATCATTTAAAAGTACATGACATTGGAGCAATCCTAAATCACTTTCATTTGACTCTCACTCCTCATATATGGGTTAGCCATGCCCAAACTTTCTTGAAAGATACTGGTATGCACCTTATCTAAATTGTACCAGATCAGCTGGATTTCTTTCTCCAGTAGAATTAGTACACTCAGAACTGTTCTGTTTTTCAAAAGTTTAATACTTGTGAAAGAGCATTAAAGCCAAACATCTACTCGGATGTGTGCATGCTATGCAATTGAGAGGATTCTTACTCTTAATTACAACCTAATAGTCCTGGTCTGCCTCTTCCTCAGGTATTGGTTGAAGGAACTGATTGAATGATTCAACCTCCTGAGGTCAGAGATCTCCTGATGAAAAAGTTGGCTCCCCACTTCTTTTATGGATCTGCTGCCAAATGTGGCGGAGCAATGGAAGAAGTGAGGAGAGAGAGCTGCTCAGTCCAGAGTAGAGTCAAAATCAAAAGGACCCAATTTCCCTGCTGCAAAAGCAGAATGGACCTGGAAGACAATGTCCCAGGACCGGAGGGGAAGAGTTAGTGGTCATCTTTGACTTTCACCATCCACACCCAGTAACCCAACCCTACCACCACCACCCTTGTAACCACTTGGAATTTAATTTTCCAAACCCAAGAAAGTGATAGTTATTAGTGCCACTAAAGCCATGTGTAGTTCTTATCTTAAAGGGTAAGTTGGAACAAGCTGTGAGTCTGTGCTGGCACTCCCATGACTGAATTATTATCCATTCCATTTCATGCAACAGGAGTCTAGAATTAAACCCTACAAACCTTTTGCATTCTTTCTCTCCCTCCTTCCCCCTTTTTAATTTCCTTGACATCCACTTGGCTATGGCTTATTTGGAACTATTTCACAGAAGAACATGCTGCGTTTGATCTTGCCGCTAAATTGGGAATTTTAAAAAGGCAGCACATTTTTTTTCACATCACTACATTGCCTCAAATGACTCTTTCTCTTTTAACAATGTGATTTAAACAAAGGCCTGGATGGAAATCCTTTATAACCCCCTTGTTAGAGTACAATATTTCGGCTAATAGATTCATTTGCTGGGATGGCATAGGTTATGAAAATGTGAGAGGGAAATAGTCTCTCAGGCAGGCTGTACGACAGAATGAGCCATTCAGGGCTCCATTAGAAAATATTATGCCATAATCTGGAAAATATTTCACTATTTGTAGGTTGACCAAGTTCAACATGTAGATAGGTGCAATAGTCTTAGGGGATGGGGTGATAACTGGAAGTAGCCCGTGAACGCGATTGCATCAGGGTTGTATGAAAAGATTTTTGCTGATGCAGAGAAGTTGCCAATTTCTCTGAATTTTACTTTCTCCCTGCAAACTAAGTCTCTTCCCTCCTTCCTTCAGATCAGTGGTGGGTTGCTCCCGGTTCGGCCTGGTTCTGTGTACCGGTAGCGCTGGCGGTACCAAGCATTATGAAATAATTCCAATCTATGAAGGAACTGTGTCACCACTGTGACTGTGTTAATTTGAAATATCAATGGGCGTCAGTTTATTATTTTATTTATTTATTTATTTATTTATTTATTTATTTATTTATTTATTTATTTATTTATTTATTTATTTATTTATTTATTTATTTGTCAAACATGTATAGAATAGTAGTAGTTTGTATAAACATAAGTAAAAAGTAACTATAAAAGAGAACAATAGGACAGGGATGGTAGGCACAGTGGTGCGCTTATGCACGCCCCTTATAGACCTCTTAGACCTCTTAGAAACGGGGAGAGGTCAACTGTAGACAGTCTAAGGTTAAAAGTTTTGGGGGTTTGGAGAAGAAACCACAGAGTCAGATAGTGCATTCCAGGCATTGATCACTCTGTTGCTGAAGTCGTATTTTCTGCAGATGAGTTTGGAGCGGTTTACATTTAGTTTGAATCTATTATGTGCTCGTGTATTGCTGCGGTTGAAGCTGAAGTAGTCATTAACAGGAAGGACATTTTGGTATATGATTTTATGAACTACATTTAGATCGGATCGGAGGTGACTATCAGATCGGTAGTTGTAAATTGTCTAATCCCAGTATTTCAAGTCTGGTGGAATAAGGTATTTTGTTGTGAGCGGAGGAGTGAAGGACTCTTCTTGTGAAATATTTCTGGACTCTCTCGATTGTATTTATGTCTGATATGCAGTGCGGGTTCCAGACAGGTGAGCTGTATTCCAGAATTGGTCTAACAAATGTTTTGTATACACTGGTTAGCAATGTAATGTTGCCAGTTACATTCATTGTCCCCTGTTACTGAGCATGCCCAATGTGGGAAGTTCAGCAGGAAGTCATCCAAGGTTTGCACTTGAGGAAGATCTATAGCACAGTGTTATTTAAACATTTTTAAAAATCCTTTCACATTATTTTATTAAAGTCATATTGAGGATAGTATCACCTTGCAACTTCAAAGGGCCCAAGAATTTTCCATACTCTGAATGAATAGCTAAGTAAACATCATTTTCACGTGTGCTATTACTTAACCTAATTCAAAGTTATCCATCCGGAAATATTGCAGTTTTCCAATTTCCCACATGCTGCATAGGAAAGGCAATCACCTTTCTGTTTCAGGATGTTCCAACTCAAGGTTTTTTAGGCATTTTTTCCCCGGGCCACTCATGTCTATCTTATTCCTTTAAATCAAGGTGAGTGTCATTAATTGATCCTAATTGTTTGAAGTGGGTAGAAATGCAACAGAGAAAGCATCCATTAATTGATACGTGATCGTTGAATTATTAAATCAAAAGAAATATTAGTGTATTAATAGACCAATTCCATCAAACCAATGGTTGAAACAAATATTTTCATATTTTTGTTCAAATTATGTCAGTTCTCTTGAGACTAGCCATGTTTCCTGTAAGATAAGTGTATGGTCGTTCAGAACATCATAATTCTATGTGATTTCTTCACAGGATCTTTTTCTGTCCAGTACATTCAACACCGTGGCTGCAAAATTTCATTTTGTAATAGTAACTACAAAAAAACATAAAGTTATTAATGAATGCCTGTAGAAGTGCATTCATTAGTGGAAAAATATAATGTAAGAGGGAAATTATTTCAGTTGTACAGATGAATAATCAGAAAAGAGACTAGTGCAAGGTGACATAACTAATCAGTGTTATGGGACTTTTAAAATCAGGTCAACTAGATCCATTTAATCTGACTATTTTATTGTTATGATTCCCATCCATCACTCTTTTTCTAAGCAAAGTAATTAGATATCCTGAATCGCTGGCTTTAAGGAGCATGTGATATGGCAAGCTATTAATGACCTATGTTAAAAGCTTAACCCCACCGGGTGTCATTAATGATGATGCCACATGGTGTAACTAGGGGAGAAAAAGGTCAACAAAGTGATGAGCAATTGGAATACATTTCAGAGGTGGACTGTGTGAGACCAACATAAAATTTGGCCTGAAGTGACGGCCTGAGACGTTTCCTGAGAAATAAAGAGCACTGAGTACACAACAATTGAGGGAATTTGGGAAACCCCACAGAGAAGAAATGGGAGCTGGATAGTATACCAGTGGAAATCTTGCTTCTTCAAGGAGATATAACATTAGGTGGGTTAGCTAAGTTAAAGGTCTGAGGAATGCACTCATTTTGAGTTCAGCATCTGTATTCATGACACTTGTTCTTTTGAACAGATAGAAATGGGGTTTTGAAAATTAAGACCTAATTTCAGCTAGAAATATGTTATTTTAACTGCAATTTTATCCAACACTATTTATCCAAGATTCACTATTATGCGATGACATTAAAACATGTGTACTCTGTAGTCTTCATATTTGCAAGAACTCAGCTACCATGGTATAATTCTATCATGACATAGATAGAGGAGCAATATACATCATGATGCAAACTCCATCCCATATGAACTTGCGTGTAATAACATCACAAATACAAAAGGGCAGAGCTTGTGTCATGATATCAACTCTTACCTTTTGCCATTTTGGAACCAACACCCTTGATCATAGCTATGTTGTATTGTACAGACACTAAATGGATAAAAAATACAGGATAATAGAGCAGTCCACTGAGGCAGAACTCTGGGCTTAGGACCACTGAATTCCTCAATATTTATTATGCTTATAATATTTTTGCAATGAGAAAAGTCAAAAATATTACTCATGAACATCTTCCGCAACAACCTTATAGTATTATTTGCTGTGACTTGACTGTTTTTCCCCCTTACTCAGCTTTTCTGTGGCGTTACTGATGAATCAGGAAGGTGGGATAGTTAGAGACAAATACAGCCATTTAACCCACCGCTGGAACTGGTATTCCAGAAAAGAAGTTCTACAGTCATTAGATTTTCAGGTATGAATGTGGACTTTTGCTAATGAGACACCACCATTGTTTTTGGCACTTTTTAACAGTTACTCTACAATTTTTAGGTCAGCCATGTCTTCAGTTGGGTTCAGGTTCTACAAATACCAGAGAGGTGTATTCGGATTGATTCCTTGTGGTTACTACTTTCACATTTTAAACCTTCATTCATTGCCACCAGGCACTGGAACATGTTTTTAAAATATGTGTCCTTACTACCATATGGTAATACCTGTTCACAAGGATTAGACCCTTACCAAAAAAAATGCATTGACAAAACAGAATTTGAAGCAGACAGACAGACAGACAGTAGGTTACAGTGAAATAAAATGGTTTTCCTAGGTGGCCACAGTTAGAGAACACCCTCACTTTTTGCTGCTAATTAGTTCTCATTTGGATTTTTGCAGGTCTATGGGAGCTTCAGATGTATTCTTCCTTTCCCAATGCTACCCATGGTACAAGTAGTGATAAGAAAGCAAAGTGCTCCATAGGATCATGTGATGTTTACTTTTGCTTCCTGACATTTCTGATGTGAATATGAAATCTGGGGGCTTCATGACCTTGAGAGCAAAAATTATTGTTTTTTATTTCAAAGCCTCTATTGACACCAATGAGAGCTTTTGGTACATTGTAAGGAACATCTTCACAGTCATTGTCACCCATTAATTAAAAAGTTTAAGATTTTCTCAAGCCAAGGTCAATTCCTGGTTAACCATGTGAACACAGCAGTGCAATTTCTTGACAGTAGTTTAGGAGGAGTTTGCCACTTTCTCCTTTCCAGGATGTGTAGATCGTCATCATCATTGTCATCATCGTCATCATCATCATCATTATCATCATCATCATCATCTCAGTCTAAAATATGTTTCCTAGATTTTCCCCACTGAATTAATAATGAGATACATTAGGTTTCCAGTCTAGATAAAGTTGGTACATTGGTACATTGGTGCTTAGGTTTCCAGTCTAGACAAAGTTTGCCAGGTAATCCCACCATCAGTATAATTAATGTAATATCTAGTGTAGACTCAAAGTTTCCATTTGTCTCAGATTGTGTTTGCTGTGGATGTTTACACATGTGTTAGATTCAGCCTATCGGTTTCAGTGCATCTTTGCTAGTCCAGTTAAGAAGACTGTCGGACATGAAAGCAGTGGGAAAATATCAGTTCTGTGTGAATCTGCCCCCTGACTCTGATTTATCTTTTTTTGTTATTATTTCTTAGATAAATGAACAGTTAAAATTAAAGGTTCTAAGCCAAAATTCCATGACCGTTACTTTTGCTGCCTTGAATGAAAGCCTCACCTTATCTTTGATAAGACCTGGATGTCTGCCTGGATGCAAAGCTGATAAGCAGGTACCAATCACCTAGTGATTGTTTGTTTGTTTTTAAACGGTGGGCTGATTTTCATTGGCACAATAAACAGATCTCTCTGCATTCTGTAACCCCAATTAAAACTCAGGAGAATTAGTGCTTGCCCATGTTGTGTCGCCAATGACCCATTAGGAGAGAACCAGTGTGGTAAAGTCAAGAAAGTATTGAAGTAGCATTGGGAAGATCCTGTTGTGGCCCGTCGGCTGCAAGCAGAGCTAGCAGCAGAGTCAGACGAGGAGGAGGTTGAGGGGGAGCCTGGGCCTGCTTCAGAGCCTTTGGAAGGCTCTGATAAGGAAACAGCATCAGAGACAGAGGCAGAGCCGGGGCCTTCATCCTCCCCCAGGTGGAGAGGCAGCTGTCTTTGGGGCCTGAGCTGAGTGAGTGGGAGGAACAGATGGGGCCCATCCCAGATGCGCGTATGCGTAGAGAGGAAAGGAGAGGAGAGCACAGGAAAGCAATAAGCTGGCTCTCAGGGAAAAGCAGATGTGGACACTAGCCAGCCCCTCCCTGGCTAGGAAATAAATAGGTGTTTGGGAGTGGCCGGTTGTCACAGACAACCATTCGTTTTCTAGTATACATCAAGCAATTCAGATTCCTTGGCCAGAACCAGGTTTGTTGGGACTAATTACATTTGGTTTTTGTTTATCCATGTGAATAAGAGACTGTGCCTGCCCTGTTTGAAAAAGGGTTTGTTTTTACTTGCGAGTAAGCAGTTTATCATTACTTGCTAAGGCTGGGTCAGAACAGATTCTAGTTCAAATTCGCCGTCAGTTATGAATGGTTCCTGGGTGACTTTAGGCCAGGTGGTATTTCTCAGCCAGCCTACCTCACAGGATGGATTTGTAGGGAAAGTGTGTGTGTGGGGGGAAAGAGTGCAGACAGTCCTCGACTTAGATCAGTTCACTTAGTGACTGTTCAAAGTTACAACGGCATCGAAAAAAATGAGCTATGACCATTTTTCACACTAAGGACTGTTGCAACATTCCCATTGTCTTGTGATCAAAATTCACACGGTTGGCAACTGACTCATATTTATGACCGTCCCAGGGTCATGCGATCACCTTTTGCAACCTTCTGACAAGGAGAGTCAACAGGGAAGCCAAATTCACTTAGCAACTGTGTTACTAATTTAAGAACTGCAGTGATTCCCTTAACAACGCTAATAGATAAGGCACCAACGCTAATAGATAACAGAAAGCATGGTTGAGTATCATGCTTAGGCGATCCCCGTCTTCTAATGCTTGAATAAAACACTTATTGCATTACAGTATCATACCCTTATAACCTTATACCCAGTTTTACTGCTTACTGGCAAAATTAAATTCTGCAATAAAGGCGATAGACAAATTATACCACATTCTATCTTGTTCCCTTCTCCCCCTCCACACACAATGCACACTGCACTTGGCTCTTTTCAAATTGCTTCCCTGGAGTTCCATTGACCTTTGAAAGAACACCCCCAGGAACTTTGCCGAAACCGGCAGTAAGGACAACTTTCTTTCCAGAAGGAAATTGCTAGGTCCCTCCCCCCAAAATATTTATACTGTGGATGCACTTTTATGGAAAGACAGCCTGTGCATTAAAATGTTTTATGACTCCACTGGTTGCCTTCATAGGGCGCCTGAATGACATATTTATCCGCCACGTGGTGCTAATTGGCCCATTCTTTAGATTAAGAAGTCATTGTCGCTTGTCATTTCCTTCTCCATCTCCTACTGCTTTTATATTTATCCCCCACCCAGACATGCAAACAGACACACTGCAAAACATACATTTTAAATTGCTTTTGTTAAGCAGAAACAAAGAAAAGCAATGGGTCCAAGCATTAAGGAAATGAAAAATGGTTTGAAGATGAAATCCATACGTATCCAATGTATGCGCGTGCATACAACATGTATGTTGTATCTGGCAATTTTGATCACTTCAACCGCCCTTTCAAGACAGTTCAGGAATGCTCTGAAAGTGGGAAATTCAGCAGGATTGGCACTTTCAAAAGATTTATATGCTCCAGTCAGAGGTGGGTTTCAGAAGGTTCTGACCAGTTCTGGAGAACCGGTAGTGGAAATTTTGAGTAGTTCGGAGAACTGGTAGTGGAAATTTTGAGTAGTTCGGAGAACTGGTAGTGGAAATTTTGAGTAGTTCGGAGAACTGGTAGTGGAAATTTTGAGTAGTTCGGAGAACTGGTAGTGGAAATTTTGAGTAGTTCGGAGAACTGGTAGCGGAAATTTTGAGTAGTTCGGAGAAACGGTAAATACCACCTCTGACCCCCGCCCCCATCTATTCTCTGCCTCTTGAGTCCCAGCTGATTGGAAGGAAATGGGAATTTTGCAGTAACCTTCCCCTGGAGTGGGGTGGGAATAGAGATTTTACAGTATCCTTCTCCTGCCATGCCCACCAAGCCACACATGCCCACCAAGCCATGCCCATAGAACCGGTAGTAAAAAAATCTGAAACCCACCACTGGCTCCGGTGTGGCGAGAAGAGCATTTTGAATACATGGATCTGGCCATATCTGTGTTTTAAAAAGGTGCTTTTGTATGTGAAATGTGTAAAGATGAGATACAATAGCTCATTCCTTTTTTTTTCATTCTTGCTATCATCAAATCCCATCTCTTGTTCCTTGCTAAAAATTAGAGCGAAAGAAAAAGGTGTGGGATGTTTATTTTGAAGGAGAAAAGGTGAGAGACTTTTTGTTATGGACGTACGGACATAGTGGTTATTTGCTGATTGGCTAATCTAGCGGCGGGAGAAATAAACTCCTGTCAGTGGCTAGCAAGCTTCGGGAAAGCCCTTAAAAGCGGCTTCCCTGCAGCCTGCCGGCAGTCCGTATTAGTTCTAGCTAATAGACAATAAAGGTGCTGAATTGTTCCTGTGACTCGCCTCTTCGTTTACGCACCACGAATCTAACACTTTTCTCCTTGAAAATTGGTCTTGACCCTGCAAACACATACATATTTTCAGCCGAGGGAAAACGCTGCTATGAAGCAAGCTGCTATATAAAAAAAGTGAATGTTCCCTGTTCCTATACTAGACAGCTTGTAGCTGAAGCACACAGTTTATAGGGTTTTGTTTTTTGAAGAATCTGAATAAAGGTGGTTTTTTTTAACCTAATAAGAAGGATTTCAGAACAGATGCCTTTTTGCTCAGTGTGACAGCTGCATAACAGTTCTTTTGCTATTGTTTGTCGCAGATCTATTGCACAAAATAGGCAAGACTCTTTTATGCTTCTTCTAGCACAGAATTATTTATTTTACTCCAGCACCAGGAATTACAGAGATAACTTTGGATCTATATGGAAAGTAAATTGAGTCTTTGAATGATCAATTAATAGTATTACTAAAGAGCCGTGGGGGTGCAGTGGTTAGAATGCAGTATTGCAGGCTACTTCTGCTGACTGACTGCTATTTGGCAGTTCAAATCTCACCAGGCTCACGGTTGACTCAGCCTTCCATACTTCTGAGGTGGGTCAAATGAGGAGCCAGATTGTCGGGGGCGATATTCTGACTCTGTAAACCACTTAGAGAGGGCTGTAAAGCACTGTGAAGCGGTATAGAAGCCTAAGTGCTATTGCTATTACTGGCAACTCTCTATCATGCCATGTCTCAGAATGAGCAGAATGACTATGAGATTTCAATTTTGGTAACATCCACTGCTAAATCTGATAGGCAGTGATTTATTATTATCTGAGGTCTTATTTCTTACATGGTGCTCAATACTTTTAACTGGTCATTCCGGAGGTTGAACCTGGATAATCCCACATAATGGTTTTGTCCACTAACCTATCTTAATAATATTTCACTTATTTCAACTCTCTTAAAGTGTAGGTTTTATTAAGAATATAATAAAAATCTGAGGCTTAATTGTTTTTTGGGGGAGTTACTCTTGAAATATTTTCTTAGTAATATTTTCTTATTAACGTAAGGAAATAAATGGACTCTTCTCTTCTCTTCTCTTTTTTTCTCCTCTCCTCTCCTCTCCTCTCCTCTTGGCTGAGTCTTACATAGTAAGATGTCATAGCTAAGAAAAAATGAATGCAATCCAATCCTTGGTCTGAAAAGTCACTGAATTCTGCTATTGTACAATGATGGCTGCTTAGATTTCCAGATGCCATAAGGCAGTATTTCTTTAAATAATTCTCATGTCCCTTTTTCCTTTCCAAAGTTGACTTTAAAAACCAATGAAGCCCATGAGAAAGAACATTGGAGAAGAAGCCTTATTGACATTAAGAGGAGGTTTGAGAAAACTACAAAACAATTTATAAACAGTGTTTTGATGATTTCAGGTATTGTCATTATGCTGAGTTTATGAAATTCACACTGCTTTATTAATTAACATGTATAGTCATGTGCTGTCTCATACAAATATATATACCCTCCTTCATAATAACAGATTGGTGATAAAAATTAAATATGAAATGAAATGAATAATGGTAAGAATATGACATTATCTTAATTTTCAGAATTTCAGAAATGATAAAATGACAACAGATAAATGTTGTGAAGAAATATGACCAGTGGTCAAATTCTGCATTCCAAACTGTTTATCTGAAGTAACATTGAGAACTACCAAACCGATTCCTTCTGAGTTTTGTGCTTGAATTGTTCGTATAACATTTGTAGTTGTTGCTGCAGGAAGTAAGAATGGCTACAAAACTAGAGCCCTAGTTTTCACATAGAATATAAATAGGCATTGTAAGGAAGGGAAGGGAAAAAAAGAATATTAGATGAGATGTTAATGTTCTTTCTTATATGAATGATAGATAATATACATCTGTAGCTTCTTTATCCAATGGACAAGATTCCATCTTGCTAAGATATTTTTCTTGAGAGATAGGAGGCATTGTCCCTCAGATCTTTCTGGCAAGAACAGTGGAAGTCTTGCTTATGGAATTGTTATAACTTTGATAATAAGACAGTTGTAGGCATATTTACCTAGAAATAATAGTTATTGTGAAAAGTTAGAAATGCACTTTATATAAGGTACATCTTGAGTGAACACATGATGGTGAACCTGCCTGCAACTCCTTAAACCACCTCCCAGATTATCCCAGAAAAACATCATTGTTTTAAGGAGTTTTTGCAAATATCTGGTATACGAACATCCTTTGTATTCGAAAGCATTCTTTGCTCTCTGGGGAGGGACCACAGTTCAATGTTAGGGCATAGATTGACATACAAATCTAAAGTCTAAAATCATTCTTTGGTATGACTCAAAAAGTCCTGAAGCTATTACTTCTCAATATAGACCAGTATTTCTTTATTAGGTGCCCCTTATACTGTATCAGCGATCCCCAACCTTTCTGGCTCCACAGACCAGCAGTGGTGGGGATGGGAGGGAGAGGATGGTTTTGCACAAGCAATCTAATCCCATCCATGAACAAATGAAGCTTCACACACTCACCTGTCTCTTGCATGACTCAGTTCCAATGGGCCATGGATTGGTCCATTGACCAAGGTTTGGAGACCCCTGCTTTATATGACTGAAATCCAAACTGCATAATCTATATCCCGCATGGTCATATGGAAGGCATTGGTTTAGTAAGAACTGCTGTATATAGCATTAGACTAGAGAGAGATTGACAACTTAGTATATGCAGTGACTGGCATCTTTGTGCCAGAAGCATGGCAGTCTAGAACTTGGTTAGTAGACTCTTATACATGTGTTAGATATGTAACACATACGTGTAGCATTTTATGTATAGGTATATATTGTTACATACAGATATATATCTGGGAAGACATTTATATAAAATGAGCTTCTCTGTATTCATATAGCTGGGAAAATATGGTATTTAACTATTTGCCCAGATGAGTTTGGATCAGAGAAAGCACAACCAAATTCTTTGAAAGCCCAAGAAGGACTTTTAAAAGAACAATCTTTTGCGCTAATAAAATCCAAAGGATTATTTACTTTCACTAACCTCTATACTACCCTGTATATCTTAAAAAGTAATTGATCATTATTGCTACCATTGCTATTTATTATCACATTGTTATTACCTTTTACAATAATTTTTAAAATATATTATAATCTTGATAATCTGCCCGATAATCTGTTGATTGGCAGGAATATGCTGCATAGACTATCCGGTTGAGTTTCGTATAAAACCTGTGAAGTGTAAAACGGAATCTCCACTACAGACCTGGGATCGAAAGCTAAGAGAAGAAGCTTCAAAACCGAAAGAGAAACGAGCTGTCAGGCCAATGAGCTTACCCGGTTATCACCCACTTAAGAGAAAATTTAGGCCTCCCTCACGGTAAGTGGGACAATCTTTTGGAGGAGGGAATTCTCTGAAAAACAAGATTAAATAGGTGGGATAACAATATGCTCCTTGTAAAACAGAAACATTGGAGTCAGTCACAAAAGACTAATTGAGAGGGTGACGAGGGCCAAATGATGCAAGAAGCGTCATGATGTTCCATTCCTTTTGTACCTGTGTCTTGATGTGGCAGGCATGTACAAAGGGGGTCAGTTTTGTACTGCCATGGTGAGATGCTGCTTTGTCACATTGACAAAAGTGATGGATCCTGCAGATGTTACTAAAGATGTCTTCTGGACTTCTGGTGCTTTTCGTGCTCCTCAGAAGACATACCAACGGTGACCGTGATTGCTTATTTTGGGCCTGTGGCTTGCTGTTTTATTTATTTCTGCACCTAACTTGTATTGATTATGTACCATCAAGTTGGTGTTGAATTTTAGAAGCCACATAGATAGATTTTTCTGCAAGAAGATCTGTCACCGACCTGATCTTTCAGACCTTCCAATAGTCTACCCATTTTCACTGTAATTGGGTCCATCCTTCCTGCTGATCCTCCTTTTCATTTCTTTCCACGTTTCCTAAGTGACACTACTTGGAAAACATTCTGAGCAAGCTGGCATATAGGCAGACATATCGAGCCATATATATTTTGTGTTACTCAAGTTATACATATTGATATTAGTGCTATTGAATTGCAAAACGATGGTGAGATGCTGAAGGACAGATGTGTCATTTCTATATCACCTGCATGGCATCCTCTGAGCCAGCCTTCTGCCATGTAGTGTAGTGGAAAATGTTACTGTGTTTCCCCGAAAATAAGACAGGGCCTTATATTTTTTTGAACCCCAAAATATGGCCTTGGCCTTATTATTGGGAGGGGCTTATTATTTTGGGGGTGCAGTAGGCAGCGAGCATGGGACTAGATGTCCCATCGCCGCCGCCTCCCCTCCCTGTTCTTGGCGCCGGCCGAGTGGCTGGCCCGCCGCTACCGCCTCGTGCAAGACTCTGCAAGGCTTATTGTGCCGTTGCATGCACGAACTGCAGGACTGCCGTGAGTGTCATCATACCGGCACAGCTGATGTCCTGCTGCTCATGGCTATGCCAGTATGTCAAACCTCGCAGTAGTGCTGCCGTTCGTGCATGCAATGGCACAACAAGCCTTGCAGAGTTCTGCTCCACGAGGAAGCGGCGGTGGCGTGATGAGTCTTACCTAAAAACCCAGGCAACTTGTCACTTGTGCTCTCTCTCTCTCTCTCCCGGCTGGGAGACGCTCTTTTTGCGGCAGGTGCTCTTTTGGCTGGGAGAGAGAGAGCACACAAGCGACAAGTTGCCCGGGTTTTTAGGTTTTCCCAGGCTGCTTTTGGAAATGCCATTGCCATGCCTGCCACCACAGAAGCCGCAGCCACTGAGATGCCCGTCTCGCATTGCAAGCAGCCGGAAGTCAGCAGAAATAGCCTGCAATACTGTATTCTAACCACTGTGCCATCACTGCTCTTAATTAATTTAGATTAATCTGCCTTTTCTCTGGCAGCTTCTCAATTGAGTTAAAAATGGAAAGACAGAAAAAGGAGTGTCCAGAAAAATAAAAAGTGGCCCCATTCAGTTTGGCTTTGGAGTCATTGTTCATTGGCAAGCAGTCCCAAATAAATTACTCCTAAGAGTAACTGTCAGGGGGGGGAAAGCTTTTTTGGGGGGGAAATGTATTAACTGACTGGAATAAGTAATAGGCAGAGATGTGGCTTAAAATAAGATTGGATAAGAGTGACTCTTTTGTGGGTGTTGTTGTCTTCTGGGTTTCAGTGAACCTTTTCACTAATGGCACCCTAAAAACCAATTTTCTCCCTAAAAACGCCTTATATAACTTTGACTGCCCTTTTGTTAGCCCAAAAGCTGCCTGACAATTCTAAGATACTGCTTTAATGTAGTAGCTTTTAGTTTATATTCATATGTGTCTCTCAGTAAGTGCATCATATTTTTTTTTAGCTATGACTATTTTTGTAATTACTGGGGTGGTATGATTGAAGGGCAATATGTTTTGTGCTACACTTTATAATAAATATCCCCTGGATGGTTAAAATAATTTAATACTATAAAAATAAACCCATAGTGAAAACTTAAACATAATATGACCTATCCATTACCTATCGCTGATAATTATCACTATAAAATTTGACTTGGATTAGTGAATGGTAGAACCATTTTTATATCCAATCATTTTATAACTGCTTGGGGTCTATATTATTTCGAAAAGTAATAAGGCTAGTATATAAAATATGAGCAACACAAGCACTGATAAAAGTAAAGCAATTTTAAAAAACCTCTAAAATAGCTTAATATTAAAAAATATCAGGGAAAGGGAAAGCTTTGCCTGATGTTGATTGTCTAGGCAGAATATTTCAAAGACAGATAAGGCCTTGTCTGTCAGACATGGCTGCACTCATTCAATATGGGCATCAGGGTAAAATATCCAAAGTTATTGTAGAAGGAAGAATTACTTCAAAGGATACAAGCCCAACCATTTAGGGCTTGAAACATTAATACCAGCATTTTGAATTTAGAATGGAAACAGTTTGGCAGCAAGTTCATATGGAAAATACGGGTTGCATATGCTCATGTCATATTCAGTACTCCTAGCTATTTAATAACCTGAAATTTGATTCCAGTAGAAAAGAAATTTGATTGACTGAGTCTGGACCCATTGATATTTTTCGGTCTATTTTCAAAGGCAACCCTCCATTATAGTACAGGTAGTCCTCAACTTACTACCATAATTGAGCCTGGAATTATGGTCAAAAGTCATGCCAGTCATTAAGGAAGTCACCACATGGCCATGGCCAATTTTATGCCTTATTTTGTAGCAGTCATGAAGTGAATTTATTATTAAGGAAGCCATTGTTTCCAATGGGCATTTTTTCCCCAGAAACTGAAAGTAAACTCTGGTTTCTGACCAAAAAAGCCATTGTAAATTGTGGTCATGTGACTGGAAGGTGCGGCAAATGACTGTAAATGCAGACAGGTTGCCGAGCACCCCAAATGTGACCATGGAGCAGGGGGGCTTGGCCATCAGAACCTTGAATGTGGGTGATACAGTAAATATCCCTGGGGAAGTCTGTTATAATTTTGATTAGTCATAAGTCAAGAACTACCTGTACACCGAAACAATCATTGTAGCAAAGCTAGTCTTTTACAGGCATTTTGTGAAATGGCAGGATTCTTTCTCCTGATTCTTTCCCTAATCTTTTCCCTAATTATTAAGGTAGAACAAATGCACCAGCTCTACAGTGCCTTCTCTATATAAGCTTCAATGTCCCTTTCTTTTGTTATAATTCCCACTTTACTATGTAGCATTGCACAATCCCATTTAACTAGCCAGATAATCATTGTAAAGAAAATACCAGAAGAGGTAACAAGAATGGTAGATGTCTTAATGCCAGTATGGGGTGGGGGAGGGAGGGTGTCTGATTTGAAGTTAAAAAAAATCAGGGTCCAGGTAAGATTTGAGTAGAGTCTAGATACCATCTGCTTTTCATTTACTGTGTTCCAAATGTACCTCTAATACAGATTAATACTTTGAATAGAGAATTCAAAGTGTATTGAAAAATGTACACAGCACTAACATGAATGCTTTCCAGGTCTTGTGTTTGAAATATCACCTACCTGTTTAATTTTCCATTTCTTTTTTCTCATTCTTTTTTTTCTAACCTCTTCACCTGCTTCACACAGAGCCAAAGAAGAGATCCTAGATGTAAGCCCTACCCTTGAACCATGGGCAATTTTTCCTATGGACTGTCCAATTGTGCTGCGCAAAGTTTTGACCAAAACTAATGATGGTTTAGGTTGCAAATGTGTAGTAAAAATCCCATTAATTACGGACTTGGAATTTGAAAAGTTTATTACTGCTCCAAGAGACCCTCAACAAGTCATTGTGATATGCGTGTTGTCACCACAAAAACATTCCTACTCTCCTTTCTTTGAGTGGTCTGTTGAACAGCTGTACATAAAGATGCAGCATGGCCGTCCCTCACCTTGTATTCAGGTAAACTAAATGTTGATGCTTTATACATGCATTTTCCAAAAGCAGGTTCATTCTTCTTAGCTAGATAATCACTGTTTCTATTTTATGGAGCTGAAATAGTAATGTAACAGTAACCATGCCAATAAGGGGGTTCACTGACCGCAGAATTTGGCTCAGGCTATTATTTTGTGATTCAGGAAAGAATTAGAAGCAACCTATTTATTTATTTAATCAAATTTACATGATTTGTGCTATTGATACCTGGGACACGAGCCTGAAGCAAGAGTCATTCATTAGTAGAGAATTTCCCCCCTTTAAAATCCTATAAGATGGACAGTGGGAGGAGGAAAAAGATTCAGAAATAAAATAAATGTGATAAAGAAGTCTCTCCAGTCTGAATTACAATGGTTTCAACCCAGATTGAGGCCATGTGTGTGTACAATAAAGTAAAAAAAAAAAGAATAAATGAAAGGATTAGCTGTTTACTACATACACAGTATAAGCCAGATCTTAACAATAAGACCGAATAGCCATGACAGAAATTATCTTGAAATAAATGTTCATAATATTGAATTGTAAATTATGAAATATAACTATATCACAGAATTTTATTTTATTTCCATAATTTATTCACAAAAATCTGATTAGCTGTCAGATTATGAAAAAGGTAATATACACCCCTCAGCTGAATCCATTTTCTCATCTGTTGTTTTTTTCCCCACAAAACAAATTGATGGGATTTGTTGTAAATTATATATTATAAATATCTGTTACCACTGTTAATTAAAGTAAAATTGCCTTAGCAGATGAAGGCAAGAATCGTCTTCTCTACCATTTTTTTTCAACAGTGGCCATTTTACTGACTCTTGTTTGAACTCAGGATCTTGGGGTTTCTATTTGTTCTAAATATCAAAGTTTAATTTAGCTGTTATGATCATTAAACAGTTATAGATGTCTCCCCAGAGAATTTCACCATCCTCTTAAAATATATTAACATAACAAAAAAGATTATATTTTAAGGGCAAATGAGATAATTATCTCCAGTTACTCTTTATGTTTATTTCAGACGTCTGACCTCAGCTTCTGTTTTTTTTAAGAGAAAAAATGATGGGCTATCTGGGATTTTAATTGTATCCATGTTTTGGTTGTTAGTTTTTGAGTTCTTTTTTCCATAGCTTTACCTTTCGATCTGGCAACCAACTTTAGCTACCATCTTAATTTCTCACATAGCAATATAGAGAAAAAAGGATTCGGTATCCATAACTGAAAAATAGAGGGGCTCTGAAGTGAGTTTCTATACTGCCTTTGTCTTCTTGTGAGACTTTTCTGCCTGGTTGGAATATGCAACCTGCAGATAAAAGCTACATGCAGACATTGGTCTATCATATGGACTTTGGGTTTGACAAACCATCCACTTCCACCAGTTTTGGGTTCTGACCATGCACAAAGCCAGAATGTAAATCTGACAGGTTTCGACTGAGGTGATGCAGACAGAAAAATAAGTCTCCCACCTGTGATCAGAAAGAGTTTTAGCAATATCCAATTCACCCTGTCTGCACAGTGAAGCATTATTTCTCCATTTGAGAAAAAATGTTTATGAGACAAGCGCATAGGACATTTCCATAAAATGACAGAATAATTTACTGCCTTTCCAGAGCAAGCATGATTCCTACCGTTTCCTGAAATATGATCTAGAGAATCCACTGAACAAAACACCTCCTCTTCTGGTACAGCAACACGGTGTCGTTCCTGGAATGGTGGTGGCAAGTATCTGATGGGTTTCTTGGTCAATCCTATTAACCTTTTCATTTCATTGTCCCTGCAGAAATTATTTCCTCAGAATGCATTGAGGCAATTTTCTGTAATCCAGTACTCTCCAGATAACTTTATAATCCACAACTGCATGTGCTGATCAGAAGATCTGAGTGCTGAGGGTCCAAAACACTGAGAAAGTACCATGCATTCTGCTAATGGACAGTGACAGAAACAGCCAAAGACATTTCTTTAAATTCTACTTAGACTTAAATTCTTAGACTTAAATTCTAGACTTAGATCTTTGTCCCCTTCCTGGTGGCTTGAATCAACCAGGTGAGCAATGATCAGGTTTACAGGTGGCAGAGATGGCTTCAAACCTGTCCACTCTTGAGAGCCACAGGTTCAATTTAAGGAGCAAAACTCGATATTGTAGCTCAGAGCAAATGCGAGTGATATAATAATAATAACAACAGAGTTGGAAGGGACCTTAGAAGTCTTCTAGTCCAACCCCCTGCTTAGGCAGACAAATGGTTATCCATATTAATATGCTTAATTGACTGACCTTCTGGCCAAGTTTTCGCTAATAGAGTCGGGGTTTATCTAAATCGTGCTTCTGACTGTTATGTCACAGATGCAACAAGGCTGTAGAAATAATTCTGCTGTACTGTCCTTATTATTACCATATAGGCTCAGAGCAACAAGCAGTACCTTGACTGCTTTCTTAAATGGTAGCAGCATTGCTTGCTGCTTCCTTCTTCTAGGATGTTTTTTTAGACTTCCCGATCTAGTTTTCAGAGATTTTCTGGTATCCTATCAGGCAAGTACTAATCAGGATCAATCCTGGTTCAGCTCTTCCAAGTTCCTATCTAGAAAAAGTCAGTCAGGCGCTGTACCCTGTTGCTGAGGCAGACACTAATTGCATTTCTGACAATACTCTGCACATCTTTTGTTATAAAGAAAACACATGAAGAATCATAGATAACATTGTGAACAAGGGGTTGGTGGGTATGAAGCAGTGGTGGGTTGCTCCCAATTTGGACTGGTTCTTTGAACCGGTAGCACCGGGGGTGGGAGGTGGGAGCAACGGGTTTTAGAATCCACTACTGGTATGAAGACATTTCCCTTTATTATTTTACTCCAAAGTCTCAACAAAACTTCTCTGATGTTGCAATTAACATGAGAGATCATGTTTTTTGTGATTAAATTAAAAAAAATTCCATATGGTGATACATTTGCCTCACTGATTCAACAGAAATCTGTTTCTTTCTGTTTATTTTAGCAACAAACAAACAAACCCCCACACCTATTTGGAAAGAAACTAATAGATCAAATTATGAAATGTGCAGATGGATTTCACTTT
This sequence comes from Diadophis punctatus similis, assembly GCA_023053685.1. NCBI lineage: Eukaryota > Metazoa > Chordata > Lepidosauria > Squamata > Dipsadidae > Diadophis > Diadophis punctatus. The sequence goes on from JALIGW010000002.1 coordinate 209,424,799, forward strand.
CAGAATTAAATATTGCAAAGATTATCTTAAAAATAACATCTAGACCTATGAAGGTCATTATTAATCAGCTCCTTTTTAAATCCACATTTATCCAGTTTACCTTATGGAAGTTTAGTGTGTAACTTTTCCTAACACATAGGATTTTCAATATAAATTTTAGCAGCTTAACTTTTTAATGCATAATTTAACACATATTTTATATATTTTTGAAATCTTACATTTTTTCCACTCCAAAGATACTTTTTTGAAAGCAGCTTTCAGAAATTTATGCTTTCTATGCTTATTTTTAAACTTTTTTTCTAGCAAGAACTTTTTACTAGTAAAGAAAAATAAATACTAGTGGATCCATTCAGTGCTGTTGCTGTCCAATACACATTAGAGTTCATTTTGCCAGTCCTTAAAAATCTGTTTCCATAGAATTTCATGGCGGGGTTACTTTTATATTTCTACTGACAGTATTATTTTTCATCTTTTTCATAGATGCTCATAGTCCCATTTCCCAATTTAATTTAGCTAGCCTTGAATTTTTAGCTGCAACAGCTTAAGAGTTTACCTTATTTCTCTACAAGACCAGCCCCACCCACATAGACAAGCAAGTCACCAGAATATAAACTGACAGCAAACAGCACTCCTTACTACGGTAGCACTGATGATATTACCTAGTTAGGGTAATGAAACATCTGCAAGAAAACAAGCAAGCTCAGAGAGCACCAAGGACCCTTTCTTTACATATCTTCTTTGAAAAATGTGACTTGATTTTTAAGTAAATATAGTTAACATTTGGAATTTCAGCCATAATAGTGTATGTGACAGGGACAATTAATAATGTGGATATTAACTGGATGTAGGCTAGCAACACAAGGTTCTATATTATCTTTCATGGTTTTTAGTGAAAATATATTTCTAAAGATGTGAGAGTGAAGGACTATTCTTGTCTAGTGAGTGTAGTCTTGATATGAAAATAGCATGCATGAAATGTTTAGATGGCCATTTAGGTGTGTGGAGAAAAATCCAGGCTGGGATATGACATATCCCATAGCAAGGACATCTAACATCCAGTTGTTCAACAATAGTAGACGTGCTGCTGAAATTAAAATACCACCGGAGTACCTGGAGTAGTTTTGTCTGTGAAAGGATGGAAAGCTGTTAGGTTCTCATACTGAGAACTATTACTACTACTATTGAGCTGAAGTGGTGCAGTGGTTAAATGCAGCCACTGCAGGCTGACTGCTAGTTCAGCAGTTCAACTGTTCAAATCTCACTAGGCTCAAGGTTGACTCAGCCTTCCATCCTTCCGAGGTGGGTAAAATGAGGACCCAGATTGTTGGGGGCAATATGCTGAACTCTGTAAACCGCTTAGAGAGGGCTGTAAAGCACTATGAAGCGGTATATAAGTAAAGTGCTATTGAAGAGGCAGGAGACTGGTTGAGTGACTTCAACTCTTTATTGGTTACAGTGAGCAATAACAGCAAATACCCAGGTGTGACTGTGGTTTAAATAGGGTAGCCCTGGCTTGTAAAAGGACCAATCAGCAGTTACCTATTCTGCTCAATAGAGCGGACATGACTGGAAATTTCCCAGCCAGTATGCAGATAATAAATAAACAAACAAACAAACAAATAAATAAATAAATAAATAAATAAATAAATAAATAATAAAGATAATAAATAAATCTTAATTTATTTCTTTATTATGTTCTCTTGGCAGGTTAATCTAATGTAAAACAAAATAGAAGTAACAAATCTGAACTCTGCGCAATCCTATTCAAAATATTGCATATAACCATTGCTTATGGTTATAATTAGCATTAACTGGGAAAAAAAAGTCACTTCAAAAACAGGCTTAAATTTGTCCATCCTGAATTAAAGAATAGCAAAAGCCGTTAATGGCAATGTCTTTATCCATAGATTAGGTACACAGAGTCTATTGCCAACCATAGTACACAGCAACAAATTAATTATGGCAGATTAATTAACTTCTGTTCACTATATATCAATAGGCATACCAGCAAGCTCGCCAGCTTATGAAAGGTTGCCTTGCTGGCTCTAGCAGGACTTTAACATTCAGAGAATAATAAATCATTCTGCTAAAAACTACACAAGCATCCTACAAGGTGATCAAAATAATGATGCAGTGTCTGGTTTGAAAGCAAAACTGCTGCACGAAGGGATTTTCAAACGATCCTGAACTGAGCAAAGTTAGCTGCAAACACAAGGTTCATTAGTGCTGATTTTGCAAAAGTCAAGACATCTGTCCCTTGATGTTAACCAATGATTGCTTGTTCAGCCATGGAAACACATTGTCTTCTGTTCAGGCTGATGGAATAGCCACTAGCAAGCAATAGCAATCATTCAAACTTAGAAGAACAATTCAGCTTTCTACAGTGAGCAAAATTAACTAACAGCCTGCATGCTTACATGGAAATAACTCCTAGTAATGTGTTGAGGAGATGCTCCTATTTAAAATTGCTTTGGACTGAAAGTTTAAATTGCTTTTCCTTGAATAAAAATGTAGTTATTGATTATTTAAACATACAGGGACACATGCATACCATAAATCCTAGAATTTTCCTTCTGCTAATGTCATAAAAATCCTTAATACCAAACAATATTAAACCCAAATCATAGTTAAATTCTTTTAACAAATGAGTTATAAAGTTACAACCTGCTTACACAAAAGGCAGAATTTCCAAGAATTTAAACAAGTTGGAGATATATTTTCAGTAATAAAGAGTTTGGTAAATATGCCAATTCCTCAAACACAGTTAAGTTGCTTCCTTGTATCATCCCCCTACACCTTTGACAATTCATAAAGTGACCCCAGCAATATTATTGGCACACACACAAAAATCAGTAAGATAAAAATATAATTTCCCTATGGGGTAATCAGGCATTTCAGCTTCCCTTTTCTTCCTCTAAATGTCACCTCAAACTCTTTCAAGACTACAGGTTGACTACAGTAACTTTGATTATGTGTCATCATGTCAGTGTCAATTGTTAGGGATCACGTAGATATATTTTCTCTAGAATGATCTTTCTCCAACTTGGTCCTTTCAGGTCTTCTAACAGTGTAGGCATTGCCACTCTAATTGACTCCATCTATCTTGTTGCTGGTTGTCCTCTTCTTTTTTGTCCTTCCATCTTTCTCAGATTTATAGACTTCTTCAAAGAGCTACTATAGATCTTCACTTACTGTCTCCAAAATATGATACTGTGATCCTGGTCCTATGTCCCTTGAGTAAAAATTCTGCAGTGATTTCTTCTGTTATATATTTGTTTCCTGACCTCCAACACCAAAGTTCAAAAGCATTAATAATTTTCTATCCTTCTTGAAGTCCAGCTTTCACTTCTATATAGTGTCATGGGGAATACCATGATCTGCATGATTCTGATTTTTGTAGGTACGGCCACATCCAGGTGTTTGAATATGTTTTCCAAGACCTTCACTGCTATCTTATCAAGTGTTACTCTATGTCATATATCTTGACTGCTGGTTTCTTTACTGTTTATAGTCAATTGTAAACGGTAAAAAACTATTTACCACTTTAATATTCTCATAATCAATTCTAAGGCTGGTTGCTGTGTCTGTTTAGATTAGTTGGCCTTCTATATATTTAAATTCAGTCCCATTTTTTCACTATGCTCTTTAACTTTCATTACAGAGTTAGCAGCACATTTTCATTTCACAGTCGTGTTATCAGCATAGCACAGGTTATTGATTTTTCATCCTCGAGTGTTAAAACCACACTCATCTTCCAATCAAGCTTCTCTTAATATAAACTGAGCATAAGGGTTGAATAAATAAGGAGAGAGTGTACACCCTTGTCTCATTCCTTTACCCATCTGAGCCAGTCTGTTTTTCCGTGTACCATGCAGACTGTGGTATCCTGGCCTGTTTATAGTCACTGGCCTGCCACTTACGCAAGGACTATGTGCGCACACCGGCCCGCCACTCACGTGGCCCAGTTCCCCTCTTTCTTCCCCAGCCAGGCTGCAAAAGTTGGGGACCGCTGGTATAGTTAGATTATTACTACAGCAAGAAAAAAAACCCTGCTTTTATTACATATTTTTTGTATAACTCATGTAAGTTTGCAGTTTTACAATTAAATCTGAATTCAAGGAAAATGTAAAAAAAAAAACCATAAGAAAGAGACAGACATGATAAGGTCCACAGATGAAATACCTTTAGAATATTTTATTGTTCAAAGATATTAGTTTACTATTGTACCCAGCCCTAATTTAATAGGAGAATCAAAGACTGATGAAACCCTGTTGCATTCCAAATGATATTGGCGTTTCACATTGATGGTATTACCCAGTTAGGTAACCAATGTAACTTTTACCCAAGCAGAATCATCTACTGTATAAGGCTTGTCCAATGCCCCATAACTCATCAGTATTATCCTTTTTGCTGCCTTTTCAATTAAAGGAGCCTATTGCCATTCTTTAGGATATATGATTATTTCTCTGATAAATTATTGTAAATTATTGCTCTACAGGGCAGGAAATTTCCTTTGACAAAATGTCCCTCTGTACAACTTAAATTCTACTCTCACTGGTACCACCATTGTCATTTCCCATAACACCTCAGAATTTTGTTACAGAAGAGTCATTGTAGAAAATTACTGTGTCAGCTAGACTCAGGTTCCAAATACTGCTTAGAGTGCTGGGGCAGAAATTTTTTTTTTAAAGCCAGAGACAGGACAACTATCAGCAATAGATTCTACTGAATCCCAAATCTCAGCAACACGTCCAAGATATGAAGTGTACTATTACATGTGATAACAAGGACGGATAATACAATAGAACAAAAAACATAGTGGTTCCCCCTCCCCTTATCCTACCAACAATGGTCAGTGACAAGACAAACTGAGCTCTCTATGGCAGGGGTCCCCAAACTTGGCAACTTTAAGACTTGTGGACTTCAACTCCCAGAATTCTCCAGCCAGCTAATTCTGGGAGTTAAAGTCCATAAGTCTTAAAGTTGCCAAGTTTGAAGACCTCTGCTCTATGGTAATAAGAACTTTTAATATGGGGTCCCATATTAATAGTCTTCCTCTCTCTCTCTCTCTCTCTCTCTCTCTCTCTCTCTCTCTCTCTCTCTCTCTCTCTCTCTCTCTCTCTCTCTCTCTCTCTCTCTCTCTCTCTCTCTCTCTCTCTCTCTCTCTCCTCCCTCCCTCCCCCTCCCTCCCTCCCCCTCCCTCCCCCTCCCTCCCCCTTCTCTCTCTGTGTATTTCAACTGCATGAAACACTCCTGGTTTAAAGGCATAGGACTAGGGTCCTGATACAGTCTGCATACCTCTATTAATTGAAAGAGCAATCTTATACAATAGGATAACTCTTTTCAAAGAATAGTTTCAAGTAGTCAGCATTCGGTCCAGTTGCTTGCAAACTAAGAATAGAGGTGGTTCAAACATGTGGAAAGGCTGTTCTATATCAGCAACTGATCCTTGGTCTGGTATTGAAATATACTGTAAGCTTACAGTCAGGCTCTCTATTTGTTTATTAGCCACACTTCACATCAGGGGTGGGTTCCTCCCGGTTTGGACTAGTTCGCCCGAACCAGTAGCGACCTGCTGGTGACGTCACTGAACTGAATCAGTCCGTGGGCGCCACCATCTCTTTTTTTTATTTTTTATTTTTTATTTTTCTACTTTTTGGAAGGTTTTTCCTGTTCTGCCGCTTGAAAAAGGGCCCTCCCTCCCGCCCCCGGGTTTATACTGACCTTTATTCCTTCTTCCAAAGCCCAGCTGATCAGCTCCTCAACTGTGTTTCGGGCTGATTTCAATCTACTGAGCATGCGCGAAAGCAAAATTGCATGTGAGGACGCGCTCACACGCAAAACATGCACTTCCGTCGCGATGCGAACCGGTGGGGAAGGTAAGTAGAACCCACCCCTGCTTCACATCTTACATTCAGCAGACATTGTATAGCTTCACTGAATCACATAACCTTGCCTGAAAGTAAGTGTTCTTGAACTAAATGGAGCTGATTTCTGAATAATCACAATTAGGATTGAATTGATAAAATAAAACCAATGCCCTCTTTTAACTAGCGAAGTGAACGGATCATTTTAAAATGTAAAAGTCAAATATACTTCTTGACCATGTTGATGTAGCCTGTATGAGATTTAAAGTAGTATTAAAATACTCAGCATTAGTAGTATTAAATAAAAGAAGACTGTGTATGTGTATGTGTGCGCACGCGCACATATAGCTGTCAGAGGCCTTTATGTCTGAGTGAAAACATTTAAAGCTCCAATACAAAACAGGAAAAGGAAACCATTTGGTCCAAGTCTTCAAATTCAACCTTATTTTTTTTATTTTTTTGTTGCAAAGCATTTTTGTTCCTCTCTTTCCTGTCTGTTTGTCAACAGATGTATGCCGGAGGGAAGCTGCTCTTTGGCAGTTGTGTTTTTAACGGATACAGCTACAGTAAGAAGGACCTGATGAAACAGATCAACCAAGTTTGCCTTGACTGCAAAAGAGGTCACTTCCTGCCACAGAGCTTCAAATTTAGGTAAGACAGAAAATTTAGGAGGAAAGTAAGAATGGGGAGAGGGAAGGCAATATCATGCTGAGATGCATGTTTACAACATTAACTTGACAAGAATGTGTTGCAACGAAAGGAATTACATTCCATAAACTCATTGTAGGGTGAGTGACCAGGAGTAGAGGAGGAGGAGGAGGGGATAACAGTAGTAATAATTTGGTAGCATATTCATTCTTATGGTTAATGGGTTTAAAAATTGGTCTCTGAACTTGATTTATAAAAATATTCCTATTGTCATTTCTTGCATCATCTAATTTACAGTGTTGTCAAATCTTCTTCCCAAGCAGACTTCTTGAAGTGATTCCCCCTATACTTTTTACATCTACCTTGGCTACCTTTCCCCTTTGCACAGGGAATAATAATTGCATTCTTATAATCACGTGGCACAGAAACAATGTTCATATACATCGTTTAAGGCACCGGCTAGAAAGCAAATGACCGTGAGTCCTTCTTTAGCCATGAAAGCCAGCTGCGTGACCTTGAAACAGTCACTCTCTCTTAGCCCAGCCCACTTCATAGGGTTCATAGGTTGTGGGAAAAATAGGAGGAGGAAGATGTGTGGGATATGTTCGCCACCTTGAGTTATTTGTAAAAATAATAAGGGCGAGATACAAATAAATAAATAAATAAATAAAAAGTGAAAAACAAGTTGTACAGTTCATTAAAGACAACCCGTATCCTTATTTTCAAACTACACCAATTATACCAGCTACACTGTATGACTGTAACTTGTTGCTTGTATCCTTACAATTTATATTAATATTGATTGTTTCCTGATTGCTTATTTGTACCCTATGACAATCATTAAGTGTTTTACCTCATGATTCTTGACAAATGTATCTTTTCTTTTATGTACACTGAGAGCATATGCACCAAAGACAAATTCCTTGTGTGTCCAATCACACTTGGCCAATAAAGAATTCTATTCTATTCTATTCTATTCTACACCAGCAGCCGTACAATTTTTCAACACTCATGGAATGTCAGAGATTATTTGCATCACATTTTTTCTTGGGTACTAATGATTATAACCTTCATATCCAAAGTACTATTCAATTTGATTCTTTAATTATTATTATTTTTAGCGTATGGCATGTATTAGCCAGGGATCACCGAGGTGGCTGGCTGCCTCTGTGAAAGGAATTTTTGGGGTGGTGTTATTTTACCCACGGGATGCCTGAATGCCAGTAGGCAATCGTGGAAGGCTCCTTTCCTGTCCCTACGCGGTTTATTCACTCACGGGAATCAAGCTGCCAACCTCAGCAGAGCACAGGCTCAGCGTCTTACCACATGAGACACCACGGCCCCGGATTCTTTAATATCTGACTACTATGTATGACTAAGAGAAAGAAAAGCAAAGCATATGGGGTAGAGTTGCAGTTGCAGCTGCCATTTTGACTTTTATTTTACCTCCATGGATGCCCCTGAGTCTGTGGAAGATGCAGTTAAGGACAGGTATCTGCTCCTTTTTAACCTGGCAAATCTGCTGCAGGCTGGCTTCCCTCCCTCCAATCCCTGGATATAGTGACTTGCCATTTTCCCTTGGTTGTGAGAGAAATTGCCTACCCAGCTTCCACAATCTCTTCTTTTTTTCTCCCCCCCCCCAATTAGAATATTAACCTAGTGGGGTCAATATAGCCATGGAAACAGTGCATTCCTGAGGAAGGCATCCTTCTAAAACAGAGATCAAGAAAGTCTTGTGCTTGCCTCACTAGCGTGATATCACTCTAATAGTGCAGCTATCTTATTATTTTCATTGAGTGGGATAGTTTCACACAACCATCCCCATGTTGATACAGTCGGGATGATGAGACAGCATTTTAGGTGTCCCTCACCCACGTTCAGGCTCTCTTTCATACCAAGGAAAGTTTCTTTGCCCCCTTGATCCAACTTGATGGGGCAACTGCAATGTAATTAACATTCAGGTCAGCTTTGTCATCTACCAAAATCACAATGAAATGGCAGCAGCTTTAGCTTAGAAATATATTTAGAAAGAGAAACCAGAGAGTTTTCCTCACTGTGTTCAAATAACAAAGATTTTATGGGTAAGGAAATAAAAGGGGAACCAAAAGGGGAACAAGGCAGAGGGGAGACCCCCAAATTTGTCTCTTACCTGTCCCAAGCAAATTTGTTGTTGTTGTGTTTATTGATCTCCCTTTTAATACTTAACGTTTATTTAGAGGCAAATATACTAGACTTCATGGGATTCTTTCTATGCCATAAAAAAAACCTTAGTACGGCAACAAGTCAGGGGCATGTTGCTCACTTATCGATGTCGGTGCACTGCGCGCGCATCTCCATGTTTCGGGCGCGCACGCACTCGCAATGCACACGTGCCCCCTCGTGCGATTTTGCTTCTGCGCATGCGCGGAAGCAAAATCTCGCTGAAATCTCTCTTACGCGCGCGTCCCCTCTCGAGATTTCGGTGAAAAATTCTCTGTGAAAAATTTCGGTGAAAAATTCTCACAAAAAGATGGCGACGTGCGCGACGGACCGGCAAAGACAGCTCCGGAGCAGTTGCGCGCAAATTGCGCAATCGGCCACTCCTTACCAGAGCTACGCACTGGACAGCTCCGGCAGGAACCCACTACTGCAACAAGTGCTGTCTGAAACTGACTTCACATAGGAATTTGAAGAGTGAGAAGTTCATAATTAAGAGAGGAGCCATTTTGTTCCATTCACTCTGAATATAGTGTTGATCTCATATACTAGAAAGTAGGTATTTGTAGGCAGGACACACACAACTCAGGAAAAAAAGTTACAGTTTGTGGGCATGATGCTGTGAGTCATATGAGTTCTGTTCTGTTTTATTTTTAAGTAGAATTTTGTTATTACTAACTCTTTTATGATTGTTATTACTGACTGAGTCAAAAATTCCAGGAATCAGTAAATTCTCTGCTGATAAGAAGATTCCTCAGTGTGAACTGGAGAAAAGAGGAAGCATTTTATGTGTCACCGGAATTTGCTTATGATTTTGCTAGCATTTACTGATGGAGAACATCAAAATAACTAGGAAACCAGGAAGCATTTCAGTAGCCTTGTTTGCAACTATTCATTCTCTCTGTGCAATAGCCTCAGTGCAAAAAAAAAAAAAAAAAAGGAGGGGGGAATTGATGGTTTTTCTTGCTGGCATTTTCCAAGGTCACAAGTTCTCAAAGCTTTTTAAATAAAAACTTTTAGGACTGAGAATCTAATTGGCTGGTTAACATTTGAAAACAGAGGCTACCTGTTTATGTAGTATGGCAGGAGCCTCCGTTTAATATAGAACACACTAACCTGGCATAGACACTTCCAACCGTGATTTAGCCTCAATTTGCCAATCCTCAGCTCAGGAAGAAATGCTGCAAACTATCTTTGCTGCGTTTCTAATGTAGCACCAAGTTAATCAATTCAGTTTATAGGGATGTAGGAAGAGGGAATGATTCTGAACTTAAACTGGAACAGGCTTTGTGTAATAGCAATAGCAATAGCACTTTTCTTATATACCGCTTCATAGTGCTTTACAGCCCTCTCTAAGCGGTTTACAGAGTTCAGCATATTGCCCCCAACAATCTGGGTCCTCATTTTACCCACCTCGGAAGGATGGAAGGCTGAGTCAACCTTGAGCCTAGTGAGATTTGAACAGCTGAACTGTTGAACTAGCAGTCAGCCTGCAATGGCTGCATTTAACCACTGCACCACTTCACGTGTATGGAAGGGATCCTGGGGTCAAGCACTTGGCCTAAATTAGAGAGGACCATAAGTATCCATATCTCTGTAGGGCAAAGAATGAATAAAGAATTGTCAACCATTTGGGAAAATTGCAAAAATATAGATGACTACGATCATTTTTGCTTCCTTCTTCGTAGAGATACTAATAAAGAAGAACTGGCAACAGTGAATGACTTGCAGGATTTAAGTTAATGTTTTTGGAAGTTAATGCTTTCATTGAGCTGAGATATCTGAAATAACTTCAATTATATGGTCCATCAAAGAGAAATGTGTTAAGGTTTTTTTTTAAAAAAAACAAGAGGAGTAGAGAAAAAAATCATAGTAAGCAATTAGCATCTTGTGAATCCCTCTGAATTAACATGGCCCAACTTAAGTTGAGAGTAATGGTCTCAGTTTGACCAGTGACTCTGAAGCACATGTAAATTCAGCAGCTACATTTGCTGCTTTCCAATGTGAGCTGCCTGAGATTCAGGGCAGGATTCAGGCCTGATAGATAGGGTGCATTTGACATAGCAAAGGGATTCTAGAAAGCAGCAGAAAGTAAAGTATGTGCATTCAAAGGTCAGCAAGACAAATCTCTCACATCACCTTTCAGAAAAAATTGAAGGTATAGTTGACTCTATTACAGGGAGGGCAGCTTTAAGAAATAAATACATTCCACATCCTATTGTTTGCTTAGACTATTAAATGTTTCTGGTGCATAATTAATATCCTTCTTGCTAAAACAAGGCAGATCACAGGAGTTAGGAAGAGATGCACCCACAAGAACAGAACAGAACAGAACAGAATAGAATTTTATTGGCCAAGTGTGATTGGACACATAAGGAATTTGTCTTGGTGCATATGCTCTCAGTGTACATAAAAGAAAAGATACATTCATCAAGAATCATAAGATAAAACACTTAATGATAGTCCAGGTACAAATAATCAAATCATATTAGGAACCAGTCAATATAAATCGTAAGGATACAAGCAACAAAGTTACAGTCATACAGTCATTAGTGGGAGGAGATGGGTGATGGGGACGATGAGAAGATTAATAGTAGTGCAGACTTAGTAAATAGTTTGACAGTGTTGAGGGAATTATTTGTTTAGCAGAGTGATGGCATTTGGGGAAAAAACTTCTTGTGTCTAGTTGTTCTGGTGTGCAGTGCTCTATAGCATCATTTTGAGGGTAGGAGTTTAAACATTTTGTGTCCAGGATGTGAGGGGTCTGTAAATATTTTCACAGCCCTCTTTTTGACTCCTGCAGTATACAAGTCCTCAATGGAAGGCAGGTTGGTAGCAATTGTTTTTTCTGCAGTTCTAATTATCCTCTGAAGTCTGTGTCTGTCTTGTTGGGTTGCAGAACCAAACCAGACAGTTATAGAGGTGCAGATGACAGACTCAATAATTCCTCTGTAGAACTGTATCAGCAGCTTCTTGGGCAGTTTGAGCTTCCTGAGTTGGCGCAGAAAGAACATTCTTTGTTGTGCTTTTTTATGATGTTTTTGATGTTAGGTGTCCATTTTAGATCTTGCGATATGATAAAACCTAGAAATTTGAAGGTCTCTACTGTTGAAACTGTGTTTATTTATTTATTTATTTATTAGTGAGACTTATATACCACCTCAAAGTGCAAGCACTCTCTAAGCGGTTTACACCATTAAGCAATGTATATTTATATTGCCCTCAACAATCTGGGTCCTCATTTTACCTACTTCTGAAGGATGGAAGGCTGAGTCAACCTTGAGCCGGTGAGATTTGAACAGATGAACTGCTGATCACAGTCAGCTAAAGTAGCCTGCAGTACTGTATTCTAACTGCTGCTCCACCTTGGCTCGTGTTGTCTAGTATTGTAAAAGGTGGAAGTATGGGAGGGTTTCTCCTAAAGTTTACCACCATTTCTATGGTTTTGAGTGTGTTCAGTTCCAGATTGTTCTGGTCACATCACAAGGCTAGTTGTTCAACCTCCCGTCTGTATGCAGCTTCATCGTTGTCTCGAATGAGACCAATCACTGTTGTATCATCTGCAAACTTCAGTAGTTTAACAGATGGATCATTTGAGATGCAGTCATTGGTACTGTATATAGAGAGAAGAGAAGTGGTGAGAGTACAAAGCCTTGGGGGGGGGGCTGTGCTAATTGTACAGGTATCTGATGTGATTTTGCCTAACTTCACCTGCTGCTTCCTGTCTGTTAGGAAGCTTGTGATCCACTTACAAGTGTGTTCAGGTACTGCTAGCTGATTTAGTTTAGTTAGAAAAATGTCCGGTATGATGGTATTGAATGCTAAACTAGAGTCTACAAAGGGGACCCTTGCATAGGTCTTTGGAGATTCAAGATGTTGTAGGATGTAGTGCAGAGCCATATTAACAGCATCAACACAAGCATTTCATTGGAAATAAAATAGGCAAAACCAAAGGTGGTGACTAAATGATAAACATGTTCAGCTTAGTCATGCCATCCATTTCATTCCTCTATTTCAATTTCCCTCAAATTAGCTGGTGTGTTTTATCCCCTGATTTTTTTTCACTTCTTACTTAAGTGTGGGGTGTTTCGGTATATTTTCTCTTATTAGGGGATGCTATGTTCTGTGTAAACCTCCTTATTTATTTATTTTATTTATTTCATCAAGCATGTATTAGATAACAGATATAAGTATAAACATGATTATGAATTCAAGAAATGGATACGAATAAAAGGGAATATTAGGACAGGGACGGTAGGCACGCTGGTGCGCTTATGCACGCCCCTTAAGGACCTCTTAGGAATGGGATGAGGTCATTTCTTTTTACTTTTTACTTTTTATTTATTTATTTTATTTCATCAAGCATGTATTAGTGTAAACATTATATGTTTATATATGTCAAGATTATAGGTTATTTATGTATGTTAGTTATTTATATATTTATATATGTTATTTATGGCAATGTCAAGATCCATACATACTATTAGAATATTGGATATGGATGTTTATATACTCCTTCCTTGCTGGAGGCATTAATCTGGACGGTTTTAACTTTTAAAGACACATTTCAGATCCATAGCTCTAGGATAATATAGGTTTCCCAATTGCAAGAGCACTGTAATCATTGTAGCCAAATGAACTAACAGAAACAGCAATGAAGCTAGTTGTTTCTAATTTGCAGCTAATATGAAACTTTAAAAGAGAATCCAGTTACATACTCTAGTTTATAATTCCATAATCATTAGATTTATATTTAAGAGAGAGGGAGGGAGGGAGGGAGGGAGGGAGGGAGGGAGAGCGAGCTGGAGGATTTCAGGGTAGTATTAATATGGCAATGCATTTTAGGGACGGGTTGTATGTTTAGCAGTACTCAGAACTGCTAGCAGTATTCGGAATATATATTTATATGGTCTATGACTTTTTGCTCTGATTTTATGTAGGTGGATGCTAGCAAATCTACTAGAAATCTTTTTAAAATTAATTGTGGACTTCAAGAAAATGTCAACCTCAAGTTATCATAGAGTGAATATACCTTTTTGGTGTGCTGGAATTTAGCTTTTTTTCTGTCTATGTAGAAAGATGTGTGTTTGTGATCTTAATTATTCTGGAACAGCTGAATTAAAGAGAAACAAAATCACCTTGGTAATAGAAATTTAAATCCCCAAAACCCTAAGGATCTGGGCATATGCGGTATATATTTTGTTTGTGATGGATTATTGGCTGTGGATTTATTGTAAGTAATCTCCCAACTTTCTCTTCGTCTGCATAATCATCCAGAATAAATAATTGGGGAGCTGACATTGCACATCCCTAAATTACATTCATGCTTCTGCAGTTGGTCAACATCTCTATCCATTGCTATGAATAACTGAGTGTGGTGACACATGCTAGAATTTTGTTAATAAAAGCAAACAATGGAAGAAACAGCAATATTGTTTGTAAATCATAGCCAGACCCAAGATATTTGGGTCTTTGTTGTGGGCAGTTTAGAGGTTTTTAAAATAAACTTTGAGACAAATTCCTTTTGGAGACTTCCCCTGCATAAGCCTAGTGTGTCTTAAAAATGGGACAGCATTTAAACTGCTGCATTTACAGTATGAAAATCATAGCATTTGACATAAAAGCAATACCACAAAGGCACTATGTATCATCTTTTTGCACCAGCTAGGTTGCAAGCTCCCAGGGCTGTAGAATTTTCTTATTTTGAAGTTGTTTCCTTGCACCTTGTCAGATCATGTAGAGAACTGAGATGACAGACATCTGTTTTCTAATGATGTGAATTAATGTTTGGTGGCATTTTGCTATAGGGAATAATTGATTTTAAAAGGCAGCACACTTGTTTTAAAATAGTTATAGTAATATGGGGTGTATGGAGATTCAAGCCTAAAAGCCATCAAAACAATATTTAGTTGCCAGTACTCTGGCTCAACTGTTTTGAAGGGATAGGTAAAGGTAACAGTCCCCGCACATGCGTGCTAGTCATTTCCGGCTCTAGGGGCGGTGCTCATATCCGTTTCTAAGCCGAAGAGCCAGCGCTGTCCAAAGACGTCTCCGTGGTCATGTGGCCGGCATGACTAAATGCTGAAGGTACACGGAGCACTGTTACCTTCCCACCAATGTGGTCCCTATTTTTTTACTTGCATTTTTTATCTGCTTTCGAACTGCTAGGTTGGCAGAAATGGGACAAGTAACGGGAGCTCACTCCGTTACGCGGCACTAGGGATTCAAACCGCTGAACTGCTGATCTTCTGATCGACAAGGGATCCATGTTCGAAGGGATATTGGAATAATAACAAGGAGTCAATCATAAATCAAATCAATTGGAAGTTCTTTTTCATAACTTAATATTCTGCATCCTGCACAGGCCTTTCGGTCACTGCAAAGTATTGTCATATCCTCCATAAATCTTTTTTCAAAGCTACAAATGCCTAGATCAGTGATGGCTAACCTTTTTCAGACGGAGTGCCTAAAGTGCATGCGCGAACCCCCAAAATGCAATGTGCACTTGCCCCATGCATGCAAGTGCCCCCACATGCACCCTGCCCACACACATGCCCCCCGCACGCCCCACACCCCCTGCACATGCATGCGTGACCCTCCCACATTCATCCCCCATTCATGAGTGTGCAACCCCCCGCACACACCATGCCCCCCATGCATGCGCATGTGCCCCTGCACACACCATGCCCCCCACGCATGTGGGCAGAGACCCGATGACCAGCTGGCCGGCAGGAGGCGCACACGCATGCATGGTGGAGATGAACAGAGCATGCCCACAGAGAGGGTGCTGCATGCCACCTGTGGCACACGTGCCATAGGTTCGCATCATGGGCCTAGATGCTTCAGTTCCTTGTTTTAAGATTTAAGATTTAGCTTCTTGTCTTCTCTTCAACTGTTCCAGTTTTCCTGGAGTTGTCTTGAAGTATGGTGCCCAAAATTGATTATAATGCTCAAGGTAGTATTTCATCAAAGTAAAACATGGTGGAACCATGACTTCCCATAATTTGAAAATGATACTTTTATAATTTAAAATGTCATTTTCCTTTTTTGTAATCACGTCACACCTCTTTAACCAATTTCATATTATTTTGAACTTTGTATGTGCTGCAGTTTTATTTAGAAGGTTATCCCACTTACCTTTTGTCACCTTTGATAAGCATACCCTTTACCTCTTTATCTACATTAAATGAAAATGTTGAAGAAAATTGGAACATTGGACTAAAAGTATGAGACTTGATATTTTACACTAGTTTAATAGGGTATGAACTGTTTTCAAGTCTGTCTACTTATCCCTATTTAATATAAGTAATTCACAAATCAGAATGTCATTGTTTACTTTGCCAAATATTTTGGTGTAATTAAGACATGTCTGCATCATTCCCCCTTTCTATTAAGGAAATTAATAAGAAAAGATATTACAGATAATCCTTTATTAACAAATCCATGCTAGATGGATTAGTAATTAATGCACTAAATATCTCTGGAGATTCTCAGTCATCCAGGTCATGGTTGTCCCAAAGATGCTTTTTCAAGAAGCAACTAGACTTTCTTGTGTGTGTGTGTTTTGAAGCAAAATGACTTCAAAGAAAAACAAGAATGTCCAGTTGCCTCTTGAAAAAGCACCTTTGGGACAATCAATGCATTACTTTCAAGGTACTCATGGATTGCAAACCACTTCTGAAACTCCAGGGACTTGTCCAGACAGTTGACACTTACTCAAACCCTACCATACACAAAAGGGATGTTAGAAATGACAGCCAGAATTCTCCAACCTCTAGGAATAGCAATAAGCCCTCAAACCCACAGCCACACTCCTCCAGGAATTATCCAGAATGAAAGACAAGGTACAGAAGGATGAAAAAACAATGCAATTTACAAAATCAACTGTAACCATTGCAACTGGTTCTACGTGGGACAAACATCAAATCAACTGAAAACCAAGATTTATGAACACCAGCTGGCAGTCAAATGCCACAATCCCAAATCCCTAATCTCTATCCACACTGATCCAGAACAGCACCAATTCGATTGGAGCAATACAAAAATCATCAGCCATACCACCATTTGCCACACTCATGAGTTTATCAAAGCCTGACACTCCACAAGCAATTCCATCAACAGACACATCGACCTACAACCAGCCTACAAACCCCTCAGAATTCAAATCAATCACACAGCCAACCAGAGATAGCACCGTCCCTCAACTAACCCACACAATCCACTCCCCCATCCAGCACATCACCTCCTGATGACTCTTATCCAGCGGTGGGTTGCTGCCGGTTCGGAGCGGTTCGCTCATACTGGTGGTGGAAATTTGCCTCCGCTCGCTGAACCGGCAGCGATGGCTAGCTGGCCATGCCCCTGAACCGGTCCTCCGGTCCCTGCTCCTTGAAAGCGGCTGGCAAAGAACCCTTGTGCATGCCGTGGCTGACATGACGTGGGCGCGCACTTCCGATGCGATGCAAACTGGTAGGGAAGGTAAGTGGAACCCACCCCTGCTCTTATCTGACGTGACTGACCCATCACAAGACCCTCACTTGACACAACCCACACCTGACCCATCACCTGACCTATCACAAGACCCTGACCTGATCTGTCATTATCTCACTATTACAAGACCTACTGACCATACAAAGCCCTTATCAGCAGAAGAACCCCCCTACTGATATCCCCTAAATTCTGATGAAGATGTTATCTAACTTAATAACAAAATGTTCAGAAACCGACCCACAAGCTCAGAGAACCAACCTCCACCCTCAACTTACTCAAATACGCAGTGCCCAGATCAGCAACTTTCTTTAATATTGTAGGATAAAAATCCACCTGGTTTTACAGAATTGAACTCACTCAAGGTCAGCCAATATTTCCAGTCTGTTTTTCTGTCATTGCTTAAATTTGTGCTCGACTCCTTCAACCAGCACTTCACAATTGCCCAAATGGAATGCATGTCCTCTTTTTCAGGGAAGAGAGAGAGAGATTTTTGCATCAGTTTAAAATCAGCTTTGGGTTTGCCTGATCGTAGCCGTAGCTGGGAGCTGAGCTAATTTATTGCTAGCTCAGCTACTATAATAGCTGAAATTGCAGCAGCTGATATGCTTCCCTCCTCCTTTATTTTGAATGTTTCAGAAGAAGATTGTTTTTGTTATTTTCTGTATTCTTAGTCTAAACTCATTGGGCTTTCCACTTTATATTTATTTATTTATTTATCTATCTATCTATCTATCTATCTATCTATCTATCTATCTATCTATCTATCTATCTATCTATCTATCTATCTATCTCTATCTATCTATCTATCTATCTATCTATCTATCTATCTATCTATCTATCTATCTATCTATCTATCTATCTATCTATCTATCTATCTATCTATCTAGTGCTCTCATATGCCGCCCTACTCCCTG
Source organism: Diadophis punctatus similis (assembly GCA_023053685.1). NCBI lineage: Eukaryota > Metazoa > Chordata > Lepidosauria > Squamata > Dipsadidae > Diadophis > Diadophis punctatus. The sequence continues at coordinate 209,442,914 of JALIGW010000002.1, forward strand.
GGGATTCAGGGCGGCGTACAACATTTGAAGAACCGCTAAACAATACAATTTAAAACAATTTAAAATACATTTAAAAGGCATACAAAATCTTACATACATGGGGGAGACCAAGATGAATTTGTCTCAAAACCCCGCCTGCCGGAAGAGCCATGTCTTCACGGCTTTTCGGAAGGCCAGCAAGGTGGGGACAATTCGTATCTCTGGGGGGGAGTTGGTTCCAGAGAGCAGGGGCCCCAACAGAGAAGGCCCTCCCCCTAGGCCCCGCCAGCCACTTTCCTGATAACATGCCTGCTGGCCTGTACTCTTCCTTACCAATTTGCTCTTCTTTCCTACGTTGTCACTAAAATGTTTGTACCACCATAATAGCTTCTCCTACAGTTTTACATTTGGGAAATTGCTTATGATTCTGCTTTTAGTATCTCCTTTTTTAAAAGAGCTCCCGCGTAATTCCTATTAGGCTTTTTTTCTTATAGTTATTGTTACTGAGTTTATTAAAATCAGTTTCTTGAATTACAAGGTGTGCATTTGTTGACCCTCATAACGTATCTGCCCATGGCATTTATTTTCTAGCCAACTGTTGTACTGGGAGGAGAGGCAGAAAGGGGGAGTTGACTGAGAAACCATATTTATACATGATGGTGATTCCTACCTGTTTTGCTCCAAGAGTTTGAAAAGGGAAGTACTGTTCAGTAAAGGAGAAAAATCCTTAGGTACAATTGCCACCTTATGAGAATCTATGTGTAACCAAAGTCCTGTGGCTATTATTTAAAAATCAGTTCCAGGAAAAGGATTTTGAGCAGAAGGGTGGGGCATACATTTTTATCTACACATAAGAGAAAGAGCCCTCATTTTTTCAAATTCCATTCCTCCACTTGCACACAGGTAGATCTTGACTGAGGACCACAATTGAGCCCAAGATTTATGTTGAGACAGTTACGTGAGTTTTGTTGCATTTTGCAACCTTTCTTGCTAGGTGCTAAGTTGAAACACTGCAATTGTTAAACTAGGAACCCAGTTGTTAAGTGAACCTGGCTTTCCCATTGACTTTGCTGGTCAGAAGGTCGCAAAAGGTGATCACATGACCCTGGGGCACTGCAACTGTCATAAATATGAGTCAGTTGCCAAGCATCTGAATTTTGAACATGGGACCAGTGGGATGCTACAACAGTCGTAAGTGTGAAAAAAGAATCATAAGTCACTTTTATTCACTGTTGCAACTTTGAATAGTCACTAAGCGAATGGTTGCAAGTTGAGACCTACCTGTACTTGAGCCTGTTTTGTTGATATGACACACTAAACTAAATGTCTCAGTGCAGTGATGCACCTGGGATAAATACGATGCATATTTAGCAGTTCCGGTAAACACTTTACAACTGCAACCTGCAATTAGGTAAGTGTTGATGATTTAATTTATTTAATTTATTTAAATAAAATTATTTAATTTAATTCACTCCCAAATGACTAAGAATGAAAAAGAATGAGGCCAAAATAAGAAGAAATGATAAGATGGCATTGGGCCTTAATGATAAGAGAACTGTGTTCAGATGGTCTTCATGACAGGCTCTGCTGATCACTTCATTAGACAAAGCCATAATCCCAGCCTACTATAATGAAGTTTTCCCGTTCACTTTATCCGTTTGAAATTAGTTTTCTTGTAAAGCTGTGTTACTTATCTTGAGGCAAGAAAAAAGTGTCAAGACCACGAACCATAAAAGAAAGTATTTAGGGAAAACTGATGGTTCATGAGCCTTAGATCTGTCTTTCTTGTCTTAGTTGTTCCATTTTTACAAGTCATATTGTATTTTCTGATGCACCTTTCCCTTAATACTTTCTTTTCTGTGAAGAATATACCTTTCTAATACAAAGAACAGTAACAATACTTTTAAGATATTATGAATAATACAAGAAAGTTCCCAATGTAATATTCAGTAAATCCAACACTATGGATTAACAGAGTTAAGTTTTTACGTTACTACCCTGTTTCCCCAAAAATAAGACATCCCCTGATAATAAGCCCAATCGGGCTTTTGAGTGTGTGGCAATAAGGCCAAGCGCTTATTTCAGGGTTCAAAAAAATATAAGACAGGGTTTTATTTTCGGGAAAACACGGTAGTGTACTCACTCATTATTCTTTCACATCCAGCCTTAACAAAAAATGGGTTTTCTAGATGGAAATGTTTCTGCTATTATGCAAATATTATGCCAAAGAGTGGCTATATAAGGGGCACAGTCAGATAATGATGTTAAAATGCTATCTTTCAGTCCCTGATCCAATATATCAGTTGCTGCCCTGGTTGCCAAATCCACCTTGCCATAGTAATGAGGCTAGCAAGTCATGCTGTAATTACTGATTCAATACAGAGCAGGAATGCAATTGCTATGTTCCACCAGCTATATTTCCGCTCCCATCTAACATGCCTGCCAGCAGGAAAACAAAATGAATTTGGGGAAGGTTAGGTGAGTATTTGGGGGCTTGGAACAGTAGGTATAGCCATCTGTTGCCTGACTAATATGGTTATGGAACTTCTCTGCACCTGTGATGTGTCATTTGGGCTGTTTTCTGACCGTGGTGGGTCTAGCATTATTCTGAAAAAGAATTAAACCCATGTCCCAAAAATTCCATCTGACATAGAAAAAGGGTGAAGTGGCAGGAAACTCTATCCTTCATGTCATCTATCCAGGGGTAACAGAACTAGATCACATGGCTGGCAGAACTTAGCTCTCTTTCTTGGTTGAAACAGATCAGTGCAGCACAGTGTAGTCTCCCTTTGAAAAGTGACAAGGAGAAACAGGGATAAAAACTTCTGTGAGAACTTGCTGGGAGACAGGATGGTTCCATCTCTTGCAATTGATATCTTCTGGGTGGGATAGCATTTCCGGTCAAACACTAGTACTGGCTTCATTTCAAATGGGATGAAAATAAAGATTAAACCTTGAACTTGGAGGATGATTAGCAAAAAGTGGCCTAAAATCAAAAGCAAATGGAGAACTTTAAATTCAGTCAAATGCATTTGATGAATGCAAAGAGAGTGAGGAAATAGGCTGGCTGTCACATGTCTTGAGTAGTGAGTGAATAATTTTATATAGAGTAAAATAACCCCAAGAAACAAGTGGAGACCAGAGAAGAAGATTAGTGTAGTCAAGAAGGGAAAGAAGCAATATTTTTAATCATAGGGTCTGTATGGAATGGTGGGTTCTTTCAATTTTTAATATAAAGAATAGATTTTAAGGACTACAAATTTTTAAGTTTCAGTTGGCCTTGACTTGATGTTTCATTTTTAGATGTCATTTTTATAAATAAGCGAGGGTTTTTGGCATTTTAGTTTTCAGTATTTTTAATGCACAATGGCCATAGATATCATGGCATTTGCTCTTTGTCCTACAAACAAAGCCATTCCTTTCTCTTGCATGTTTGATTTTGTATATTTGAACAGATGTAGCTTGCTTCTGTATTCCTGATTAGACGGAATACCATGTGGTACCTTTTGGCGGGTTCATAGTAATAGATGTATTTGTTAAGGAATGTTTGGTGATACTGATGATGATGATTGTGTGTGTGTGTGTGTGTGATGTAAGTACACATACACACACACACAAATATAAATCCACCTTAAAGAGAAGGAACTTAAGAAACACTTGAAAAAAACATACTTTTTCTCTTACAAATTCAACTCACTATAGTACAAATACGCAGACAAATCTGGGGTCTTTTATTCTTTTTACTGTTAATGACCTCCTCAGTGAGAGCCAAGTTCATGCTGGTAAAATTCAAAACTGAATGTTTGTGTCAACCTCTGTCTCAAAACCACATGAATAAAGAGCAAAATGCCATGCTTTCATTGCCAGGATGTATTTGCTGCTATAGCCATAACTTCACTTAACAAAGCATCCAATAAGCTGGTCTTTGCAAAAGACATTTTCCTTTCTATAGCAAGGCCCCTGAGCTTTAGAGAAAGATGGGTCATAGGAGTGAATTACTTTGCTGACCCCCTGGGATTTGTTCTGGTCCTTATCTGGCCCAACTGTAAACTAAATCTTCCTTAGATTTTGTGCAGGGATAAGAAAAAGAAATTGATGGTGTCTCTTTAGATCAAGATGCAATCCCTCTACTTTCATTCATTCACTGCAGTCACAGAGGAACAAATCTGAAGGGGAAAAAAGGAGACTTGACTGTGCTCTGTCTCCATTTTAATTGGGAAATAGCAAATACAAGGATTTGCTATCAAGGAGAAACACAATACGTGTGTTTTTACCTGAATGCCCAGTAGCTTCCTATGGTGGTAGGTAATAGTTTCTATTTTAACTTTTCCTTGATCAGAACTAGTTGAGTGAATTCAAAGAAACAGTAGCTGCCTTAGGCTAGATGCCCTAGACCAGGGGTGTCAAACTCAAGGCCCATGGATCCGGCCCGCACGGCCCTCCTGGGCTTCATTTTCAGCCACAACACCCTCCTGCAACTCTCTGCCAGCAAACATAGAGCTTTGGGGGGAGGCGCCGCAAGCTAAAAACAAAACAAAAGGAGAAATGTTTCCCCTTTTGCATTTGAGCATGCAAGAAGGGACAGGAAAGGAGAAAGGGAAAAAGGAAAGAAAAAGAAGGAAAAAGAAGGAAGGAAGGAAGGAAGGAAGGAAGGAAGGAAGGAAGGAAGGAAGGAAGGAAGGAAGGAAGGAAGGAAGGAAGGAAGGAGATTATAATGAGAGTGAGGGAGGATCTGAGGGAAGTCCTGCCTTAGCACTTGGCCACCACAGGAGTGACGTTGAGCTGGCCACACCCACCCTGGCCATGCCCACCCCGGCCCCCCAAGGTCATACACAACCCTGATGCCGCCCTCAATGAAATCGAGTTTGACACACCTGCCCTAGACAAACCATGCAATTAGTATCCACATCACCACAAAAGTTGTAACTTTTTTTATTTGGATTTCCCACCCCAAAACATGTTTGGTGCTCTACTTAACTCATTGCCCTATGCAGCTCACCTAGTTTGCTGATAGATAGACCACCCTAACAGAAAAAGACTTATTTATGCTGCTTGGAACAGAGAATCGACATCTGCTTGGAAACGAGGATTTCAATGACTTTCTGCAATTATCATTGCACGTGCTGAACAAAAATCTGACCTATTCTGCAACCTTCACATCTGCAGGAAATATATCCTTTGTTGGATATGACCATCCCATTTCATAACTATATAGAATTAAACTTTGCAAAAAAAAAAGCTTTGCTGGTTTGGGCCAAAGGTCAAAACTAAATGATCCACTAAATGATCACCAAGGTTCATTTTAACTCTTGCATTCTCTGACTCTAAATTGGGGATTGGTAGCCTTTTCAAGCATCAGCATACAAATCCATGTCACGATGCACATGTGCAGATACCATACACATCTTCGCACATGATAGAAAACTGCATCCACTTTTATGTGAAGCCATCAGAATTTCACATAAAAATGTCAGCAGTTTGTAAGATTTTTAGAATTCCCAAACTAAAGAAAACTTGAAATCTTATATATGGGAAGTTATAAGCATTTGACTCTTTAGCAATCCAAGTTCTGTGTTTATGTGGCTGGGGTAGAAGGCAACCAAGCAACAACCTTTTGTCATTCATTCAACACTAGTTAATTTGAATAGTGTTTACTGTAGATCATCTATTTCCTACTCCTTGTGTTGATTAAATTTTCAAATTAAAAAATAATTAAGTGATCAAGCCATGAGTTTCACATGGTAAAGTTTTTTACTTCTCTGAAATCTTTAGCAGGCGAAGTAGGAGTTTCACAAATGTTCTCTGCTACAATTATTTAACTCTTTGTAGACTTAGTTTCTGCATCTGTTGCTTTTGGGGTAGATCTTCTTTCTCATGGACTGTGATTTTGGAATAATTTTAATAATGGATACATGTTGCTCAGGGGCGGGTTCCTATTTTTTTTACTACCACTCTGTGGGCGTGGCTTATTTTGTGGGTGTGGCTTGCCAGCCATGTGACCGGGTGAACATTCCCCCTTCCCTCAGCAGCTCGAGAAGCCTCGAACGTGCTAAAATGCCTGGGATCATCACCGTGCATTCGTGGCTCCTCGGACTGCTGAAGGGAGGGGAATGGAGATAGCTTTTGCCGCCTGTTCTTACAGCGTCTCACACGCTCCCTCAGACATCCTCCCCTGCTTGGACTCACTGTGGGGTAGGAAGGCAGCGCATGCACAGTGCCGGAAGCTTGGCTTCTGGGCATGCGCAGAAGAATTTTTTTTAAAAAAATTATTTTTTAAAAAAAAATGGTGGCGCCCAGGCACCGGCAACCGACCGCACCAGTACTGTGACGTCACCAGCGGGCTGCTACTGGTGCTATAGAGTGGACCGCACCTGTAGGAACCCACCACTGAGTTGCTTAATCCTAAAGTTATCATGGGAGAATGCAGAGCAAGATAGTAATTCAGTTGTTGGCTCAAATATTTAATCTTCATCTATGGAGTTGAGTGAGTATTCATGTGATTCAACCTAATGTAATTTGCAGCATTGTTGTGAGGTTAAAATGGAGATAGGAATGGAATAAAATACAATATTAATACTAACTTTCTTCGAAGGAGCTTAATTTGGGTTCATACTCTATGAGATAGGATGGGTTGAGAAAAATGACTGATCTGTCACTCACTGTGTTGTGTGGTCAGGTAAGTCCTTGGTTTTGGGATTCCAGTCCAGCATTCTCACTGCTACAACATGACTCTAAGTTTCATAGAAATAATATTGCAACTGATAAAACATTGGTGGGATATGTGTGAGACAAAGAGTGTGATAACAAGAGAGGGCAATTAATTCATTTCCTACAAACCCCCCCCCCCCAAGTGCATTAATGTTCAAGCTTTCATTCTCTTCCTCTTGATGTATATGTACTTATCATATCCATGACAATGGGGAGGGGTTGAGCACATTTCCCCCTTTCTACCCCTTGTCCTTTCTTTGAGGCTGCTTGGGCTATCAGACCTAAAGCTCTCTGAGGACTGAGTCTAAGCTGGGGGCCAAGATGGCAGACGGAGCTGTAAATTTGATTGACAGACTCAGTCCTCAACCTGATAGGACGAGGACAACCCACTCTGAATCTAGCTCCAACCTCCATGGAGAACGCTTGAACCTATGGTATCCCCAGGGATGGCAAGGGGTATGGTGATGCCAGAGCAATGGGTGCTGTAACAAAAGTCCCAATCCTTTTCCAAAAATAAGATCAAGAAGGTGCTGCCGCCTTAACCACTCTGCCACACTGCAATCCAAGCTGATTTGTTTATGTATTTTTAGTTTGTGCTATTTGCAACTTTGTTTTAACGTGAGATACGTAATAAGCATTTGAGCAGTTCATTGCAGATATGTATAACGGGTGGAACAAAACGACTTTGCACGTTCCTCAAAAGAGATTTGTTCTTTTTCCCCAGTCCTATTGCTGAACCTCCGAAGAAACCCTCTTACCAAAGTATAGAAAGGTCAGTGTGATTAAATAGCGTGGGAAATTAACATTATGGCATTGGCTGTGGCTGTGGGTTTTGTATAATGCTGAGACTAGCCTGGACTGAAGTGGCTTATAAATTTATCAATACATAATATTGATAGATAAATATATAATATAAACATAGTGACAAACATGTGTAACTAAGAGATTAAGAGTTTTTTTTTATGAATATAGGTTTTCTGATGCCAAGAAGCTTATTGTCCTTCTAGCTCAATATACGATACTTTGACAGGCTGCAGTGGTTTCCAGGAACAATTTTTTTTTTTTGCTTCAGCTCTCTCTTGAGACCATCTGGCACTAGGAAAAAACGCGCACATTTCATCTGTTTTTTGAACAAGCCAGGAGGTTTCGAATTGGTTTAAAAAGAAAAAGGAAAAAAAAGTAGAACAAGCATCACATTAGACAGGGCAGGCAATCAGACAACCTCCCGATGATTTTAGGCCTTGACTCTTATCGGCTCCTGCAGCAAGTGCAGGAAAAGGATTTTGAAGCTATAGCCCCAAATATCTAGATGCATCAGGTTGCCTCTTACTATGCTACATAGAAGAGAAGAGAAAAGGACCTAAATTACAGGTCTATAGTGTAAAACAGGGCTGTCAAACTCGCGGCCCATGGGCCAGATGCGTCATGTGCTGGCCAAGCCCATGCCCAGTTTAGCGAAGGAGGGAAAGTCATGATATGTCACATGACGCCACCGTGACGATGCGAGTTTGACACCCCTTGTCTAAAAGGACCTAAAAGGTCCTTTAATTCTAAAGTGTAGAGGTGGGTGGATAGAGGGTGGAGTATTTTTAAACGCCTTTTTTCTTTGTTGGTATTTACTATCTTTCAATTAATGACAACTGAAAAGAGATTACAGCATTCCTTTTTTTTAAAAAAAAATCCACTTTGCTTGTCTTGCAACTGAATTTTTGAAAGCTTTCTGCCTTCAAACCATGGTTTTATCAGATTGATTTACAGATATTTCCATGCTTTTTGGAGGAAATGAATTAAGGGCCAACATAGTCCTAAATGTTTTATCTTTTTTGAAAAAGTAAATCAAGGGTCAAATTTTCTTAGGTTTTTTTTTTTAAGCAGCTTTCCATAATTTTTTTTTCTTATCTATCTTTTCCTTCTTTGTCCTTCCTGACTTTTCTAACAAGTCAGTTCAGTTCAGAATGAAGCTGACAATTAGGTGCAGAGAATCTGAAGATCACAATGCAGATGACAAAATCCAATCAATGTATTTAATATTGAATGCATATAAAGAAATAGGACTACCATAGTTGGCATATTGTTGTTGAGGTTGTTTAGGGGAGAGGATAAAGGGCGAATCTTTTCAATGTATTAACTAGAGGGATCGAAGAGCAATCATTCAAGTTGCTAAAAAGAAGATAAGATGCATCACATTCCCAGAGGTGTGTTTCTTTGAATCCATAACCAGTGACCAAATTGTAGCAAGCTGAATCAAATACTGCCTTTCCTGAGAAATCTCTTGTACAGAGGCAATATAGCATGCATTGTAGAGCAGATGCTAAGTAGGAGCAGTCATTCAAATTCACGCCCTGTTTGAGAATTTCTCCCCCCAAAATTGGCCCATCTTCTTTGAAACCAAGAGGCTGGATTTGCTTTCAAAGGAAAGAAAAGGTATTTTATTTTATTTTATTTTATTATATTATTATATTATAATTTTATTTTATAATTTTATTTTATAATTTTATTTTATATTATATATTATATTATTTTATATTTTATTATTTTATTTTATTTTATTTTATTTTATTTTATTATTTTTTATTATTTTTATTTTATTTTATTTTTATTTATTTATTTATTTATTTTAATGTGCATGTATATGTTTTTAAATATATATGCTGCCCAATTCTTTATAGAGTCATTAAGAATCATAAAAAGGTTCAATTCAAGGTACTGATCATCACTTTTAAAACCCTCTATGATAGAGGTGGGGAACAATGGCCTCTTTATGACTTGTGGAGCCATGCTGGCTCAGGAATTCTGGGAGTTGAAGTCCACAAGTCATAAAGGGGCCATTGTTCTGCACCCCTGTTCTATGGCATGAGTCCAGGATATCTGAGGAACCACCTTTCCCCAAGGGGAGAAGTGGGTCCTCCCACTCATTCTGACAGAAGGGGCCCACTCAGACCCCATCAAGAGAAAAGCCTTTTCTGCCACTTCTTATACTGCAAGCCGCCCAGTCACCTTAAACAGTGAGATGGGTGGCATACAAGTACAATAAATAAATAATAAAAAATATCCATAAAACTAAAACTAAACTGAACAGGCGAATGGTGAATAGTGTTAATGGCAATGAGAATATACTTCGTTTAGGATCCTGAACCAAAACATTCCAATTTGAAACACCAAATGTTTATGTTACATATGAAACACTACTTGAAAGGTTTCCAGGATTGTGGCCACAAGAAGCTATGGGAAGTCAGAAAAAGCCCATTTGCTTCCCTCAGAATTTTTCACAGAAATAAGTGGTGCAGTAATCTTCAAAATTATTTTGATGCTTAAGTATTTCAGTTTCATGCGTACCTGAAAGTTTGATCATTCCTGACCTAAGAATTGCTTTAGGAAGTGTAATAATCTGGAATATACTGTATCCATAATTAGATTCTCAGAAATCAATTCTATTAAATTAATGGATGTTTTCCCCAAGCTAAATGTATAGAACTTGCCACTTAAACCTGCTGAATGCCCTTTGAATATAGTGTCGCTTGCACTTTCTAGCAAAACTCAGGTTATGCATTCATAGTAAATTATGCAAATTAAATTTGTATCTACCTGCTTTTCATAATGCATTTTGCTGCTGAGACTTGTCTTCAGGTTTTTGCTACAAGGTGGCAGCCTGAGAACAAAAAAAGGGGGGGGGCAGGCATTTATTGAAAGAGGCTATCAAATAGGGCAACTTTGGTTTTTCATAAGCTTTAAAGGGCATTATTATCACTTGTTAATTGAAATTTAGTCCATCCAGCTTCTATTTTAAAAACATTTAACCGGTCATTGCTTATCTATATTTTATGTTTTAAAACAAAGTTTCTATTTTTTCCCCTGGTTTTAAAAAATATTCTGAAATTGTAGCTTGTATTTATTTCTTAGTTGTCATTTTACAATATCCTTAGACTTAGGGAATTTCAGAATGTCTTTCATTTCCTTCCTTTCTCCCTTCTCTTCCTCTTTAATACTTGGATATAATGCCTACTATTTTAATGTTGTCCCCCCACCCCCCCAATGTTGTAAAATCTTTGCACATCAGTGGATTGGATGTCGAATGATTAGGAGAAGAAAGTCCGGTATCTAATAAAAAGCTCTGCTAAGCTCCGTACAGAGTATGGTCTTTAAATGGATGCTAATGTCCATATGAGAAACATGAAAATGGAACAGTTATTAAAGTTATTATTATCTATGACTTTGCTAACCAATCTACAGTGCAAACATCTCTTTGATTTTTCTCCATATCCAGTATTTATACTACCAGTGTTAAGGAATATGAAGAAGAGCAAGAGCCTATTGTTGAAGAGAAGATAGAAGTAGAAGAGAAGATAAAACGTGCTGGCCGTGGAAAAAAGAAAACAAAGAAATAGTATAATGAGATTGGAAGGTGTTGCTGTTATTTATTTGTTTGTTTATTAAGCACATACATTCATGCTGATCTGAATTTAATGCAGTTGCAGATGTTCAATGCAGACGTAGCCAAGTGGATTGCGTACATTATACAGCAAACCACATCCCAAAAGTATCTGCCTTATTATCATCCACCTTCCCATAAAGGAGCTTCTTTCTTTCCATAAAACATCTTATCTTTCTAAAACATCTGGAGAGTCAATTCCCAGCAAATATTGCAGATCCTAGCAAGAATCTCCTTACCTTGTTCTGTAGAAATAAAACATCTCAAGACTTTGAAAAGAAAACAAAAGTTGTGGTCAGACTGATGTGCAGAAAAGTTGTGGTCAGACTGATGTGCAGAAAAGATGTGGTCAGACTGATGTGCAGAAAAGTTGTGGTCAAACTGATGTGCAGAAAAGTTGTGGTCAGACTGATGTGCAGTGTTTGGTGAGTTGATAGGGCAGAGAGGCATGGGCAGCTTAGACGGGATACAGTACAGCAAACGAACAAATAAAATGAAGGGCCATTAGAGATCACTGAAAATGGAATTAGTTAAATTATCATCATCACCACCCTCATGGTATTCTTATATGAGATCTTACGGGATTTCTAGCAGCAATATAGAAAGAATTCCAATATTTTGATATATTGAGGGGTTGTTTTGCTTGAGGGGTTGTTTAAGCATTTGACAGATGATATGAAATAGTAAGGGTGAAATTAAGACATGGGGTTTTTTGGTTTTGTTTTAGTTTTGGGCACCCACAACCTCCTTCAAAACCATACAATGATGTCCAGCCCTTGGAAAAAAATTACCATCCTTCCTTATACATTGATCTTCCAGCAAGAAGCCTTAATCTTTTCAAAAGCAATGTGTTTTCAAAATTGTGAAACAATGAAGTTTTTCAAGAGATCAGATTAACATGGGGAAACATCTAGCAAAGAACAATCACATCCATATAGATGCTTAGAACAGAACTGGAAAAAAGAAAAGAAAAGAAAATGGAATTCTGGCTGAAGCCTGAGACATTCTATGCATCAGTATATACAATACTAAAACTGCAATGAATTTCAAAGGGTATTAATATGTTTATCCAAATCCTTTGATCAGTGCTGGTATCTTAACCATCAGAAACAATGGATATTAAATTATCCATTAGGCAATGTCAGCTATCAAGCTACATTTAGTCAAACTAATTTGTTACTAGGGAAGGTGTTCATTGAAGTAGAAGAGATCATGACGTCATATTAACAATAGACTGAATTTTTTAGAGATCAACTGAAGTCAGATCTAGCAAATAACTTATTTAATAAGAAGCTGGTATACCAAGTTATCCAGAAAGGGGTAGGACAGTTTTAGTATCTTCTTGACCTGAATGTGCCAAAGAGTTTTTCTGATTAAAAATCTCCAGTTTAAATTCAAAGGGAAAGGTATAGATTATGTTACAATTGATTCACTATACTTCCAAAACTGCCTAGAGTAACTTGGTTGAGCTGGATGGCTATAGAAATCGAATAAATAAACAAAAGAACTTAGTTTTTGGAAAGAAACATTTCATCTTCATTACGTTCTACAATAAGGATGATTATTTGCACAATGACATTACTTGCAAAAATGGCAGACAGAAAAATAATTTCTTATAATATTTCCATTTAATTACATTCGCATTTTCTGTTATGTTTATGGTAAATTAGTATTGATCCCCCCCCAACACTAGAGATTTGTGTGCATGTGTATTGAGGGGGGGGGTTGTTGGGTTTTTCTATTTTGTTTTTCAGTTCGTCACCTTTCAATAAAGCAAGCAAGTGTTGGATGTAATAGCTTTGAAACCAAATGTCCCCTAGAGGCTGTAATAAATTAATATGGGTCTGAAAATTGCCAGAGTTAAAATGACATTTTACTAGACTTGTTTTTCTGTCTTCCCCCAGATAGGCACATTCTCATTATCTAGAAAACACTGTATGAATTTGACATGTGAATTCTGTAAAGAAATAAAATTAGCAAGAAGACTATGTGGCTGAATTAGATCATAGGAGAATATGTGTGGTTGCTTTATTTTGCATTGCTTTCTCTTCCAAGCCCATCATCAAATCCTATAGACTAAGACATGCTTGATGGCAATACTAGAATGACCTTGCTAAAGCAGACTATTATTAGAAGGCCATTGCAGTGTGCGGGTTAGGGGGCTGATCAAGGAAGACCCAAATGCAAATCCTCACTCAGCCATTAAGTTTTGGAAGGTTTTGAACCAGTCATTATCTTCCACCATGACTAAATGTAAAGGGCTGTTGTGAGAAAAAAAAGAGAAGTATAATGCTATGCATACAAAATAAAATACATCAAATTTATCAGTCATGAGTTTTGGTCATCCAGTTATTTCTGAGACATCAGTTATGCTATCATCACTCAATTTCCAAAAATATTACACAGAGGTTATAAAAAAATTGCTGAGACGAGTTCACATATTAAACCATAAACATAGTATACAAACCACAATGGCTAGATCGAGAAAAATATACAGTACAAAGTCACAACTGAACTACATATTGTTTAGGATGATGTCTGAACTTAAAATGTTTATAAAGAAGTCTGTGTCCTCTGGACTTGTTTTCCATCATTAACCGACTGGGAGGAAGTTGCCACCACATAAACTAAGATTTGTGTCAAGTTTCTCCTGTTCATAAAATGGCAAATTTACCCACATACCGATATGTGCTCAGGTTGGGTGGGGAGCTGTCCATGGTAGAACATGCTTGACGTCTTAGCCTCAACTGATCCACAAACCAGAAGGCTGCTGCTTTGTGCATTCTGGGGCTTTCATCAGTTGTAGCCAGCCAGCCTGCCTGCCTGCCTGCCTGCCTGCCTGCCTGCCTGCCTGCCTGCCTGCCTGGTAGACCCAGTCCTTAGTGTAGGACTGTATATACTTGCAGATAAGCCCATCTGCAGATGAGCAAACCCTCAATTTTTAAATAAAAATAGCATGAAAATGCAATACTTGCAGACAAGCCAACCCTCAAAATTTTTGTATGTTTTATTTTTTACAATTGGCTTATCTGCAGGTGAAATTTTTGGATTTATCCACAGATAGACTTATCCACAAGTACTGTATATGTGGGGTATACGGGTACTTTTAAAAAGCTGAGAGAAAACTCAACTCTATATACTCACTGGTAAGCCTATTTGTGGATAAAATTACCCACTTGGGGATGGGGGGTGTATTTTGGAACCTAAAATTCACAGTTTATCCATGAGTATATACAGTAACAAAAAACTAGGCTATCAAAGATAAATAGCTCATATTAAAAAGGCTTACAGTGAACAGAAAATGCTTAATGAACCCAAGGGATGAATGTGGAAGAAATGGCATTACTTTTTTCCCCATATGCTGCTATTTGGGAAGGGGGTGAGACAGAATATATTAACCATGGCAGTGGCATGCCACATCCCTTTTCCCAAACAGGGACTTCTGCAACCTGTTCTACCTGGTAACTTACTCTTTGTAATTGGGACCTCATTCTGGCAGAGAGATTGTAACTTACTACCTCAGCAGTCCAAATCCATCTGGATCTTGGCCTGGCCATATGTTTTCTGCAAAGACAGCATGAATTAATTCATTAAAAAGTCTATGGTGTATAACTAATTTTAGCCCTCATTTCTGACAACAGAAAAAGCATCTAAAAGATGTTTGCTGAATTGATACAAGTGGAACTTGGAAACAAAAAGTGGAGTTAGTTTATTTGTTTGTTTTAGCTGCTGAATAAACAACGATGTCTTCTTTAAAATTCTTTTTCCAAATATTTTCCTTCTGAAGGTCTTGGATTCCCCCAACTAGTGTTTTTCTTCTCAGTGCATTAAAAATCAGTTTGGCTACCTTGTGTTGTTGTTGTTGTTGTTGTTGTTGTTGTTGTTGTTGTTGTTGTTGTTGTTGTTCTTCTTCTTCTTCTTCTTCTTCTTCTTCTTCTTCTTCTTCTTCTTCTTCTTCTTCTTCTTCTTCTTCTTCTTCTTCTTCTTCTTCTTCTTCTTCTTCCATATCTGTCATCAGATGTTGGCAATCTTGTGTTCTTAACCATTCTCAAATCAACATTAGGGAAGAATTTCAGTGGGATGGATTCACATATCATACTGAACTACCATTATTTTAGGCTTTGGAATGAGCCACTATATGCAGTTTGCTCCTGCTAGAATCAGACAATCAAAACAAATACAAAATCAAATGAAACACAGCTAAATGTGACAATCCTGCTAATGACTTAAAAATTTATTCATTTAAACCCAAACTCAAACACTGTGCCTGGGATATGAATTAATTGTAGAGGTTTCATACCTCTAAGTAAGTCTTTTTAATTATGTCTTTCACTCTGTGTGCTAAATTTGAAACAGTTATGGACATGGCAAATTCCAAAGAGTTCATATTAAATGCACCCCATATATATTTTCTCAGCAGTCACTTTCCCTCATCCAATTATTGAAAGCTATTCTTCCTCCTTGACTTTCTTTCAAAATTATGGGGGAAGCAAAAACCTCCTGTTTTTTGCCTAGCAGTTTTCATTCAGCATGATGAAAAAGAAGAGTTCAACTTTCTTTCAAAGGAGAACATTTCAGTTGCATTCCCATTGGTGCAGTGGTGTGCTCTTATTTATTTATTTATTAAATTCATTGGTTGCCCATCTTACCACAGGGTAACTCCGAGTGGTCTACAATATTAAAAAGATAAAACTATACAAATAGCATACTATAAAAATATACAATACATATACAAAATACAAAATAAATTCACCCAATTAAATTAAATAATTAATTCTTGGACTTAGTTTCAAGGCAGTCAAGAGGGATGAGTATGTATGTGAGTTAATATCTTCTCTTTCATTGTACAAGCATTTCTCTACTATATCCATCCTTCTTGCTTTCCATACTTTATTTAAATCACGCATAAAGACATCAGGAGAGAATTCATCCATTTGAGTTTTCTCAAAATAGATGTTGTGGGTGACTTCAGAGTGAAGAAAAGATGTGTGGTAAGAACCTAAAAAGATCCTAAAAAGAAAACAATCTGAAGTAATTCCAAATGAGCTTGTAAATTCTCTTTAGACAAAAATTCTGTCAGATAGAAATTTATTTTCTGGGAAGTTGTAGGGAAAATTTCCCCATATTCTATTGTGTGGAGAACTTCATTATGAAGTTGGTCTGAGCCATAGCTGATCAATTTTTCTGTGGTGTTTGTGTGTGTGTGTGTGTCACAAAAAAATAAAATGCTGAAGTAACTTGTGTAAAGTGCGAATCAGTGTCACCTGTGGAATTATAAAATTCCATCATTAAAATTAACTTTTATCTATTTTCTCATTACCGCCAATTCATTTGATAATTCATTCACTGATTCATTCATTCATTTTCTATAATCGTCCAATCAACCAAGTGACTCTGGGTGGCTTACAATTCTAAAATTTTAAAACAAGTAAAACAATTTGAAAAGACATTAAAACAATAAAAACATTCACAAAATAAATAAGCAAATTAAGTAAAAGTCTAAATCTGAACTTTGAATACACATTTTAAAATACATTATTTTCCAATGTGTATCGATATTAGAAAACGACAATGAGTCTTTTAAGCACTTTTCCCTTTTTTTTGGCCAACTCTGTAAATCACATCTGGAACACATCTGTAATGTTCAAGAAAGTGACTTACATATTGGGGCAACAGAGCTCTGGGCTTCTTGGCATCTGTTGCAAAGCTGACAGACCAGGGCTATTTATTCATGCATGTTAAAAGAAAGAGGCAAAGCAACTACTATGGTTCAAGGGCAATAATGCCTAAGTGATGGATGATCTCAGTAAGGCTGGAGACATTAACCTAATAGAAAAAGGTTTGGTGAACAATGACTCCTCATCTGTATATGTAGAATCATGTGACTCGAAGGTACAAAAAGGAATAAAAAGATTTACTGGATGCAATAAGATCAGATGAGATGGGAGGGAGGGAGACACACAAACACTACATAGATTTACTACCAATAATAAGGCTAGAAAAAAAAATAAAAGTGGACAGTTAAAAAAAGATTCATTCATTGCATGCAGCTTTTTTTGGTAGCAGCTATAAAAGAAGCTATCCATTAAGATTTATAAATGGCAATGTCATTTTAAAAGGCAGTAGAATAACACCTGCCTTTGACAGTATATTTCTGTTCCTGCATGTCACATGCCTGGAGCCCAATAGAAACCTCAGGGCATTTCAGGACTCTTACCAACAATTCAAGTACTAAAACTAAAGCCTATTAGGGCCAATATCCATGGCTAACTAGGAAAATGCATCTTGAGGGCAAACCACAAACTATTTCACTCTCCTGGTTTTTGATCCTGATGTCCTGATTTTAAAAAATGCCCAAGGGCAACTTTCTTCCTTCTTTTGCCTCACTTTTATTAGCTTAAATCTTCCCCGAGCTTTAGAAGGGTCAGACTACAACTCCCACCATCCTCAATCAGCATGGTCTTTGTTAACACAGGATGAAGAGTATAGCTGCCCAGTTTATCTGTCTTGAACTAGGAAGGCTGATTTAGGCTTCGGCCTGGACTGGTTTATTTTGTTCACGGCATTTGTTAAAGCGCTACATTCTGTGGTTTCCCCCCCCTCCCCAAAAGCAATAGTAGAAGGTTACAAATAACCATGCATAATAGGGTAGCATTTGAAGGGTCGTGCAAATTCTTGTGTGAGATTTAATACAGTTTTGCAATGGTTTGGTCCTGCAGCTCAGCATAATGCTTCTGCTTGCATAGGTAATTATGCAAATCGAAGAACATAATTAGATTTAGCTCCTGCAGCACTCTGACTGCAGCCTCCCCGACTCCATCTGTGGTTTCCAAAGCACCCTGAGATCACGAAGATTGCATCTCCTGTCATAATGGCTGGGTTTCATTTGTTTCATTATTTATTTATTTATTTTGTTCCCCCCCCCCCCAAAAAAAAACCAATAAGGAAAGGAGACCTCTTGGTCTGGACAGATCCTGGGAGCATTTCACCAGGATAAATGAGAACAAAGAAGGAAATATACAGTAACTGCCCAGGGTCCTGAGTGGTTTAGTTAAGGGATTCTGTTTGCGGTGCTTGAGCCTGAATTAGAAGTAGTTAGGACAAGGGATCCAAATTCAGCTGTTCTACCCTGAAAGCACCTTGCTTTTGCTCCTATGCTTTTCATCCCTGGGGAATTCAGAATGTCACTTGGAGCTCTATTGTAGAATAGCCCCTATTGACAAAATTACTATTTACTATCTCACTACTAAAATTACTTTATAAAATCAAGTTTACTATTACCAAATGCTAACCCCTCCAGATGTTGGAGTTACTTTAAATAGAAGGTAAAAATGTCCCCTTGGTAATACAGGTGGATAGTGGTTCTTGAATTTACATTAGTCAGTTCACTAGCGTTTAAAATTGCAATAATGAATATCAATATATGGTATTTTTCGGAGTATAAGGTGCACTCCCCCCCTAAAAGTGGATGGAAAGTCTGTCCGTCTTATACAGTGAATATTGCTGAAGCCCCGCCCACCCACCGGCCCCCACCCTTCGGCTGTTTTCGGCCTCTGCATGCCCCATTTATGGCCCATTCCAGGCTGCGGGGATCACCACAGCCGATTGTTGCCTCCATGCATTGTGTTTTTGGCCTCCCCATGCCCCATTTTCGGCCTCTGCACACCCCGTTTTTGGCCTCCACGCATTGCATTTTTGGCTGGTTCCAGGCAGCAAGGATCTGTGGTAGTTGATCCCCACCGCCTGGAATGGGCCAAAAATGGGGTGTGCGGTGGCTGAAAACGGGGAGTGTGGCGGCTGAAAACGCAAAGTGCAGAGGCCGAAAATGTGACACGCTGAGGCGGCAATTGGCAGCGATATGCTGTGGCAATCTCCACAGCCTGGAACAAGTCTAAAACAGAGCGTGCGGAGAATTTTTAAATTTAATAAAGGCAAATACCACTGATTTCATCTTACATAGTGGCAGTCTGAGTTGCACCAAACTCTGGAAACATGCTGCTCTTCTTAGTAATTTCCTGCATCCAGAACTGCAGCTCCAAAGTCCCATCTCAGTGTCATGAGCAAATTAGGCCACCAGACATCTTACTTGCTTGAAACCTTTCTATTCTACCTTTCGGTCCAAAGGTCTCCAAAGTAGTGTAAGGTTTGCACTTATATCTCCTTTCTTGAACAGAATTAATCAATTTGTGGGTCTTCAAATGTTGCTGAAGTAAAATTTTGAACAGCCCCAGTGGAAAAAAAATGAGATTTTTACAATGCCTGTTAAGCAAGAGTCCTCTGAGTGACAGAAATGCCTTCTGTGAAAAGCCAGCCAGAGGTGGATTCCTGCCGGTACACTCTTTCCTGTCGGTCGCCGCAGAGCCGAAGAAGCTGGTGGCGTTCGCAGCACGGGGCTTCCCCCACCTGCTTCCACCGCCTGCCTGGACACCACCATTTGCATTCCTTTGCCCTCTGCGCAAGCAGAACACTTTGCGCACGCGCAGAGGGCAAAAGAACGCAAATGGCAGCATCCAGGCGGGCAGGGGAAGCGGGTGGGGGAAGCCCCGCACCGCGAACGCCACCAGCTTCTTCAGCTCTGCGGTGACCGACAGATAAGAGCGTACCGGCAGGAACCCATCTCTGAAGCCAGCATCTACTGTAAGACAGTGGAACATTCACCGAGACCATTCTTCCAGCCAGGGATGTCCATGATCCCCATGGGGTCAAAAATAGTTAAGATGATGGCTGCAACTAAGTGATAGAAATCCTGTTCCTTTTCATATGCAGCACAGCCGCCATTTTGAATTTTTTGACACCTAACCCCCAGAGGCTTGTCTTCTACTTCTCTCTGCAGTTGTTCACTGTCAGCTACTCAGAAACTAACAACAAGGATTAAATTCTGATTTTTTAAAAAGTTCATATTCTTTGAAAAAGGCACTGCCAAAACACAATTAGTCTTGTAAATACTGTGGAGAAAAAAAAATACTTGAGTAGCAAAAAGTGAGGAGGACAGTTTCCATTAAAATATTGATTGAGGTCTAAATGCTAAAGGCAGCCATTGAAAATTCACTCAGCATCTCTGCCAATAAGCTGCATGGATTGGCTCCCACTTCAGCACTCCCATAAATCCTATGACAGTGTTAATAACCTTTATTAATGAAATAGAATGTGTTTTTTGAGCTGGGATTATGAATATGTGGAACTTGTCATATTCAATTCTAGAGCCCCATGACAGCATTCTATTGATGTCGTTGAAAAAGCATCAAAGATCCCAGCTTCATTGGCAGGATAATCTTAGTTTATGACTCTGCTGTATCCACAGAAGAACAACCATTGATCCAAATAGCTATGAAACATGCAAGGTAACTATTGAACAGTTTGAAGGCTTCTTTGAGTAAAATGCCCTTCTCCATGTTGTCTTAACTTTGCCACATTTCTGAGACATCTTCCAGAACTTCCAACAATCATTATGGATGTTGTACTGGATATGCTGGGGGTGGTATGCAGCAATAGCAATAGTACTTAGACTTATATACCACTTCACAATGCTTTAAAGCCCTCTCTAAGCGATTTACAGAGTCAGCATATTTACCCCAACAATCTGGGCCTCATTTTACCAACCTTGGAAGGATGGAAGGCTGAGTCAACCTTGAGCTGGTCAGGATCAAACAGTGAGTTAGCCTGCAGTACTTCATTCTAAACACTGCACCACCACAGCTCTGTAACACCATCACTGCACATCAATGAGAAAAAAAAAGTGTGACTTGAAAAGAGGACAATATGCTTCATTAAAACAAAGGGTGACAACTTCCCACAGGCCTACCAGAAGCCAGTTTCACACCAGGAGGAGAAGCTGCTTGGCTGATAAAGTCCTTTTGGTAGTCATGCACATTTCTTCCTTTAGCAAGTTAGGCAAAAGATGGAGCACCCGTGCTCAGTTAGGCCACTATAGCAGTGTTACTCAACCACCACAACTTTGAGATGTGTGGACCAACTCCCAGAATTCTCCCAGTCAGCATGAGGAATTCTGGGAGTTGAGGTCCACACATCTTAAAGCTATGGTAGTTGAGAAACACTGCACTGTAGTAATGGAAAATCTGATCTCTAGTCCAGGGGTAGGCAAACTGCAGCTCTTTGAGGACCTGTGGACTTCAACTCCCAGAATTCCTGAGCCAGCCATGCATGCATGGCTCTCTCACCATAAGTCCTTTGCAAGTTTCATACAGTAGTTGGAATTAATTACTTTTATTTCTATTTTTCTGATTTTTCTGATTTGAAAAAAATAAGTGACGGTCATTTTCAGCTCATTCATTGAAGGGTTGGTGCGTTTGTGTTTCCCTTGGTCCAGGATAATGATATCAATATACATTGTGTCATCCCATTCTATAAACGAACAAATAACAAAGAAGCCATTTCAGGCATTTTATATTTACCCAATGTATCCAGTTGACTTCATCTTTTTCTGAATCACATCTTGAATCTCAAAACAGTTGGGAATCGAATCAGTTTGCCCTTAAATCATAAACCTTTATTGAATCATGCCCTCCTTGGATCCGAAATGTACAATTCAAATTGGATAGTTGCCTCGTTGTTCATTATTTTTAAATCTTGAAGGTAAGCAACCAAATCAGCCAAAACTGACTTATTGTTTCTAAAAATGAAATTATATGTGCTTTACATAGTGGTGCTCACACCCACAAAATCATTAATAATTAATATTGTTAATGCCACCTATTTTGCCCTTCTTGGGCAGAATAGGTGACATGCCCATTAAAATCTTTACTAATGTTATCTTGTATATTGTTCATTCCTTCCACTCTGAATGTAGATGAATTCTGATCTGATCGAATCATTATTAACAGCACTGATCCTGCATCCTTGAAATCAGCTCAATAGGGAACCGGGCAATTTGTGACATTATTAGGAAGATACGTATCTCATTGCAAAGGCCCAGCTGTTTAGATAATAAACCTTATAAATAACATATTAAATCCCTCTCCTGAAAACATCCATTGTGTGCATTTATTGAAAAGAAAAAAGGCAACACCTTTTTTTTCTTTTTGTGTGTGTGTGTGCAACAAACTCTACAAGGTTCAATAATCTGCCATTTGAGAAATAGGATCGTCAATATCTTGGACATATTTTCTGCTCTCTTTTTTTATTGGGATTCACTTTAATTCTACATTATTTATTTCATACACAGCAAAACCAAAGCAGCGTGAAGTGAGCCAATATCTCTGGTTTTGACTTCAGGCCTTTGCAGCGGTTGTAGGAGTAAATATCTCTCCAGTCCCTCCTCCCATCAGCATCTAATGGAAGTTTTATGACTGTTGCAAGAACATTGACTGTCTGATGTGGTAACTCCAATAATCTTCTCTCTCGAGCCTTGGGGACCCCAGGAAAAGGCTAATAAATCTTGATTTTTATTATAGGTTCACTCCATCCACACATAGATAAGAGAAAAAGCAACATTATTTTGGAGCAAACATTTTTGCAGCTCTGGGGCGGGCACAGAATTAGCGTGCCTGGCAAACACAAACTAATAAGTAACAATAAATTAGATATTATGTTATTGCTAATAGCCACCAATCCTGATAGGTCAGTGCTTTTCAATAGAGTTGCTGAAGGGCAAGAGAAAAAGAACACACGGATCTATTGGATCCAAAATAACACATCTGCATTTTGGGGGCATGCACTATTCCATCCAATGAAGACAGGTATTTATTAACAGGATTGCCATTTTATCTTGGCTAATTTCCCTTTTTAATATGTGTATACTGTATTTTTTGGAGTATAAAGCGCATTTCCCCCCCCTAAAAGAGGCTGAAAATTTGGGTGCGTCTTATACTCCAAATATAGCCCCACCCACCCGCTGGCCCCCACCCTTTGGCCTCTGCCTCCCAGCAATTTGCCTCCTTGCAGCAAACAGCAAACAGCCTGTTTCAGTTTCAGCTTCAGCACAGCCTGATTAGCACAAGCAGCTGATTGGATCGGCCTCCCGACCGTCAGCTATTTCAGGCTGCAGGGATTGCCATTGTCTATTGCCGCCTCCGTGCACCTCATTTTCGGCCTCCGCGTCCCATTTTTGGCCTCTGCACGCCCCATTTTCCACCCATTCCAATCCCCACTGCCCGGAATGGGCGGAAAAGGGGGATGCTTGGAGGCAAAAAACGGGGCGTGCGGAGGTGGCAATAGGCTATGGCAATCCCTGCAGCCT
>JALIGW010000002.1:209471225-209548725 GCA_023053685.1 Diadophis punctatus similis
GTTTAGATATGCTCAATCTCACAGGTGGCTTGTATTTCAGCATCACTTGATTCCCCTCCCTATGAGTTGTCTCTGTCCCCATGTCCCATAAACCAGGGCTGATGTTTCTTCTGGTGGGAGGGGGGAAGTGCCTCTGTTTAAGTAAATTATTCTTGAAAGTGGATTGGGACAACTTGCTGTGGCCAGGTTGCTCCAGCTGGGTCGCCACCTCTGGCTCACCCTGGCACGGGCGGGTTGCTTCTTCTTCGCGATACCAGTGCGCTGCATGTGCATCACCATGTTTCAGCATGCACATGCTCGCTACGCGCATGCACACCCTCGCGCAATTTTGCTTCCTGTGCATGCGTGGAAGCAAAATATCACGAGGGGGCACGCATGCGATTTTGTTGCTTTTTTTGCTTCCACGCATGCGCGGAAGAAAAAAATAGCTGAAATCTCGCACACACATGCGTCCCCTCACGAGATTTTGCTTCCGCGCATGCGCAGGAAGCAAAATCAGCCAAAAAATTCCCAAAAAATGGATGGCACCGCGCGACAGACTGGCGAAGACGGCATGGGAGCTGTCGCACCCAAATAGCACCATCTGCTGGCCGCTACCGGTACTGTAGAGTGAACCACACAGGTAGGAACCCACCACTGCACCCTGGCCAACTGGATGCAGGACAAGTCGCTCCAGCCAACTGGATGCAGGGACAACTCACAAGACAATTTGTGAGGGGAAGCAGGGAGGGGAAGAGGCACTTGGTCTTTCATTCGTGTAACCCACTTGAGCTTTGAGTGATTTCAGGACTAATTAATCTGTATTCTGGTCTACTAAAATCCAAATGGTCTAGAAGCCTACAGTGACAATTGGTAAGTACCTATTGGGCTAAGCTCATTATTCTAGGCTTTATTTGTGATAAATGTTATTTTTTGTATGTAAATGTCAAATTAACAGAAATGTCAGAATAAACTATGGTAGATAGTGACATCTAAAGCAACCTGATCATCCATAATAGGCAGCATATAGATGTTAAGAAGAATTTTCCAAAAGCAAATATGATAGAAAATATGACAAAGCTCTTTCCAGAGAATCAAGCTATCTTGGCTTGAAATGTTGTGTTTTGATGTACTTTAATCATTTGTTGAGATACTTTATACATTCAATATATGGGAAGTTGTGGAGTGTGATAGAGATGGATTACTACCTGCAAAGGTCAAGTTTTAAAAAATCGTTTCTGTTACATTAGGAAGTGTGGTGTTTTGAGTGAAAATGACTTCAAGAAAATTTATCGCTCTTCTCTGTTCTGCATCAGACAACAAAGAATACTATAGCTAGTTCTGGGGACTTAGTTTTAGGAACAATATCAGCAAACTGCAGTTTGTCCAGAGGAAAGCAACCAAGATAATAAGAGGCCCAGAAGAAAAAAAATATGAAAGTTGGAGACAAGAAGTGGTGGGGAGAGATCATAATTGTCTTCAAGTGTCTGAAGGGCTGTTATGTAGAAAAAGAGACAGAACTGTAGTTCAGAGTTTTCCCAGAAGATAAAACTCCAAAAATAATGGGTTTAAATTATAGAGAAGTAGATTTTGATTGGACATGTGGAAATATTGTGTAACAGAGTCTATATGGTCTTCTCTTAGGGATGTTGGTGTAATGGATTCCTACCCTGGGCAGGGAGTAGAATAGATGATCCTCAAGATCCTTTCCAATCCTTATATTGTATGGTTCTATACATAAAATATGTTTCTTTGTTTTTTACACATGTTCACACTAGGATTTTATAATCCTCTTCATCTGACTTTACATCAATAATACTGGCTGTCTTGAATACAATTTTACAATACTATATTGGAATTTTTTTTTTCTAATTTCAACAAAGATCAGGTAGACATTGACTTTAAGGACACCCTGGATAATGGGGTTAATTTTGCAAGAAATGTTCTATGTATCCTATATATTGGAGGAAGCAGCAAAAAACGGCATCTTAGCATTCCATTTAATTATATGGCCTTTCTAATGGCGATAAACAGTGTAATAAAGTATATGAGACAAAAAGGGATGTAGCACCTTGGAGACTAAACAGATGAACTGAGGCATGAATGTCCATATTGTTGTCTTACTTCATTCAATGCATGAAAAGTTCCAATTTCATGTTTTATTGCCATGAAAAAGAGGTGAATCACTCCACTTCTTCAAGCAGAAACAAAAATTACTTTGCATTTGCAATGAGAGTTCCTGGAAGGCTTACACTATGTTAATGCTATTTGATTTTATTTACAAATATAAAGCATGGCTGATTGGGACTTAGTGGATTCTTAAAACATACAGCCCAACTGCTAATCATATTAGATTACACAGTACTCAAGAGAGAAAGCACAACCTCTCTAAGGCTATTTCCACTTTAACTAACTGGAGTTAAACTCCAGTCTTAAGTGTTCAGGCTTCTTTAACCAAAATTAAAATGGCAACCGAGCGTTCTCTGTTCTTCTCACTTGCTAAATGAAGAGAGTTCCAGCCATTAAGGCAACCTATTGTTTTTATTTTTTATATTTATTTATTTATTTATTTATTTATTTATTTATTTATTTATTTATTTATTTATTTATTTATTTATTTATTTATTTATTTATTTATTGTCAAGTACGTGTTAGTAATATACATAGATATAACATTGTTTATATACATAAGATGGGTACTGATAAGAGGGAACATTAGGACAGGGATGGTAGGCACGCTGGTGCACTTACGCACGCCCCTTATTGACCTCTTAGGAATCGGGTGAGGTCAACAGTGGACAGTCTAAGGGTAAAGTTTTGGGGGTTTGGTGACGAAACCACAGAGTCAGGTAGTGAGTTCCAGGCATTTACCACTCTGTTGCTAAATTTATTTGTCTTTTAAACAAATAAATAAAAAAGAAAATACAGTCATTTCCCCACCCACAATAGCATTTTTACCATGACAAATGGCATAATTTATTATGGTTAAGTCATCTTTTTCCCGTTCTTCCTTTTCTGTAAGAAAAATATAAGGCTTT
Source organism: Diadophis punctatus similis (assembly GCA_023053685.1). NCBI lineage: Eukaryota > Metazoa > Chordata > Lepidosauria > Squamata > Dipsadidae > Diadophis > Diadophis punctatus. Next base: position 209,474,243 of record JALIGW010000002.1, read on the forward strand.
TTTTTCAAGGATCTGCCTAAAAAAAGCCAGAATACACTTTCTTGCAATGCAGTTTGAATGCCAATTGCATTAATGAGCATCTTTTATCTTTAAAGGGATGCTAATCTTACTACAGTGATTATATATTATTTACTATCATTGCAACATTATGCATGTTACAACAGAATGTAGCAAGAATGCTGTCACGAGGATGATCAAGGTATTTAATTTCAAGGCAGGGTTGGCAGATGGAACAATTAATTGCTCAGCCACTATAATGATGATCATGTCAAGGCTGCCATAGTTTACTATGTTTTGGTGCCACGGTGAAGGACATGACAGCATCAGATCTTTTATTATGATTATTGGTGACATCTTGTAGCAATGTCAAAAATGAGGCTGTATGGATTGTAATGTTGGAAATTAATCAGCAATATGTCTCTGGTTTATGATGGCCGGATTACCTTGAACTGTGCAGGAAATGTGCAGCCAAAGAGGTGAGGCTTAAGTTTGACAAAAGTAAAGGTTAATATTCAAAAAGACAGGATAGCTGATTGCTTTGCAGGAAATAATTTCCTTGCTTCCATCTTTCGATCTTTTACTTCTCCTCCTCTTTCCTTTGCTCCCACCTTGCTAAAAATGTTTCGAAGCCCTGTTTTTTGGAGAAAACAGCCAGTGGCTCATCTTTGTTCTGAGAGGATAATGCTGTTGCTATCTCTTTCTCCTTACACCCACCTCCTCTGCCTGTCAGGCTTAATATGTTCCCTGCAGGAAACTGCCATGTACAGAGAGGAGCAATTGTGTCTGACCTGATTCCTTCATAGCAAATGAGTTACTATTTCCCAGGTAGTTTTTCCTTACTCCGTTCCCATTGGGGAAGCTGCCTTTTGGGTCATGCTTGAAAAAATTCCTGGCACACTGATGAATCTTTTGGAAGGTGGTTGCCATCCAGCCTATGTTCTTTGTAGCTGCCAGGTGTTTTGTTTGGGGGGGAGACACAAAAGCAGAGGAATGAAGCTGCACATATCTGACCTGAAGGCAAAACAAGTCCAACATCACTGTCCACGGAGACAGTGGATTACATCGGGGTTGCCAAGCCTTTCCGATGATACTGTAATTATGACATTCCAGATACTGCTGCCATTAAAGCAACCCACAGAGAAGAGCAGGACAAAGGTTTCCATTTCCTTTTATCTCAGTTTCTTCTTTGCAAGTTCTGTTTCTCCCATTACACTTCCATTGACAGGCCTTTGTTCAGCAAAGTTTGCATTTGTAGGGAGGTCTGTGTGTGCATTTTTTTTCCTTTTGACATGAAGTTTTACTTAATGTGTACATTTTAATCCTTTTTTCCCCCCAGCAACTTGCTCCTGGCAAAGTCTGTTCCCCACAGAATGCTGCTTTGAATGCTGTTTTTATTCATGCACATCTCTGTTAGCACACACATTTTTGTCAGCATTTCTTTAATTAGGAAAGTGTCTCACAAAATCTGAGGAATGCGCATTTCAGAGGGTTTGTATATAAATTCCACTGTGCAAAATTAGGAAGTTTCAAAATCACAGGTCAGCAGAAAGCACCCTCTTTCCCTTTGCCATCTCGCTATCAGTGGACAAGAACCCTTAGTCCTTACGCCAATTTGCTTCTCTACTCTGAAGTTTCTCATAGGTTGTTGCTCTCACTTTCAGTTAGTTGGAGCTCCACACAGCTACTTTAAAGTAGCTTTCCCCAACCTGGCAACTTTTAGGTTTGTAGACTTCATTTCTCACCATTCCTGACTCCAGCAAGGCCATCACTGAGAATTCTGGGATTTGAATTCCAGTTAGCTGAGATCACCTTGGAGAAAAGCAGCCTAAAGAAACAAATTTCCCTTATATTTCATATTTTATTTATTTATTTATTTGTCAAAACATGTACAAGATAGCAAGTATTGGTATAAATATAAACAAAAGCAAAGTAGGTACAGGTAAATTTGGACAATAGGACAGTAAGACAGGTAGGCACAGTGGTGCGCTTATGCATGCCCCTCACAGACCTCTTAGGAATGGGGTGAGGTCGATTGTAGACAGTCTAAGGTTAAAGTTTTTGGGGTTTGGGGAAGAATATTGCCAATCATTAATTCCTTTGTTCTAGTTCTGATTTCTAATTTCTACCGTATTTTTCGGAGTATAAGACGCACCTTTTTACCCCCCAAAAGAGGGTGAAAACTTGGGTGTGTCTTATACACCAATTGTAGCCCCACCCACCCAGCCACCCCCACCCTTTGGCCTCTGTCTTCCAGCAATTTACCTGCTTGCAGGAAAGAGGGAAGAGCCTTTAAAGCCAAGCAAGTCAGTAGCAGTTTCCCGATGAACAGCTGATTAGGTTTGCCACTTGGAAAAATGAAAGTGAAACTAACTGCAAAGAGGCAAATAGCTGGGAGAGATTAGACACACAGGTTTTTATTTTTGCTGAACTGGCTACAAAGGGGTAAGTGAATAACTATAAATGTCTGTAGAATGTTCAAATTATTAGACTTATTTTTTAAAGACTGCTTTATTATTGTTCTAGAGCCATGGGTCTCCAACCTTGGCAACTTTAAGACTTGTGGACTTCAACTCCCAGAATTCAACAGCCAGCTTTGTTAGCTTTGCTGGCTGTGGAATTCTGGGAGTTGAAGTCCACAAGTCTTAAAGTTGCCAAGGTTGGAGATCCCTGTAAATCTAGACAACTTAACAAAATAAAGAAGCTTTTTAAAATAAATGCTTGCTCTGAAGAGGCCCAATGCTATTGTATCTTCTTTTAAATAATAGAGAATAATAGAGAATAGAGAATTACTTCCAGAAATTTTAATTAATTTTAACAGCTCTGTACAAGTGTAGTATGAAATTTAACAGTGTCCTGTTTAGTATTAGAGTTTAGTTACCTTGGAGTAGATCTATTTAAATAATTGGAGGAGTTAGTGTGACTACATTTAAGAAAACTTTCTGGCATAATGTACATTTCTCCAATTCTTTGCTATTTCTATGGGTCAGGCACACATGCACAGAAATACACAGCAAACAGTGTACATCATCTGTGCTGTTTGCTGTTTGGCAAATTGCTTGGAGGCAGAGGCCTTTTTTCCTTGTTTCCTCCCCCAAAACTAAGGTGCGTCTTATACTTCGGTGCATCTTATACTCCGAAAAATACGGTATATGGACATTCTATAGCTTTGATCATGATCCTGTCTTCACATTGTATGTCAGATTTAGCAGGCTACTGTTTCCAATATAACATTGAAGAGAACAGGTGGAGAGAGGAGTAGAAGATTATATTGTCTTTTTATGTATTGTTGATAACAAAGTGTTGAGCTGCCATTGCTTAATGACCCTATAAACGCATACATGTTTTGTAATGTTTGGGCATATGGCTTCCAATTTATTATTGCCCAGAACTTTTGGAAGACTCCAGGCTACCTTGCAGTGTCCCAGCAGATGGACATATTAGGGGCTAAGCTCCTGCTTATGTGAAAGTATCCAAGCATCTTCATCTTCCGAAAATGCATTGGTTGGAAACAGTTTCTTCTAGGAGCAGGAAACCATGCTTGTCAAAGCTTGTAGTTCAGGCAATGGCTACAAAGTATGTTTACAAACTCAGGCCTTCGTCCCACCATCCAGATGGTGGGATGAACTAACTGCTGTTTCAGGAGTTTTACTGAGTTTTGCTATGGGGAAAGCTTTGGAAGGTAAAAGACTTAATTTGTTATATTGCTGCTCTCCACTGCTGCGGCAATACTAATCCACCATCACAAACATAAACAGCATTTGTTTTCTCCAGCATGTGGTGTTATTTAGTTGGCAACACACTGTCTGTAAAGAAAATCATGGAGATTGCTAAGGTTTTGTGGGGCTATCAATGTTTCCCCTAAACGTACTAGAATGGTATTGGTGGCCTAGATTGCCATCCTGGTTGGTTCCTATATCAAAATGGACCTTAGCATTCTAGAGCAAGGATATAGAATATTTTAGAAAAGGGCAACTGGGAGATCAAAAGACTGGACATTAAGGCTTGAAAAGAGAAGATTGAGGGGGAATATGATAGTAGATGATAGTAGATGATGTAAAACTCTTCAACACCACCAACAACACTGCTACCCTCCAAAAAGACCTTGACTTTGTGTCAGAATGGTCAAACATCTGGCAACTCCAAATCTCAACCAACAAATGCTCTGTCCTACACATTGGCAAAAAGAATCAGAACACCAAATACAAACTGAATAGACAAGACCTTGGAGACGACCCTCACTCTGTCAAAGACCTTGGAATACTTATATCAAATGACCTAAGTGCCAAATCCCACTGCAACAACATCGCCAAAAAGACTTCAAGAGTTGTTAACCTAATCTTACGTAGCTTCTTCTCCGGAAATAGCACACTACTAACCAGAGCATACAAAACATTCGCCAGACCAATCCTTGAATACTGTCTCATCTGTCTGGAACCCACACCACATATCGGACATAAATACATTAGAAAGTGTCCAGAGATACTTTACAAGAAGAGTCCTCCACTCCTCTACTCACAACAGAATACCTTACGCAACCAGACTTGAAATCCTGGGCTTAGAAAGCTTAGAACTACTTCGCCTTAGGCACGACCTAAGCATAGCTCATAAAATTATCTGTTACAACATCCTTCCTGTCAACGACTACTTCAGCTTCAACCACAACAATACACGAGCACACAACAGATACAAACTCAAAGCTCCAAACTTGACTGTAGAAAATAAGACTTTAGCAACAGAGTGGTTAATGCCTAGGACTCATTACTTGACTCTGTGGTTTCGTCACCAAACCCCCAAAACTTTACCTTTAGACTGTCCACTGTTGACCTCACTCAATTCCTAAGAGGTCAGTTGGGGCGTGCATAAGTGCACCAGCATGCCTACCGTCCCTGTCCTAATGTTCCCTCTTATCAGTACCCATCTTATGTATATAAACAATGTTATATCTATGTATATTACCAATACGTACTTGACAAAATAAATAAATAAATAAATAAATAGATAGATAGCAGTCCTCAAATATCCAAAAGGATATCATGCACAAGCTCCACAATGAGACCCTTTTTCTTTTAGGTCGGGCTCAAGGGATCAGGTGGGATTGCTGTTACTGTACCAGCCTCCCTGCTGCATGGCAGCTTCCCTACTCGGGCTCCTGGACCTCACTGCAGGTTGGTGGTGGAGTTCCCCAGGCTTATAGTGCTGGGGGATTTCAACCTGCCATCCCTGGGAGCGGGGTTGGAGGTAGCTTGAGATTTCATGGAAACCATGATTTCCATGGGCCTGTCCCAGGTCATCCAGGGCCCAATTAAGGATAGTGGTCACTCACCCAATTTGGTGTTCTTGTCGGAGCAATGCCTATGTGACCTAGAATTGGTGGACTTGTCTTTGGTCCCCGTCAGGGTCAGATCACAGTCTGGTGACAATGAGTTTCTTGAGAGCTCCCTGTTTTTATATTCATGTAAGCAGAATATAACAGACCTCCCTGTTTTTATATTCGTGTAAGCCGCCTTGAGTCACCATGGGCGAGTAAGTGGCAATATAAATCCCCCCCCAAAAAAGCTCAAAGTCTGTTTCCCACAGTTCCAAATGTAGCACTTCAGTTAGATGAAGGCATATTTTAACTGCTATATTTATGCAATAAAATTCTTCCTCACACTCAAAGCAGTTCATCAAACTAACGGTAGGCTTCCACACACTAGAATTATTCAAGCAGAGATATTCCGCTCACAGAGGCTTTGACTCAATGGTTCAACAGCCTTTCCAACTTTATGATTCCATCATCTGTTAGAGGCCACATTTCCTTGAGGTTAATCGTGTCCATGGCACCAGTGGATGGGGCCACCAATTTTCTCTTTTGCCGCCACTATTCGCTCTGCCTTTTGCTTAGCTTAGCCTTAACTCCTATTCAGTTTCATCCAATATTTATAAAAGGGTTAGTTATAAACATTTTACTCTGCCTACTGAAAAGTAAGTTTTGTTAAATTCAGTAAGAGCATCTTCCCAAATACATGGATATAGGATTTCAATTGTAAAGTTTTGGGTGAGAATGTTTGCCCTATGAGCATGGGATTGTCTTCAATGACCATTTGAAAACTGCAGTTGTTACAAAATGCAATGGTCTGTGAACTAATTGACACTACACAGCATGAACATATTAAACCTTGCTGAAGACCCAGCCACCAATAGTGTCCAGGTGAAATTTAAAATGCTGCTATTAACCTACAAAGCCCTGTATGGATTGGTGCCAAGGTACCAACAGGGTCCTCTCCTTCAACCGGGGTCAACCCATTTGACACAAAGATCTCAAGAAAAAATGGTTGATGACCCCTTACTCATAGAGTAGTAGAAAGGCCAAAGCAAGAAGGAAGTGTTCTCTATTATGTTGCCTGTATTGTAAAATAACTCACCAATGGGAATTAGACTTGCCCCAACCTTTGCAACCCTCCAGAAATGGGTGAAAATAGAGCTTTTCCAAAGGGTCTTTTTAATTAGTCTTAGGAATTATTTTGACTCTGGTTTAAGATAGATACCTTCAAATATTTGTCTGATTGTATGATGTACCAGTGTGTTACTGATAGAAGAAAACGTTTGTAGCTCAGGGTTCAATTGTGGGGTCCTTGGTGCTCTTTGAGCTTGGTGGCTTTCTTTCAGATATTTCATTACCAAACTTGGTAACTATCCTCAGTGCTGGAAGGGAGTCACTGATGTTACCTGGTTTGATCATGAAATGTCTTCAAGAAAGTTCAGAGAGAGCATCAAGGGCCTCACTGTACCAGTGTGTTTCCAAGTGCAATTTGTAATCCTTCTATGACCCAGGAGCTGGGTGTTTATGAGAAGAAAGCAGAGAATGATTGCTGAAAGTCTCCATTGGGAGGTGTGATGCAAAGGAACGCAAAGGGGAGGGCATAATCTGTGAGGATTCTCCTCCTTTTTGGCATGGCTTGTCCTTCAAGGCAAGAGTAGCTTCCACTCTCATAGCCTTCTGAAGATGGCTATTTTGGAGTGCCTTCAGAGACTGAGTAGTTATAATCGTTCATTAACACAGGGAAAAGGCTGTTGCTCTTCTTATAGATAACTACTTTATTATGAACTGTTTATTAACCATGGCAGAACAGAACAGAGCTAGCAAGTAGATTGGCTCTCTGATAAATGGACCAAGAGTGGTATGTGATGCAATTATCATGTGTCTTAGAATAAATAGAATGCTTTGTGAATGCTTCAGCATTGCCCAGGGAGTAAGTCAAGGACTGTGATGTTCACTTGGTTATTTAATGTATTTAGTATGAATAAATATATGGCTATTGTGTTGACCTAAAAACTGTGGCTGGGGATTTGAATGTATGTGTGTACTGAAGTATGCAGATGAATGCCAAGGTGTTGTCTAAGGACCTTAATGATTAGCAATGAATGGTAGATAGACCATAAGATGAAATGAGGAATATGAATCAGAAAATACAAATATCAAAAAATCAAAGTATTTGTGCTTAGCAGGAGAAATAGAGTGAATTGCACATTATGTACTTTGAAAGAATAGGTGGAAATGGGTAAATGTTAAAATATGCAACTATTTGGTTAAAAAAGAGGTGGAGCGTATTGGACCTATTGAGAGGAATGAATGTCTATGGAGATTCTCAGTCATCCAGGTCATGGCTGTCCCAAAGGATAATCTGGGTGTTTTATGCTTGTCCACCCCAAGGATAAAACACCCAGACAGAAACGGAGCAATGTGGTATATACAGTACAATGCAGCAAGCCATGTGCAGATCTGTACATTGAGGAAATGAAACAAACCACTTCATAAACACATGGCACAACACAGGAGAACAAGCACATCAGGACTAGATTGAGCAGTCCATCTGCATTTAAAAGACACAGGCCACTCTTTTGAAGACAACAAAGTCCATATTTTGGACAGAGAGGATCGCTGGTTTGAAGGAGGGGTTAAAGAGGCCAAAATTGAATAGCCCTCTCTCAACAGAGGGGGAGGATACAGCATCAACTATCTCCAATCTTCAACACAGTCCTTTCAACAGTTCCAAGAAGGCTCCACACCCATTTGCACCACTCAGGTGACCTTGATGACACAGATAAACCTCCAGGTGACCTGAATGACTCGCTAAAATAATGCAAATATCCAGCTGTCTTCAAGAAGTATAAATCCTTCCATTTCCCACCATCCAGTCAGAGCTGAAGAAGCTTCTCGGATGAGAAGCAAAACTCTTCAAAGAAAAACCAGAACATCCAGTTGCCTCTTGAAAAAAGGAATGAATGTTTGGGAGAGGAATGAATGTTTATTCAAAGAAGCTAAAGAGGCTAGGAATAAAACTTTGCTTGTGTCTATCTGGATATATGAAAGGAAGAGTTCCACACATATTTAATGCAGTGGGAATGGGGTATATAAGAAGAATGCATAGTAAAACCAACTGACATAGTGTGATGAATGAATGCAGGTCCAATACAAGAATGAAGGAAGTACGGGTAAGTTGAGATAATTACAATGCAACCACATATCTGAAAAAAGAGTGAATCATTTCAAAGAAGGGAAAGATCAAGAAAGGTGTAGTTCAGAGGAGTTGATGAAATTCTAAAAGTGAAAGAGATGAGAATTTTAATGAACAAAAGGGAATATATGAGCTGACATATAGATGTATAGCACTAATTATATTTCCTTTACCTTTCTGATCTAATGGCTCTTGTCTCCCCACTGCTTTGAAAATATTACTTATCCCAAAAGAGAGTAGCACAGGGAGTAGATATGCATGTACAAACATATCTATGTAGGTTGGGGAGTATTTGTGTGAAATATTAAATGCATATTTTCAGAGACAAGGTTTAATTTTTTCCCCCAAGGAACTATGAAGGGCATTTTCCCTTGGTGTGACAGAGATCTGTCCTTGTGTGGTCATTACTACTTGCTAATTAAGTTGGCAGGTTCTGAGTTAATGTTGCATGTTTCATCCATCCAGAGCAATAAAACATATTTATTTGCTCACCTTCTGCCCTATCAAGAGGTAAACCTCGCCCATATACAGAGAACACCGAGGGCTAGAATCGCTCCACATTTATATGACTGGGAAGGGTTCTGTTTTACAAATCACTGCATTCTAATTTGATGTGTTGGACAATTGCCAGAAGTCACACTGCCAACAAGCTGCTTAATTTATAAGGGAGGAAATGGCTTGTAGGATGATTGTGAAAAATAACCTTAGTAATAACCTCCCTTCTGCTGGAGGTCAGCCTATTGCTTTCTAATAAAGACTCTCCATTTTCCACAGATCTTTCAATGCAAAGTTTAATGCATCTTCGTTCTCTGATTTCTGGTTCACAGAGACAATCCTACAGTATCAAGGAATATTATGATGTGCAAACGCAGTCAGCAAATCCCAGAGGCAGTGTGTTCTTAACATCTGATTTCCTCTATGCTTTCTTATGAAGGTTGATCACATGTTCAAAGGCAAATATCCAGTGTTAATGAGCAAACTGATGTGGTAAAAATCTCTGGAATGCTAATCAAAGCAAAGCATTAGAACAAAGTTTTTTTTAATGGTCATTTGCCATTAATTATCCTGCTAAAACTATGATAAATGGGAAGCTGTGAATTTGCTCAGGGTGGGGTAGGGGCTGCAGAGTTTTAAAATATTTGCATATTTCATTGTTGCTGGGATAAAACCATATGCTGCAACATCCATTCAACTGGCATTGACTATCCTTGTCCCCAAAGTCCAACCTTCTTCTTCAACAATCAAGAGGTTGTGAGTTCGATCCTAGGTAGAGGCAGATGTAGGGTCTCCTGCTTGGGCAGGGGGTTGGACTAGATGACCTGCAAGGTCCCTTCCAACTCTGTTAATCTGTTAATCTGTTAAAGTTCAAATCTTACTGGCTCAAGGTTGATTCACCCTTCCATCCTTCCGAGGTGGGTAAAATGAGCACCCAGATTGTTGGGGGCAATATGCTGACTCTGTAAACCGCTTAGAGAGGGCTGTAAAAGCACTATGAAGCGGTATATAAGTTTAAGTGCTATTGCTATAACATTCTCATTTGGAAGCAGTCCTAATCTTTAGCTGGAAACTCTCAGAATGGAGGCTGCATAAGCCTATATGGATTCATTGTTTTCACTTTCTTGAAAAAAAAACACAATAATAGGGAAAACTTTAGTTCTCATGATTGGGAAAATATATCGAAAGACCTGAACTGGATCCAGATTTACTCATATTAATGGGATTTAAACGTGGATATGATTAAATCAGTAGGCTGCTTACCATCCAAGGCAGGAAGTTGTCTGTAAAAGAAGTTGTTGGAGGGTTTTTCCCCAGTCATGTATCCTTGCAGTTGGCCATTCCCTAAGTCCATCTACTTCTTCTCTTTCTATCTGAAACTTGACTGTATTATTTATTTATTTATTTATTTATTTATTTATTTATTTATTTATTTATTTATTTATTTATTTATTTATTTATTTATTTATTTATTTATTTATTTATTTATTTATATACCACCTCATAGTGCAAGCACTCTCTAAGCGGTTTACACCATTAAGCAATGTATATTTTTATATTGCCCCCAACAATCTGGGTCCTCATTTTACCTACCTCGGAAGGATGGAAGGCTGAGTCAACCTTGAGCCAGTGAGATTTGAACAGCTGAACTGCTGATCACATTCAGCTAAAGTAGCCTGCAGTACTGTACTCTAACTGCTGCGCCACCTCGGCTCATTATCCACTGCCTGGGCTAGAAAAGGATGCCATATGCTCCTCAATTGTTCCCAACAATGGAATCTTCCTTGGCTGGAATCCTGGTATGATTAAAAAATTATGAATTGATACATTAAAAGTAGAATTTGTAGAGTTTCTAAGGATAAATAACTTAGTGCTCTCCAGATGTTTTAGACTTCAATGGGAGGCTATTATAGAACTTGCAAAACGAACCATCAGGTTGCCTAGCATTATTGCATTGGTTAATAACCAATGGTTATTTTTCCCATTTCTACCTCTACTCTGTGCTTTGTGCTCCTTGCTCATTCTATATTTCTGTCTGCTGTCTTTTTTTGCCATGTGCCAAAATGGCTGTGACTTTACAGTGAATTAATGAAGCTGCTTTGATTATTTTATCAACTGACTGTTCACCAAGTGACTCAGAGTGGCTAACAAGTGTTAAAAACTTCCAGTAGCAAGGAAAATAATAACAATAAAACATAATAAAACATACTGCACCAGTGACAAGTACACAACTGACATTGTATATAGCTGGCCCATCTAACTACCTGGCCCAGTGCCTCTGGCAAATTAAAGCTGTAATTTAAAGCTGCCAGTCACAGTTCAGAATTAATGTTTCTGAACTGCCCTGTGGGTCTCTCTGTCAGAGCTTTGTTCACTAATATCTACTGATTTTTTTGCCATATAAACTCACATCTGGCTACTTTACTTCTGTGTTTAAGGAGATCTCTGCAACCTTCCTTCTGAGATGGGTCTTTGATAGTTCGGATACCTATTGAAGAAGAGAAAGACAAGACAGATCTAATTTTAGTTTTGTCTGTTGTTCTCATGTACCACAGAGATCCTTTTATAATCCCCCCACAGTCATTTGATTGGAGGATATTATAGCTCAAGTTCTTTCACAAATACGTTCATCATGTAGGATCATTAGGAGATCAAACCGCAAAGAAACAGCAATGCTTTTAATCATTTCTGAATAATTTTTCAGGTAATCATCGGTTTATTTTCTAGTAGCTTGCATTTCAACCTGAGTTTGTCCTCTTCCAGAAGCAGAATAACCCTGTGGTGGTGGTTGAATCATCTTTGTACTTGATTCAAATGTTTCTCCCAAATTTCAACTTGAATTCCATCAGTTGCTACCTGATGCTTACAAGGCAACCTCTTTTTAAATCAAAGTCACATAATTTGCTTTTTCCTGCCCTGATATTTTCTCTTCTCCCTTAGTTCTTATTATTGTTTGGTCTCAAATGTGGCCTTTAACTGCAGTCCAAGCTTGAAAAAAAATGACCAGAAAATGAACAGATAAAAAGACTCAGAGGATCACAGCAACTATCCTCAGCTGCATAAAGTTCTTCATTGCTTTTTCAATAGGAGCTTCTTCCTTTTTTCAAAATCAGAGTGACCTATTCATCACAGACAGATACACTGTGGGATTTCCAAATGGGTGGATTGAGAAAACTAATTTTCTCTCTCTGCAGTGACCTTTTGTAATAGCTGCACAGCTGGATTCAGGGAGCATTTAGTAGTAAGAAGGAACAGTTTTTTCCCCTTTTAAAAATCACATTGGGGTAAAAATCAAATGGTTCTACACCTATCAACGTAGAAAGCTCTTTTCTTCCTGTTGCAAGATTAGATTTCTCTCTTCTTCTAACCTTGTATTGTTAGGAGATTGTTATGTACAAATATATCATGGTAGTTTTGCTTGGATGCAATTACTATGCTTGGTCACACAATCAGCCAGATATTTTGACAGGATTTGGCATTTTTGCCTACTTATCAAATCTTTCCCAAGGAATCTTTGTTTGAAAATCTCCAGTGCTGACACCCCCATGATTCTTCCACAGTTTAAAGCTCTGGCAGTCAAGAAATTCCTCCGAATATCAAGTTTGGACTGTGAAATGTCCACCAGCCATCGTGAGCACTATTTGCCTTCAGTTATACTTGCAAGGATATTAAAGAGTGGCTTTTCCAGTTATTTCCCAGCAAAAAGAAATGAGGTCAGGTATCATTGCTATTGGACTTTCTTATAACAATTGGCAGTGTTTGGTTGGTATGCTTAACCAGATTAATTGCAGTCCTGGCCTATTGTGTGAACTTGGAAGCTGAGGTAACTCTAGATTAAGAAGGAATTTTACTCTACACTCCCACCCTTATTTCCTTTGTACCAAACGATGGAATATTTACATAGTTTTACCTCAACTTAACCCAGACTTCTGAATCAGAAAAAGAAAATTAATTGAACCCTTTCTTCCATTCTCTGGCATAGAGATGAGGCTTGAAATGGTCTCACAAAATGGAAGGACTCCAGCATGTCCAATGTTCCCTCTTTTTCTCTTTCTTCATACTCCTCCCTTGCAGGGGTGGGTTCCTACCGGTGCGGACCAGTACTGCGTTCCAGTACCGACAGACTGGTGACGTAATTTATGTGTGACAGCTCCGGTACTGTCTGTGCCGATCCGTGTGTGCCGCCATCTTTTTCCCACAATTTTTGTCGATATTTTTGGGTTTGGATGGCTTCTCCTCATCCTCTGTTTCGAAGAAAAGCCCTCCCGCCAGCCGCAGGGTTAATACCTACCTTTTTTTCTTTGTCCAAAGCACAGCTGAGCAGCTCCTCAGCTATGTTTCAGGCTGCAACTTCCTTCTGAGCATGCGTGGAAGTAAAATCACATAGCAAACGGTAACTGGAACCCACCCCTGCTCCCTTGCATATACAGTGCACTTGTAAAATGGAGGTGAGAAAGGGAGCAAGGAAGTAACTTCTTCAATATTGTATGTTAAATTTGTTTTGTTTTTTTAATTTTTTGTATCACTTTTTTCAAAGGGGAAAAAGAATAGAAATGCTTGGCAGCTACTTTAGCTGTTTGAGATGGCTGCTTCTCAATATAATCAGGGCAACCCTTGTACGCTTCTGTTTTCGGGTGCTGGGCCACTAGTTAAATGAACTAATCATGATTCAGCCCCAGACCAAATCAGGCGTGTCATATAAGATTCCAGTTCTCTTGGAGTATGCTTTAAAAATGGTGTGCAGTAGGCAGCATTTCAATCCAGAAAGTCCAGAATATATAAAAAAAGACCCACCTTGGATTTCTGTGGGTAAGTATGTGTGAGAGGAGCCAATAACACTTGACGCTGCCATAGCACAGATGGCATCATTGAAATCCACACAGTCAGATTTCCTCACCAAAACATCCCATCCTGTTTGTTTGTCGATTAATCTGTCACCCGTTCCTCTCAGACACACACACACACTACACACACACACCCTGCTTTTGACATTTTTTAAAAAAATGGACAGCTACTTTAAAAAATAAAAGAACTTGCATTAGGGAAATTTATATTTTAAAAGCCAGCTCTGGGAAAATTAAATTGCATAAAAAAATAATGACACCAGAGAAATTTGCATTAAAATGGTTTCCTGGGGAATTTATTTTCAAGATTACATTTATCAGGGGTGATTGCCAAAGCACTGTATGTTAGGGGAAACAAAAATAGATGTGGATTGTAACAAATGTATTTGGAATTTTATTTCATTGTTTTTAGAAAAAGGATACCTAGGATGCTATTTTCAACAACTGAGAGGTTGTCCGTCCCTGTAAAAGAGTTAAAATGACTAGTCCTGGCTGCATTTCATTTTATATGGCTCCACTGGAAACAATGAAGGTGTCAGCGTCTTCCTATATCGGCTGATCATCTCTGTATCCGGTGGTAGGAAATGAAACAGCTCTGACTAGGACAATCCAGCTCTGGATACATCATAATGACAGAAACCTTCTGAAACTGACTGTGAGGTGTCAGAATTTTAATAACATTTAGCTTGTCATTCCACAAGGCTGTGTTTCAAAAATTTTTGCTTTTCTCCTCCACTGCTTCTTTTTATTCCCTTCAACCCAAGTGCACGTTGGGAATACACTATATCAACAAGCTTGGTACTCTGTCTATCAACCCTCTAAGGCAGCGGTTCTCAACCTGGGGGTCGCGACCCCTTTGGGGGTCGAACGACCCTTTCACAGGGGTCACGAGACTTCACCTGGATGCCGCCATTTGGGTTCTTTTACCCTCTGCGCATGCGCAGAATGCTTTGCGCATGCGCAGAGGGTAAAAGAACCCAAATGGCGGCGGTGGGGTGGGGGTCGTGGTGGCGGGCACGGTGGTGGGGTGGGTCATGGCAGGGGGGCGGGGGCGGGTCGTGGCATTAGGAAGGTTGAGAACCACTGCTCTAAGGACAGAACAGGACAGGATCAAATTAGGTATAGCTATAGAAGCCAGCAAAAGAAGCATTGTGTATGAAAATGTGTCAGATCTATCCAGGGATTGTGGAGAAAATCATTCCAGAAAATGTGTCAGGTTCTGGGAGACACCATCGGGCAACAATGCAGAAAGCGGCCAACTCTCCATTCTAAACCCCTTCCTTTCCTCATGGTCACATGATCTAGTCGGGAGCATATGCAGCACTCATTTATACAAAGCACACTCAGACTCAACACAAGGAGATAGGACAAACACACATTCAGAGAGGTATGATCAGTGCAGCTGCCCTGAATAGATCTTTATACACAGAGAGAGAGAGACAATATACTGTATAGGCAACTGCCATGGTTAGCTTTTCTTTCACCCTTATACACATATTGTCAGAGCTAACATGTCTGCACATACCATGATTAATCCTTGGAGAGAAAGGGATCATGCAGATTCAGAGGCAAGGCAATTGGGGCATGAGCCATTGGGACATGAGTGGTTAGAATGCAGTATTGCAGGCTAACTCTGCCCACTGCCGGGAGTTTCATCCTGACTAACTCAAGTTGACTTAGCCTTCCATCCTTCCGAGGTCAATAAAATGTGGATCCAGATTGTTGGAGGCAATATGCTGACTCTGTAAACTGCTTAGAGAGTGCTATAAAGCAATATAAAGTGGTGTATAAGTCTAAATGCTATAGCTATTGCTATGACACAGAAGGAAATACCTCAACTCGATAAAGGAAACTATTTGTAGCTCAAAGTTGAAATGAAGGGTCCTGGTGCTCTCTGAGCTTGGTTGTTTTCTTGCAGATATTTCATAGCACTGATGATGTTAGTTTGGGTAATGAAATGTCTATAAGAAAACAACCAAGATCAGAGAGCACCAAGGACCCCTCAATGCCTCTTATGGCCACTAGTGGCAAAGGGATTGGAAAGAACTTCAGAAGTGATGCGCTGTAGGCTTTCCCTGCCTTGTCATTTTGTAGATACGCATGCATGTTAGAATCATACAGCTGGAAAGAAATATTTAGGCCATGTTTGTCCAGCCTGTGGCCTATAGATCTGTGCGGCCCTGGACAGCTTGCAACGTGGCTCCACAAGATCATAAATTTTTAACAATAGCAATAGCACTTAGACTTATATACCGCTTCATAGTGCTTTACATCCCTCTCTAAGCGGTTTACAGAGTCAGCCTGTTGCCCCCAACAATCTGGGTCCTCATTTTACCGACCTCAGAAGGATGGAAGGCTGAGTCAACCTTGAGACGGTGAGATTTGAACAGCTGAACTACAGCTAGCAGTCAGCTGAAGTAGCCTGCAGTGCTGCACTCTAACCACTGCGCCACCTCGGCTCTATAACATTAACATTATTACAGTATGTGATTTCTAGCATTATTTATATACATTAACTATGTTATACAGTGAGGGGGTTGCTCCAGGTTCGGACCAGTTTTTAGAACCGGTAGCGCCAGTGGCGGGAGGCTCTGCCCACCCACCGGGACGCTGCTGCGCATGTGCAAAAGCATCGTGTACGCGCATGAGCGCGTGCGCAAACCGGTGGCAAAATTATTTAGAACCCACCACTGATGTTATATATTTTATATGCAGTCCAAGACGATTCCTCTTCACTCATTGTGGCCCAGGTAAGCCAAAAGGTTGGACACCCAGGATTTAGGCCATCAGGTCCACTCCCTTGCTCCAAAGAAGAGCCCAAATGAAAGCATCCTGTTTACTAGTCTTTGCTTGAACAGACCCAGTGGGGTATGTTCACTGGGTAGTTGGTTCCGTTGGCAAAATGCTGCAACTGTTAGAACAATGTCCTTAACATTCAACTAGGATTTGCTTTCCTATAGCTTACCCATGTCATTTTTGAGTTTTGACCTTCTTCTGTATGATATCCTTTTAGGAATTTCAAAAGTGCTCTCCTATTCCCTTCAGTCTTCCTGTATCAAGAAAAACATTCCCGGTTCCTTCAAGCTGTCTTTGCATGGATTAATTTCTAGCAACCTGGTCATCTTTTTGCCTTTCTCTGACATTGTTTCAGTTTGTCTGAATTCTTCATGCTCTGCCCAGTACTGGACATCATGTATAGGGTGAGACCTGATTAATGTAAAATGCAGTGAGACCATTCCTTTCTGTTATTTAGAATTTTGATGTCTTTTGACACAGCCTAATTTGCACTGACCTTTCTTACCATCACTTCATGGTGCTGATTCAAATTCAGTTTGTAATTAACACGTACAGTAAAGATTTTTTTTCTGTAATTACCATTATGGGAATACATACAGTATTCCCCATTCCCATTTTAATTCTTCTTCCATGGAGTATAATTCTGTGAACTTTCAGTCTGTTGTTATTACCTTTTTCTCTAAAATTTCAAGCTCGTTTTGGATGCTATTTTTGTCTTTTGGAGCTTCTAGCTGACCTTTGCTGATCTTGAAAGATCAGACATGGTTACTACTTGGAGGAGGGAATCACCAGGAAATATCAGAATTGTAGGCTAGATTTTCTAGACAAAGGCAATGGCAAATGATCTTCTGCATCATTGTTAGGAAAACTACGTAAACATTTGGCTGTGTGAAACTGTCAAAAGTCGTTTGCAATATCTGCGGATATGTACAAAACTCCCCTTTTCAAATTGTTCTAACAGCTACTTGATTTGCAAGGCCTGTGTGGTACTTTGTAAACTACTCAGCTATGTTTCTATTTGCATGGAAAATGTAATTCTCAATGTTTTTTTTTTTTTGCTGTTACTCTTTGCATATTGGGAAGGCTTTGCATAGCCTTACTTAATTGATATGTCAGAAAGTCACCAGGACTGAATTCAACTTTTGTGGAATCTGCAGTTTTGGTTAAGATAGCAATAGCACTTTTCTTATATACCGCTTCATAGTGCTTTACAGCACTCTCTAAGCGGTTTACAGAGTTCAGCATATTGCCCCCAACAATCTGGGTCCTCATTTTACCGACCTCGGAAGGATGGAAGGCTGAGTCAACCTTGAGCCTAGTGAGATTTGAACAGCTGAACTGTTGAACTAGCAGTCAGCCTGCAATGGCTGCATTTAACCACTGCACCACTTCAGCTCTTAAGATCCTCTCCTGTCCCTCATCCAAGTCATTAATAAAAATATTGAAGAGTACAGTGCCCAGGGCTCCCCACTCCAGTTTAATAAGGAACCGTTGATAAGCATTCTTTGACTCTGATTTTCAAGCCAGCTAGGCATCTACTTAATTATCATGCTGTCCTGCCCACACTCAATTACCTTACTAATCAGAATGTCACGGGCACTTTGTCAAATGCATTGCTGACATCAAAATATGTGATATTTACAGCATTCCCATAATCTATCAAGAATGTTACTTGAAATAGAAAATCAAGTCAGGCTGAAAAGTTTTGTTCTTGAGAAAATCATTCTGTTTTCCAGGGGCTTATAGTTCAATTGATTTATAATTTACTTTAGCATTTCCCCAGATAACTGTGTCAGGTTTAGATAACCTGTAAGTCCCTGAATTTTTCTCTTCCCTAACCCCATCCCACTGAAAATCAGAACAATATTCATGACTTATTCAAACTTTCTCAAAAATAGTACATAAAAATTGACTAATCAGCAAGTCCGTTCAGAACTCAAGGATGCAATTTATCTGAATATTAAAACTCATTCAAAGGAAACTGATATTCCCTGACATGCTGCAGTCATTCTTGGGGTTCAAGTATGCCCTGTTTCCAACAGATTCATTACAACTGGTCTCAGATGAAAATATATGGAGGTAGGGAAAACAAGGTTTGCAGATTGAAAGTCAGTATTCATTTGTAAAGGTAATTCCTGCACCAGGAATTTTTTAGAGCAGGGTTTCCCAAACTTGGCAACTTTAAAATATGTGGACTTCAACTCCCAGAATGTAAATTTTGGAAGTATCGAGAAATCAAACAATCTATATTATTGGTACAAGCAAGAGATGGAAGAGCTCAGTCACCTTCAGGGACTGAGTGTGAAACAAATCATGAGATGCTCATGAACAGATTCCAAGTTAAACTAAAGTGGAAAAATAAAAACAACCAGTTCACACAATATGATCTTGAGCATATTAATTGATTATGTGCCATCAAGGTGCTGACAACTCTTCGTAACCACATACATCTTACACAGGATGATTGATCCCCAACCTGGCCTCTCGGGTCTTTGATGCTGTATCCATCACTGCTGTACTTGTGTCCTTGTTGCTGGACTCTGTTCTTTCCTTCTCTGCCATAATGGACTACTCAAAGGAACTAAGTAACATGATCATCTAAGCCTGGTCATTTGTGCCTTAACTCAGAACTCTGGGTTAATTTGTTTTATGATCCATGTATTTCTTTTCTTGGTCTTCATAGGATTCTTCTCATATGCCAGTGTCAGTACTCTTTCTATTCTGCCTCTTTGAAGTCCAACTTTTGCTCCCATGGAGTGTGGGAGGTAAAATAGGGGAGATTTTCCATAGAGGGAAAATGATCACCTGCACAATTTGGATCTTTGTAGGTAAGGTCACATCTCAATATCTTCTCAAAGGCCTTCATCGCTATCAAGTGCTAGGAATATTTCTTGACGGATCATTCCTTTATTATTAACAGTCAATCCTAAAAGGTCAGAATTATTCACCACTTCAAAATCATCATTGTCAATTCTAAGGCTGTTTGCTGCACCTAGTGTCATTAATTTAGTCTAAGAGGAATAATGCAAGTCTGGCAAAACATGATTGAGATGTATAAAATCATGATAAAGTCTCTCCCAGCTTATTCAGCTTATTGCCGTCTATTGCACACCTTGCTCAGGCTGGAAAGCCATGGCCAAGGTTAAACACAATGCATTTGATTTAGATTTACAAAATGATATGTCTAAAACATAATTTCACCCTTGATGTCCTTATGTGCACTCCTTATATTATCCTCAAAAATCTTTATTACATTTCCACACAGAAGGACCTTTATTCTGGTGAGATTTTAACCTTACCCTCAAAGGTGAGGGAGGAAATATTTCATACTTCCTCTTATCAAGAACATTTCAGTTACAGAGGCTGAGCCAACCACATTTGCTTCTCTGACTTGCCCTGTGTACCACACCACATGCCTAATATTAATCTCCTCAGTAAGGGACTAGTTTAGAGAAATGTCTAAGAAAGTTGTGTAAAGATTTGTACCATAGCAACTACGATTAGAACATGATAAGTATGTCTAGAATTATTTATTTATTTTATTTATTTATTTATTTGTCAAACATGTACAGGATAGTAGTTGTTTGTATAAACATAACATAAGTAAAAAGTACCGATAATAGAGGACAATAGGACAGTAGGACAGGGACGGTAGGCACAGTGGTGCGCTTATGCACGCCCCTTACAGACCTCTTAGAAATGGGGAGAGATCGACTGTAGACAGTCTAAGGTTAAAGTTTTGGGGGTTTGGGGAAGAAACCACAGAGTCAGGTAGTGCATTCCAGGCACTGATCACTCTGTTGCTGAAGTCGTATTTTCTGCAGTCGAGTTTGGAGCTGTTTACATTAAGTTTGAATCTATTATGTGCTCGTGTATTGTTGAGGTTGAAGCTGAAGTAATCATTGACAGGAAGGACTTTTTGATATATGATTTTATGAACTACATTTAGATCAGATCGGAGGCGGCGTAGTTGTAAATTGTCTAATCCCAATATTTCAAGTCTGGTGGAATAAGGCATTTTATTGCGAGTAGAGGAGTGGAGAACTCTTCTAGTGAAATATTTCTCGACTCTCTCAATTGTATTAATGTCTGATATGCAGTGTGGGTTCCAGACAGGTGAACTGTATTCCAGAATTTGTCTAACAAATGTTTTGTATGCTCCGGTTAGCAGTGTAATATTGCCAGAGAAGAAGCTACGCAAGATTAGATTAACAACTCTCAGAGCCTTTAGATCCACAATTGCCACATTGTCTTATGGTGCTCAGCAAGTTTTTGTTACTTTCTACTGTTAGTATTCTTACTAATGCCACTATATTTTCATTTCCCCCTTTTCTTTTTATACTCACTTCTTAACCTACTGCAATTTGTTTTATCTGCTTATTTAATTTCTAATTCTTCCTTTGATCCATGACTATAAGATATGCTAAAATACAAGCTATTATTTACAAACCATAGTGTCAGGGCTCATGCAACAGGCAAAGCCAAAACTAGACAAATGGTATAATGGCATACCACCATAAATAATCATACTTCACCTCTTCTGGGCTGTGGATATCAAAAACAACTCTAGGCAGAAAGAGAGGCTTTAAAATAGCCATCATTACAATAATTTAGAGAGCCAGTTTGATGTGGTCATTAAGCCATAAGGCTAGAAACTGGAAGTTCTTGAGTTTTAGTCCTGCCTTAGGCACAAAGCCAGTTGAGTGACCTTAGGCCAGTCATGCTCTCTCAGCCCATGGAAGGAGGCAATGGCAAACCACTTCTTGAAAACCTTGCCAACAAATACTAATGGTATTTGTTCAGATGGTCTCTGAGAATCAGGCACAATTGAACAGAAGGGGGGGGATAATTGGACCCTATTTTTAAAATTTGCAAGTAGAAAACTTTATATGATTGGAAATGAGAGGTTTTTCCATTTTTGCTTAGACAGACTAGTATTCTTGTGAGAAGGAGATCACGGACTGCTAAATGAGGTATTACCATAGTCATAAAACATAATTAAGCATGTGATTAAAAGCATTTGTATCATGCAATCCCTGATAAATATAACATCATTCTGGAATACAAATGGAGTAGATCTGGCAACCTCCACCCAGAAAAAGGGGGGTGGGAAGTGGCGGCAGAAGAACATATTAAAAGACGCTTCCTCACTGGAGCCTTTTCCCTTAAGTGGTGAGAGAAAAATAGGACTTTTGAAATATATGTCTATTGAGATATTTCACCTTTGCTATCTAATTTTCTGCATAACAGACAAAAACTTCTCCTGTCTTGGCAATTGTGCAAATTGTAAAAAAAAAGAGAAAGAAAAACAGTAGCAACAAGAAGTCATGTCCAGTTCTGACAATTTAATTTCATATCCGAGATTACTAGCTCCTGCTAATGCTTGCCCCCATATTCAAAATGGCTGCCCCCTCCTCACTCATACCTGAAAGAAAACCAGGGGTTAATATATGTTCCTGTAATTTCAGAGTGACTGATATTTTTTCAGCATGCACACCTATAGTTCCAGGCTTTTTCCTACTCTCCAAAGCCAACCAAGATTTTCCGCATTCCCATTCACTTTTCATAATAAGCACAAATATTACATTAACCTCATCATAAAACCACTGAAGGTGCTGTTGATATGTTTGCCTACGATTAGAACTTCCTTCTGCAACGTGAGTTGAATTCATAATACTGATCAATGAAATATTTAAGATGCTGCATTGAGTGGAGTCAGTGGTGGCCGGAGATTATTTTAGTTGGCCCCAGTGTGCACTTCACAAGCTTTATTTTTGCTCTTCCTGAAAGTGAGCTTAGTCTGTCCTGAGGGACCAAAAAGATCACAGCAGGTTGCGCCGATCATTAGGAAACAGAGTACAAGAACCGTAAGTTGGTTTCCATGGAGCTCAAACCTACTCAGTGCCTTGGTTTGTTTTTGTTTTGTTTTTACTTGTAGTCTGGTTTATTCTAATACCAAAATCAATATATGTCATGCATGGTTAGCTTCTCTCAAGATTCCTAATCCTTTTTGGATGCAATTGCTTTTAATAATGCGTGCAGACAAATTTGTACAATTTTCTGAATGTTGAAACCTAAAGGCTTGATGACCTAGTCCTAGGAGAACTCAAAATGAGGCAGAGTTTTCAAAGGCCTGCCAGATCTTGTGGCAATGAAGGGTCTGTAAAATTTTCTCTCTTTTGCTTTCTTTCTTCTGTGTGTATTTTCTTATACACTTTTCTTAACTTTTTTTTACTTCATGCCACTTTTTTCTTTTTCTTTTCTTTCATCTTACTTTATATTGTTTCATGTTTATCTTTTGGTTTTGAAAAAGCTTGATAATTTTTTTTAAATCGTTTTAAAAAAAATGATGGGACTGAGAAAGAAGAATTAGTCAAATTTAAGCCAGTGTAAGACCTGGAGCAAATTGATTTGCTAGTGTAAATATATTGTTCAAAACCCTGAAGAAAAGTACAGCCACTGTTTTCTATTAATGTGGTTTCTTTCCAAGAGCAATATTTAAAATATAATGATAAATTCCTCTGAAACTGTTTAACTGTAAGCCTCTTAAATGTTTTACAGAAGTCTCATCTTGAATGAGCCAGGCCTATCTAGAAACCTACTTCAGTGCTATTCTTCCTGAGCTAAAAGTTTAGAAATGGGATGCTATAGAGCAGGGGTGTCATACTTGATTTCATTGAGGGCGACATCAGGGTTGTATTTGACCTCGGGGAGCCTGGGTGGGTGTGGCCAGGGTGGGTGTGGCCAGCTCAACGTCACTTGTGTCAGGGGCACCTGTGGTGGCCCAAGCACTCTGCCTCCTGCAACCCTCTGCCAGTGAAAATGGAGCTTGGGAGGGCCACGCGCAGCCCTTGGGAGCTCCATTTTTGGCTGCAATGACCTCCTGCAACCCTCTGCCAGGTAAAACAGAGCTTGGGACAGCCGCACGCAGCCCTTGGGAACTCAGTTTTCAGCTGCAATGGCCTCCTGCAACCCTCTGCCAGCGAAAACGGAGCTTGTGGGCCTCCCGAGCTCCATTTTTGCTGGCAGAGGCACTGTGGGCCGGTCCATCATTGTTTCCAGGGTAGCCCTGTGGGCCAGATCTTAGCATCCCATGGGCCAGATCCAGCCTGCAGACCTTGAGTTTGACATCCCTGTTATAGAGAGTAAGGATCTTGATAGAGATTTTATTTATTTATTTATTTATTTATTTATTTATTTATTTATTTATTTATTTATTTATTTATTTATTTATTTATTTATTTATTTATTCATTCATTCATTAAATTTATAAGGCACCCTTCTCACTGTTGAGCAACATATGCAGAAGCTGTTGCCTAGGCCAGGGGTGGGCAAACTATGGTTCTTTGAGGACCTGTGGACTTCAACTCCCAGAATTCTTAAGCCAGCCATGCATGCATGGCTGGCTCGGGAATTCTGGGAGTTGAAGTCCACAGGTCCTCAAAGAACCATAGTTTGCCCACCCCTGGCCTAGGCAAAAGGGCTGAAACCTTTTTTAAGTTCCAAATCCAAATAACATTCAAAAGCGGCTCAAACAGACGCCTCTCTTATTGACTGAACTATAAGTAGGGAAATGTACAGTATAATCACAGAATTTGTACAGTATAATGTACAGTATAATCACAGAATTTGCAAGTTTCTGTTATTATAGACAATCTCAATAAATGTAATTTTAGTCTTTCTGTGGAGCTGATTTCATGGTCTGGTCTTCTTAATGGGGCTGACAGATATACATAGCTCAGTAGCCAAAGAGAATGTTCACACACAAATCAACCACATATATTTTCTTTGCTAATTGTGTATAAATAGCCCAATTAGCATCTTAAGAAATGTGAGAGAAGTTGAACAAATGTATCAGTTTAGGACTTTCTTTCCAGGAAGGAGGAAGATATGAATTAGACATGATCTCTCCTAATTCATTTTCTTTGCAAATAAATAAAATGAATGGATAGAATTACCGTATATGATCATTGTAAACTAGATATGTTTAGCATGAATTACTAACACAAGAATTGTGGAGTATAGAGTTAGGCATCTATAATATATACTTAGGTAGGCAGATACAGAAAAGTATTCAAGAAATGACAATATTAGGCAAGGAAGTAGAGTAAAAAAAATCATTGCTGATTACAGATATAATGATTTTTCATTAACTTCATGAAAAATCATTTATATAAGTCTTACCTGCGCTTAATATCCTACCACACCTTAGTCATTTTGCAATCATATGAACCAATATACATTTTGGAATGCATTTTTCCATAATCATCCACAGAACGGGATTAAAATTTTTTTTTTATCTGCAACGTGTTTTACTGCTTTCTGAAATATGAACACCCGTTACTAAGAAACAGGGGAAAGCAAGGTGAAAAGATCAATTAAAATGTAGTTTTGACATATTCTTTTTAAAACATACACACAGTTTTTCAATAGACAGAGCATTATTATTCAGCTTGTGCTTTAATTGCAAGTTCTTTATAATGTCAGATCTCAAAGGGCAACTCCCTTAATCTTACCTGGAGGCCTGAACTGAAAAGAAAAGGGGGGGGTGTTATATGACACATATAAACAGTGCAAGCATATCTAATAGAATGAAGGTGCTGAAAAGGTGGCTTCCCAGTCTTTGCCTATCAGCTCTTTTCCTCCAGTTTCTCCTCCATTCCAACTTTTCCTAGCTTTCTCCAACTGCTGTTCTGGATCTTCAGTCCTCCAAATAACTGATAAAAATATTTTTAATGATAGCTAGTAGTCTAAACAATCTCCTTTATTGTATAGGCTTTTCTGCAAAGAAAACAGTTCATTTGATAAATAACAAAATATGATTCATAAAAATATCATTGTTAATACCGGTAGTAGGGAGCCAAGAGGCAGAAGAGGCAGCACCCTCTGTAAAGTTCTCCTGAAATTTCTTTAGTTTATTCTGTGTGTTTGTTCTTATACAGCTCATGGCGAGAAATAAGCCTTCTGTTGAATTTTTTTTTTTGGGGGGGGGGTGCCTTCAAGTCAGTCTTGATTCCTGGCAAAGGCCTGGAGAACTCCCTGAAGTTTTCTTGGCAAGGTTTTTCAAAAGTGGTTTGCCATTGCCTCCTTCCTCGGGCTGAGAGAAAGTGACTGGCCCAAGGCAAGAAACAGTGGATGGAAACTAATCAAAGAGAGAAGCAACCTGGAATTAAGGAGAAATTTTCTAACAGTGAGGACAATTAACCAGTAGAACAGCTTGCCTTCAGAGGTTGTGGGTGCTTCATCACTGGGGGTCTTTAAGAACAGACTGGACAGTCAATTGTCTGAAATGGTATAGGGCAGTGATGGCGAACCTTTTTTTCCTGGGGTGCCAAAAGCACGCGCGCACACACTATTGTGCAGATGCGAGTGCCCACACCCATAATTCAATGCCCCCCTGCCCCCTTGCGCGTGTGATCCCCCTGTGCTGCCCCGCCCCCGTGCATGTGCGCACGATCCCCCCGCTCTCCCGTTTGACTTCAGTGGGCCCATTTTTTGCCCTCCCCAGGCTCCAGAGGTTTTCTTGGAGCCTGGGGAGGGTGAAAACAGCTTTCCCCGCCTCCTGGAGGCCCTCTGGAGGCCAAAAACGCCCTCCCAGAGCCTCCATGCAAGCCGAAAATCAGCTGGCCGGTACGCACATGCGCACTGGAGCTGAGTTAGGGCAACAGCTCGCGTGCCAACAGATATGGTTCCGCGTGCCACCTGTGGCACGCGTGCCATAGGTTCGCCATCACTGGTATAGGGTCTCCTGCTTGAGCAGGGGGTTGGACTAGAAGACCTCCATGGTCCCTTCCAGCTCTATTCTAATTAAGCTCACCCAGAAAACTGTGTGTCTAAGGCAGGACTAGAACTCATGATCTTCTGAGGACCTGAATGACTAAACCAGGGGTAAATGCTTCCGGTTCGGGCGTGCCTGCCGGTGGTCAGAGAGCCAGTAGTGACGGCAGCGCAAGGCTTTGCCCACCCACCCAGATGCCGCCATTTGGGTTCTTTTACCCTCTGCGCATGTCCGGGTGGGCGGGCAAAGCCTCGCGCTGCCATTGCTACCAGCTCTCCGACCACTGGCAGGCATGCCTGAACCAGGAGCATTTCACCCCTGGACTAAACCAAACTGGCTATCTATTACATTGTTTTTACCCTAATCTGTAGTCTTCACATCTTTATCACTGACATAACACAGAGAAATGACTATCTGTGTG
This sequence comes from Diadophis punctatus similis, assembly GCA_023053685.1. Classification (NCBI taxonomy): domain Eukaryota; kingdom Metazoa; phylum Chordata; class Lepidosauria; order Squamata; family Dipsadidae; genus Diadophis; species Diadophis punctatus. Next base: position 209,501,075 of record JALIGW010000002.1, read on the forward strand.
GATACACCTCCAGAATCAGATTTCTTGTTTATTTATTAAATTTATATGCTATCTATCTCACCAATAAGACAACTCTGGGTTCAGAAGAAAAAATAAAACAATATTTGGAGAAAGCTGAACTACCCAAGGTACCTGAAATATTGAAGGTTATGTTAAATGAAAAAATAACGATGATGGAGTTAACAAAGGCGATTAAGAGAACAAAACAATAAAACACCAGGACCAGATGGATTACCGGCAGAACTTTATAAATGCCTACAAGATACTTTAGGTATTCCAATGTTGGAAGTTTACAATGAAGTATTGTTAGAAGCTAAAATACCAAATACGTGGAGGGAAGTAAATATAACTAATACTGAAGGAAGAATCAGATAGTACACAGATAAAAAATTACAGACCAATATCACTATTATATGCAGATTACAAGATATATGCTTCAATAATTGCAGAGAGATTAAAAAGATTCTTGAATGAATTTATACATCCAGACCAGAATGGATTTTTACCAAGAAGTCAAATTAAAAATAATATGAGAATTATTCTGAACACGGCTGAATATTATGAAGTACATTCTGAAAAACAAATGGCATTGATATTTTTAGATGCACTGAAAGCATTTGATAACGTAAATTGGCAATTCATGTTACTACAATTAAAATATATGGATTTGGGGGAGAAATTTATTAACATGATAAAGACAATATACTCTAAACAAACAGTAAAAGGGATGGTCAATGGGGACATGACAGAGAACTTTAACATAAGGAAAGGCACGAGGCAAGGATGTCCTCTGTCCCCTTTACTATTTATTGGAAGTATTAAATAGAAGTATTAGAAAAGACCCAGAAATAAAAGGAATGGAAATAAAAACAGAAAAATACAAATTACAGGCATTTGCAGATGACCTGGTATTCATTTTAGACGAACCACAGGAAACTGGACCCAAGCTAATAAAAATGATAGAAGAATATGGTGAAGTGGCAGGACTGAAAATGAATAAAGAGAAAACTAAAATACTAGTCAAAAATGTTTCAGAGAAACAAAAAAAGAGCTGGTGGAGAAGATACTGTAGATATTCAGATAGCGAAGAAAGTTAAATATTTAGGAATTCAGTTAACATCAAGATGTGCAACTATTAAAAAGATAACTATATGAAATTGTTACACAAATTAAATTATACTTGGAGAAATGGAAAAATCTGCAGCTATCGATAGGAAGAATAGCTACAATAAAAATGAATATCTTGTGGAGACTATTATTCTTATTTCAAACAATTCCAATAAAACTCTAGAAAAAAATTATTTGAAGAACTAAACAAAATGATATTAAAATATATTTGGCAAGGAAAAAAAGCAATAATAAAATTGAAACTGCTACAAGATACTAAACATAAAGGGGGCTTTGGGTTGCCAGATTGGGAGCTATATTACCAGGCCGCTGCACTTGCCTGGATGAAAGAATGGGTAAATTTGAGACATAAAAAATGTATTAAATTTGGAGAGGCATGATCTCTAATTGGATTGGCATGCTTTTTTATGGTATGGCAAAAATAAAATACATGGATACTTTCAAACACATTTTGTTAGAAATGCATTATTCTTAGTATGAAGAAAAGGTAAAGAAAGACATTATATGAAAATACCAGTCTGGCTCTCCACAATGGAGGCACTGATACATCCTAATGTGATTGATGTGGAAAAAATTGTAAGATATAAGGACGTTTTGAATGACAAAGAGGAACTCAAATCTAAACAAGAACTGATCAATCAAGGGATTGATTTAGCATGGTGGCCATATATGCAAATACAGTCAAGATATGAGAAAGACGCAAGAATGTATAACTTTTATAAAGAACCAACAGAACTAGATCAAATACTAATAGGGACAGATGAAAAGTTAATTTAAAAAATGTATAATTATTTATTGAGTATTAAACTGGAAGAAGAACAAGTGAAAGAAACAATGATAAGATGGGCTAAAAATTTTGGCTACCCAATAGAATGAGATAAATGGCAGAAACTGTGGGATAGAAATTGTAAGCTAACGATGTCAATGGCCTATAAGGAGAACTTATATAAAATGTTTTATAGGTGGCATCTACCACCAGCGAGATTAGCAAAGATCTATGGAAATTTATCGGCTAAATGTTGGAAGTGCAATCAAATACCAGGTTCATACTATCATATGTGGTGAACATGCTCAAAGGTGAAAAAATATTGGCCTAAAATACATACTTGGCTAGAAACAATGATAAAATAACATATAGATTTGAAACCAGAGATATTCTTTATTTTCTTTTTTATTATTATTATTTTTCATTAAACATCTGAATATTTTGATACAGATCTACACCCATTTTTACAACATTGTTATATCTCAATTATGCACATTAGATCATAAATTTACAGTCTCTTCTGTCTTTGTTTTCTTCTCACGTTGTCACACAGTCTATCAAACCAGAGATATTCTTATTGAGTATATTACCAGAACAGTATGACAAAGGGAAAATATATTTAATTTTATATGTATAAACAGCAGTAATAATTGTATTTGCACAACAATGGAAAAATGAAGAGATCCCTACAGATGAAAGTGTTATAAAAATATTAGAATGTGCTGAGATGGACAGATTAACACTTAAAATAAAAGAAAAGGAAGAAACAGAATACTTTTTGACATGGGACTTGTTTTACCAATAGTTAATTAACAGAATCAGAGATTAGAATCTAAAACGATCCAAAAGATAATAAGAACATTTGAATTGAAAATTTTGTAAGATAGATTATCTAATTGTATTACTATTTTGCGATTATTACTGATATGTTTATTATGTTTATTATGATGATTAATGTTAATTAATATGGCATTTCTACTTAAAATTAATTGTGTCCAGATAACACGCTGTTCAGATAGATGTGGAATTTTTATGTGATATAAAAAATGTATTAATGAAATACATATTTAAAAAAAACATACCAATACATTTAAAAAAAAGAGAACTCTGGGTTGTCTGGGTGGTTTACAAATGATAATAAAGATAAATATAGAAACAATTAAAATTTTAAAAATTACATAAGAGTTAAGACCAAGGAGATAGATGGCATGGCAGTGAGGTCTTCTTCTATTCTGTCGACCATCCCCATCGGGACCCAAGCCAACTGGCAAAGCCAGGTTTTTAGACCCCTGTGAAAAGCCAGGAGGGTGAGAGCAGACCTCACCACCAATAGTAGACTATTCCATAGTGTGATGGCCTCAGCCAAAAAAGCTCTTCTCCTTGACCCCGACAGCCAAAATTCCTTAGCAGACAGGATCTGCAGCACTGGACCGACCGTGGCAGGCTAATCTCATTGGGGTGAGATAGCTCCTCAGATTCCCCCGCTGTTATTTTTGGTGACTAGCATTAAGTATCAGAGATTCATCTGTTCCTGAGAGCTATTTTGTCATTGTTTCCCATATATGCTGTGATGAATAGCCCAGCCTAAAGAAATGCTCCAGTTCTGCTATCATACTGAAAGATGAAACCCTTTTTCCTTTTATTTGAGGCATGCCAACCACTGTCCACAGATTCTACAGCCTATCCACATTCTCTGCTAACCACAACAGTTAACAATAGCTATATGTCAATTGACAGTGCAATATAGTTTCAATTAAAAACACAGTAAAACATCCATAATATAAAATTAAAATACGTAAAATAAAACAGAACCAGTTTACAGCAAATAAACCAGTGCTATTTTACATCCTCCATCAGCTCTCCATAATCATTTAAATGCTATCTACCCAGTAGAGTTACAGTCATCTAGTTTATTCTTTTCCCCCCATTCTTCTTCCTCCTCCTCCTCCTCTTCCTCCTCCTCCTCCTCCTCCTCCTCCTCCTCCTCCTCCTCTCCTCTTCTGTGATCCATGCTCATTAAAATTTCATAGGTAGCTTTATGCGCTCTGGCTGAGAACAGCATCCGGTCAATGTGTATTAGAGATAGGGTGGGGAGAGCCAGCGAGAGACGAGCAGCTCTCAAGTTCGAAGCATTTATGCAACAAATAACCTTTCTTGGGACAGCTCAGGAGGGAATTAGTTATTTATCCTTTAAATTTTTTATGCCTTGCAGCATTGTCTGCGTGAGGAATCAGAACAGAGACTCTGACAATAACCTCCAATGCAAAGCCAGTCTGATGATGTATGGACTCATCCAGTTTGCAGGAACCTGAGGGCCACTGAGATATTTTTAAGTCAGATGTGACTAAATTGGACTTTCCCAGCAAGTATTTATTGATGTGCATGTTGAAGATCGCTGTTTCCATTGGTTAAATATCATTTTGGTCTTCAACAGGATTCTCTGCACAACTACTGTAAGTCCCACATTGAGACTGTTGTTTTGAGTCCCAAGTCTGGCTATTCCAAGGTACAATTTTCAGGGTATCTGTATATAGGTAGTCCTCGACTTATGACCACAATCGAGCTCAAAATTTCTGTTGTTAAGTGAGACATTTGCGAAGTGAGTTTTGACCCATTTTACGACCTTTCTTGCCCCGGTTGTTAAGTGAATCACTGCAGTGGATAAGTTAGTAACACGGTTGTTAAGTGAATCCGGGTTCCCCATTGACTTTGCTTGTCAGAAGGTCGCAAAAGGTGATCACATGACCCTGGGATACAACAACGGTCATAATTATGAACCAGTTGCCAAGCTTCTGAATTTTGATCATATGATCATGGGGATGCTGCAAAGGTCGTAAGTGCAAAAAATGGTCATAAGTCACTTTTATCAGTCCTCTTGTAACTTTGAACGCTCACTAAACAACTGTTGTAAGTCGAGGACTACCTGTATTCATCCAGAACATGAATTTGCCCAATCTAGGTAAACGGAATTAAAATGGACTATTACTGCTATAGTTTCTATTTCAGATATTTCTCTAATTTTCCATGTGTAGATCAGTTATAGTTTCTTAATCTGGGGAACAATAGCCTATCACAGAACTAATTTGTTTTGGATGATTGCTGTGACTACTAATAGAGAGGGTCGGTTCCATTTGTGTCTTTATTGGTTGACTGAAATCATTTCCTAGACTTTTTATTTGTTCTTATAACTCAACCTGTGTGAAAAGTTACTCATTGTGAGTGAGGACTTTCTTTCTTCTAAATAGATTTATTTTTTTATTTGTTTGTCAAACATGTACAAGATAGCAGGTATTGGTATAAACATAAACATTAGCAAAGTAGATACAGCTAAATTAGGCAATAGGACAGTAGGACAGGGACGGTAGGCACAATGGTGCGCTTATGCTGGCGGGTCCACGGGGGAGAGCCTTCTCTGTGGCAGCTCCAGCCCTCTGGAACCAACTACCCCTGGAGATCCGGACCGCCTCCACCCTACTGGTCTTCCGTAAGGCAGCGAAGACCTGGCTCTTCCATCAGGCGTGGGACTGTTGAGCTTGAGAATATCAGGGATAAGTTCCGGCCCAATGAAAGTAGTATGTATGTGTTTTTAAGGGGTTTTTAAATTGTTTTTAAATTGTCTTTTAGATTTTGTATTTGATATGCTGTGAGCCACCCAGAGTCCCTTGGGAGTTGGGCAGCATACAAATCTATTAAAATAAATAATAAATAAATAAATAAATGTGTTACACATCAATAATAGATAACATAGCATATAACATAGTAGATAACATAACATATAACATAGATGTGTTACTCTCCAGGAGACTATCCTGAAGGCTAGCATGCCATTTCTCTGGCTTTCTGGTTTGGCTCTTCAGGCATTTGAGAGCTGGATATGATTTGCCTTTGCAGTTTTGCTTCTACTACCACTTTGTCTGATCCTTCTGCATTTGGGGGTTCTTTGCTCAATAATAGTAACTGTGAGAGGGATCTTGAAGTCCCAGTAGACAATGCTTTAAATATGAGCCAGCAGTGTGCAGCAGCTGCCAGAAAAGCCAATACAGTTCTAGGCTGCATTAACAGAGGGATAGAATCAAGATCACGCGAAGTGTTAATACCATTTTATAATGCCTTGGTAAGGCCACACTTGGAATACTGCATTCAGTTTTGGTCGCCACGATGTAAAAAAGATGTTGAGACTCTAGAAAGAGTGCAGAGAAGAGCAACAAAATGATTAGGAGCAGGGGTGGGTTCTAACTTACCTCGCCGCCAGTTCGCTTCCTCTCACGCTGCGTGGCTGCCGAAAATTCAGCTTCTGTGCATGTGCAGAAGCCCAAAACAAGATGGCGGTGCCCACGGACTGGCACCAACAGAACCGGCTCCATGACATCACCACCAGTTTACTAACGGTTCTAAAGAACCGGTTAGAACCAGTAGGAACCCACCTCTGATTAGGAGACTAGAGGCTAAAACATATAAAGAACGGTTGTTGGAAATGGGTATGTTTAGTCTCATGAAAAGAAGGACTAGGGGTGACATGATAGCAGTGTTCCAATATCTCAGGGGTTGCCACAAAGAAAAGGGAGTCAAGCAGTAGTGGGTTCTAAACCCTTTTACTACCGGTTCGCACATGCACTCGCACGTGCGTACAACGCTTCTGCACATGCGCAGAAGCGTCCGGTAGCTGGCGCTACTGGTTCTTAGAATCGGGTCGAACAGGGAGCAACCCACCCCTGGAGTCAAGCTATTTTCCAAAGCACCTGAGGGCAGGACAAGAAGCAATGGGTGGAAATTAATCAAGGAGAGAAGCAACTTAGAACTAAGGAGAAATTTCCTGACAGTTAGAACAATTAATTAGTGGAACAACTTGCCTCCAGAAGTTGTGAATGCTCCAATACTGGAAGTTCTTAAGAAGAGATTGGATAACCATTTGTCTGAAGTGGTGTAGGGTTTCCTGCCTAAGCAGGGGGTTGGGCTAGAAGACCTCCAAGGTCCCTTCCAGCTCTGTTATTCTATTCTATTCTATTCTATTCTATTCTATTCTATTCTATTCTATTCTATTCTATTCTATTCTATTCTATTCTATTCTATTCTATTCCTCTCAGGTTTAAATTCTAAAAGTATATCACGTGGCAATAGGTGAGCTTGATTATGAACAAGATCCAATTCCTTCAGGTACAGATGGAGAATATGGACAAAGGGGAACAAATGCACGAGTTTAGGTCTCTCTGTTCCTCTTTCCATGCAAGCAAAATTGCCTAAACAAAATCTAACAGGAAGTAGGAATGGCCAGAAACAGGGCAGAAATCCCCACAAATACTCTAAAAGATAGAATTGATGAAGTGATAAAACTCATCAGCTGACTACTCAGTCATCATACTTTTCAAACCACTTTCTCCTTTATTCATATATGGCAAGAAAGAAACTCTGTGAAGCAGAAAGCACTAAAAAGTTTATCAAAAATGTTCTGAAGGTGCCTGATTCCATCTGACAATTCAGTCTGAAGATCTGATTGGGGGTAGGTGGGTTAGTCAATCATATCTCCTTCTTTGTTCTTATCTATATCTGGATATCTCTAAGAAAGATTTCAGAAACATTTAAGCTTCTAGCTTAAATGCTTCTGGGTTCTGGGTTCAGTTCCAAGTGGGGGAAAAGACACTGGATTCATGGAAGTTGCTTGGAAAGAAGGTTTAATGGTGGACAGGAGCACATGGCATGAGCCCCTGTACAGAAAAGGTAGATTACATGCTTCCAGATGTGGGTGAAGAGAAAAGGGAAGGAAAGATGCTGAGTCCCTTGGTTTTATAACCTCTGTTGGGCCCCTCCTCTTAGTTTCCTGTTCCGGTGTATGTAATGCACTGATTGGTGGTCAGGCTCCCAGGAAGCCATGCAGTGGCAACTCTATAGGCTTTTGTCTGTCCCAGGCTTGGCTGAATGAAAAGGCCTTGGGCAAATCCTAATATGGCTATGACTGAAGGAGATAAATCTTTGTTATGTAGAAGATTGCTGCTGGCTATTAACAAAAGGGGGGAGGGGGCTAAGAGTGAGTCTGTTTCCTTTCTAACAGCATGTTTCTCAATTTCTCTAGGGATATTCTATAGAATATATTCTGCCTTTTAATATTTCCTAGGATATTTCATTTTTCTATGAGAGGAGTGGGTGCTAACTTCCTACACTTTGTATGGGTAAAATGTTTCACAGGAACAAAGAAGGGTGCTGTATCTATTTAATTTTGCCAGCAGCTTTCCAAATCTCTTCTCGTACACACTGCCAACTATTTATATGTTGTCATTTCTTCTTAGTGTACTAGCTAAATTGTAAGTTAAGTGGGTTATTGCAACCCTAGGGTACCATTCAACACAATATTTTTCTGTGCACGTTCCATTAAGATGAATAGGAATTATGCAAGTGCATTAATCTTTATATTAAAGTAATTATCATTCCTACAAATATGCCTGGCAAGTTACAGCACTGCATATTATCATTCCAAACCCTATATTTACTGCAATATAAGAATCTTCCACAAATTCAGAGCTTTCATAAGGAACAATAAATCTAGCCATCAAATGGGCCCAGGAACTTGCAAGCATAGGGCACAGTTAAAAAAATATTTCATCACATGTGTTTTTTGCTTCTGCCTCAATATTTTAAGCCTTGATGCTTTTGCTGCTTGTATGGAAAGTTACGAAAGCCAAACCACTAACCACAAAATCAGAGCAAAGTGCAACCAATCAATTGTTCGTGACCAGATACAGGTTCTACCTGAATGAGAACTAAGAAACTAATAGCAACAATAAGGTGACCAGACGTCCCGCTTTTGGCGGGACAGACACGCTTTTCAAGCGTGTGTCCCGCGTCCCGCATTCTTTCCAAAAAGTCACGCTTTTTTGGAAAGAATGCCCGGACGTCTGGTCACCTTACCATAGTAGCACCACCGCGCCTTTTGCAGTCATCCCAAGTCCAAGAGGCGTCTGCGGGACAGGCTCCCCCACAGCTGACCGGCCGCCATGCCTCCACTCCACCGAGAGGCAGGCCTGTGCGCCAGGAGATCACGGCCGCTACGGTGCGGCTCTGCCGTACTTGGCAAGGGACGAAAGAGACGAGCCGCGCCGCCTCGGTCGGTGCCATTGGCCGGGAACATGGCGCTGAACAGGAACCACTTGCCCGGTGGCGGGGTTGTCCCGCCCCACGGGGAAAGGTAACCGGAGGCGAAGATGTACTTGGCTAGCAAGGGGAGGCAGGAGGAAGAGTTGGGGGGAGGGCTTGGGTATCCTCGGGGATCGCAAAACACAGGCGGAGCATTTCTACCAGCCAGCCAGCCCAAGCCACTGCCGGCTCCCGAAGGGGAGGCGGGAGGCGAGGAAAGGCCTCCCGCCTCCCCCCCACCCACCTGGATGCCGACATTTGCGTTCTTTTGCCCTCTGCGCATGCGCAGCGTTCTGCGCATGCGCAGAGGGCAAAACTCAAATGGCGGCGTCCAGGCGGGCCTGTCCCCCGTCAATGGTGTCCCGCTTAAAAAAAAAATCTGGTCACTTTAAGCAACAAGGATGGAGATTGCTTTGATTAGCGTCATGCAGGGGGGGGGGATCTTCAACCAATTCTCATTTAATTTGATGAAAAAGAATGTGTCTTAAAAATATATTTTTATAAAAATAATTATGACCCAAAGTTACGGCTAACGCATGTCTGAGTAATGTCCTTTTTGTCTTCTTTCTGATAGGTGTGGCCTTAAAATCAAATATTGTCCAGCTTCTTAAATGTCTTTTTATTGTTTTCACAACAGCATTCACTCAAATATTTTGTTTAAATCGTCTGCTTTTTTCCTTTCCCTTGTCCATCAACAGCTTGGATTGACATTATTTCATTTATTTCCAGATTCCAACAATCAACTTCAATCCAATCTCTTCAAATCTATGATCTGAAAAAATTACATAATTTGTCTGCGGTGAAATTTTAAAAAGCATGTCATTGTTGATTCTATAGTATCGCTAGCATATGTTTTTGAAAATAAAGATTTGTTGGAACAATATTGCAATTTAAAAAACCAGTCTTTCTGAAAAAGTAATTTCATATACACATAGGGCCAAGGGTTTGGGGGGGAGGTTTTTGTTGTTGCTTGTTTTGTTTTGTTTTGCTGTTTTTCACTATAATTTTTGTCACAGATGCCAAGGAAATTAAACAGTTAATTTAATGTTAAATGATTCCCCCCCCCCATTGTTCCCCTTTCCAGTTGTTCATAACCTCCTTTGCCTGTTCAGATATTGGGTGATCCTATCCAAAACGTGTGTGCATTTTTCACTGTGCAATAGGCCATAATTGATTCAAACTGAAGATTCAAGAACAAAAGTTAAGATAAAGTTCATGGTTTAAAGACTAAATAAAAATGGGAGAGGAAGCGAGAGTACTAAAATAGTATAGGGGCATGTGTTTCTTTGGATATGTGTATATTTTGATTAACTTAGAGAAGGAAAAATGTTAGGTTTTACTTTAGAAATCCTATTTTCTTCTCCAATCATTCTCACTTTTTCCGTTGCCAGCCCACTTATAGCTTCTAATAGATTCCATGGAAAACGCACACATGCTCCTTAACTCAAAAGCAGTTTTGTACCCATAACTTGTATTGTGTCAGGGTTCCAAATAGCATCCAAAATTAAATCAGAATCCAAGTCAAAGTATTCCTCAAAGTCCCAATTTATTATTAGAGCCATGTTGGTACATCTGGGTGAAACCCGAATCTGAAGTCCCCAGGGTTTCACCACCCATTTGAAAGTTCAAGTCCTTGTCCCCACATCCACAAATCCATCACGTTCTCCAATCTCCAAGTGCCATGCTGGCAGATTCCACCCATCTCCTTCCGTGCAGGTGCAGAGGCGCATAGACAAAGGATGACCTTGGCTATCTAGAAAGGAATTTGTTATGGCTACATACTAACAGCCTCATACTATCCCCCCTCCCATTTTCCCACAATAGAAAATGCATAATATAATAGAATAGAGTGTGGCAGACCAAAGACTCCAAATAAAATGGCTTCAGCCTGACATATTGTCCATCAAAATTTGGCAGAGTCTGCCTCTCACCAATTTAAGGTATTTTTTTTAATATCTTAAATTTTTCATAACAATCATTTTCAGTTGCTTTTAAATGTACTAAAAGTTCCAATAGAGTAAAACAATATTAATAGAAATTGGCATCTTAATGCGACACTATTAGTTCTATATTCCAAAGGATACTTATATTTTAAAAGAATATAAGATAGTAAAAGAATATCTTAACAATTTCTCCAACCAGTCTTTTATTGAAGGTACTTGTTGATCGAAAGGTCGGCAGTTCAGCTGTTCGAATCCCTAGTGCTGCGTAAAGGGGTGAGCTCCCGTTACTTGTCCCAGCTTCTGCCAGCCTAGCAGTTCGAAAGCACGTACAAAATGCAAGTAGAAAAATAGGGACCACATTTGGTGGAAAGGTAACAGCATTCCGTGCATCTTTGGCATTTAATCATGCAGGCCACATGACCACGGAGACGTCTTCAGACAGCGCTGGCTCTTCGGCTTTGAAACGGAGATGAACACCACCCCCTAGAGTCGGAACAACTAGCACATATGTGCGAGGGGAATCTTTACCTTCACCTTTATAAAATGTATAAACTATTGTAACAGCTGATATCATAATTAAAACTACATTGTATTTTTACCCAGAGAGATAGCATAACATTAAGACGACAAACATATTTAACAAGTACCTTTTGCTTGGACAACCAGTTGCTTGAATTAGTGCACCTTCCTTAACTAATTTCAGACATGATAAACCTAATTTCATCTCCTACATAAAGGACAATCACTTGTCCGGTTTTGCTATATTATCTTCATCCTTTATCTTAATTTTCTTCTGTTTTTCATTCTTCTTTTATCTCTATCCCCTTTCCTTCTCCTCTTCCTCCACCCTTTTCTCTTTCTTCCTTCTTCTGTACTTATGTCAGCGTTCCAATAAACACCCCCAACAAAACAAGACTCTGAGGCTAGAAGTTCCTCAAAGTTCCATTTTATTAGAGATGCCATGTTGGCAACATCTGGGAAAACCCGAATCTGAAAGCTTCCAGGTTTTCTCCACCCAAACGAAAGTTCAAGTCCCTGCCCAGCACCCACATGTCCATCACACGATCCAATCAGGCACCATCCAAAACTGAAGATGCCTCCCCATCACTTTCTCGCAGCTGCCGGGCACAGCAGCCTTGACTTTCTGGAAAGAATGTTATTTAGACTACTACATATCACCTACTCCATATCATCCCCCCTCCCATTTTCCCACAGTCGAAAATGTGGCAGGCCTGCATACAAAAAAGGTAAAAGTTGGCTTCCAGGCCTGACAACGTCTTTCTCTATTTTCTTCCTTCTTTTCCTTCTCTATATCTAATCAAGTAGTGTGGTTCAATCACAATTAAATTTAAAATATAATCTCATGAGTACATGCCAATATTGCGTTAGCATTTTTAAAAAGGGAAAGATTTGTAACATAGAAGGCTTCTTTATTTGAGGCTGGGGCAAATAAATAATTATGAAATGTAAGTGACATTCCTAAACGTGAGGTTACACTGTGATTATAAAGTTGACAATCTGGGAGGGCTTGGTAAATAAGTATCAGTTACTGATGTCTACCATCTTCAGTTAATTTGCAGAGGAAGAAAAATATATTCTCCATGCTACATAAAATGATAGCACGATTTATGCTGCCGTCTGGTGTTCTAGCAGCCTTCTCAATAAATGAGAAGAGAGTGTTTGCAGCCTGAATTATGGCCAGGTTTATTGAGGATACACCGCATAGCAGATGTTCTTTTGCAAAACATCTTTATTAAATGATCCTTTTGAAAGATGTTGAGAGAATAAGAGAAATAGCTCCGTATTAGAAGCTAAAAGCTTTCAGAAAAATATGCCAAATAACAAATCTCTCTGTCCTTTAAGTTGTAAATATTTTTGCTGCTCCATCTGCATATGATCATACCATCCGGCTATGGTACAGGTGTGATTTTTTTAAAATTAATTTATTCCCATTGAAATAAATACATGATTTATTTATTTTGCCTCTTAATGGCCTACTTTTCTTCTTTCATGATATCTGTGAAGTTGCCCTCCAACATTGACCAAAGTCGAAATTATTTATGAGCAAATTTAAAAGCAAATGACAGTGTCTTGGGATAGCAGCAGAAAACGGAGAACTGAAGAATACAAATATTGGACTTGGATCTGAGAGACATGAGTGCAGCATGCTGAGCTCCCTGGGTGTCTTTCTGAATGTCAGTGTCTCTAAATATAACCTGCCTAATACAACTACTATAAAGATTTAATGAGATCATTTCACATATCCCATCTAGGAGACAAATAAGCACACCATTGGGTTTATTTCTAAGGAAACCTATATACCCATGGTGGCGAACCTATGGCACGTGTGCCACAGGTGGCACGCGGAGCCATAGCAGCTGGCACGCGAGGGTTGCCCACCGGCAAACTGGAAGTGCGGAAAAAACGCACTTCCGGTTTGCTGGTGAGCTGTTTTTTGCACTCCGGAGGGTTCAGGGAAGCTCCCTGAAGCTCTGGAATGCAAAAAACTACAAAACGGACAAACCGGAAGTGCACTTTTCCGCACTTCCGGTTTGTCCGTTTTGTAGTTTTTTGCATTCCGGAGCTTCAGGGAGCTTCCCTGAACCCTCCGGAGTGCAAAAAACAGCACACCGGCAAACCGGAAGTGCATTTTTTCACACTTCCGGTTTGCCGGTTTCGTCGTCCCAGGCTCCGGTAAGCCTTTGCGCGGGGGTGGGGGGGGTGCGCATGCGCAGGGGGCAGCATGGGGGGGTGTTGTGCGCATGCATGGGGGGAGGGAATGGGTGTGGGCACGCGAGCGCGAGCACGCCCCCCCCTTTTTGGCACGCGAGCCTAAAAAAGTTCGCCACTACTGCTATATACTGTAGTTCCACCAAGGCCTATCTGGGAATTCAAGTTTTATTGATTATTTATTTGAAGGGCCAGGTTGGGCTTGATCATCCTGGAGAAAACCTATCTGTATGGTCTCCAAGAATTGACACTCATTTGATGGTATATGATCATCATTACCGTGGTCCTCACCCTCCTCCTTTGTTTGATTTTTAACCCAGCTTTCTGCTCTGATAGGCACTCTAAGCACTTCCAGTCAAAATCAGTGTTAAGAGAGAGATGTGCTGTTGGATTATTCTGGAACATTTGATAAAGAGAGAAGGCAGAGAGCCTCCTTTATGTGTGTGTGTGTGTGTTTTAACCAGACGTTAAAGACACTTTTATGTAATGGGCTTTTAATGCTTCACATCTAATTTTATTGCAGTTAGTCTTAATGTGGTATTCAGATGACGGTTTGCATTTTGCTTTGTTTAAAATGTGATTATATCCTGTTATTGCTTTTGATAATTTGTTACATCTGAGGTTTTTTACAGCTTATATTCAATCAATTTCTATTATGCCACTTTTGTCCATTTACTCATTTCAAGGGTCAGATTCAGATCTCCTCAAATTGTCCACCTTGGCTCAAGTCTCCAGAACTTGCTTAATCCCAATTCAGTTCTAGATCTGGACCATGATTTGGAGAAACTGAGCTCTTGTTCTCAATAGTAGGATGCCTTCTGTTGTCTTTTTAAAGCTGCCTCCAATAAGGAATGTGTTCCCTTAGACTTCACAAGTTTGAGGGAAAACTTTTGTCTGAATCCAGCACGAGAGACTTGTTAGATAAGAATTACTCTCATCAGAGGCGAAATAGATCTTTTCCTGAAACTCTGACATTATAGAAAGAAAACCGCAGTTTAAATACTAAAGTATAAAATATTTATTTTGGTACAAAAACAAATAAATCACATCCTGGCTATAAAACAGGTCTCGCTCCTTACAGAAGCTGAAAAAGAAGGAAGGAACAAAGAAAGGAATGTACACATGCGTACTAGGAACATATTAATCACATGCTCAGGAATAAACCATTGTATTTGATAGGGATGCATCTCCCCTGCATATACATGTAACAGGCAATATAAAATCACTGCCTGACAAGACTTCTCATACTCATTTAGTAGTCCACTTTGGTTTTGTCCAGGTGATCATTTGCAAGAGCCTCTTCACCAGCATTCTCCAAACTTTCAATCATCTTTTGTACTTACAGTTTTGCTGAGACCCTCCCTTATCAATTTGCTGAACGTGCACTGCCCAATCAATATCTGAGGGACCACCTAAGACTCTGTGATTGGGGTCACTGATGACAATTTGATTAAAAGGGTCACTTTGAGATAGGGACAGACCTATTGATTATTGCATCTAATCTTCTTCCCCCACCCACTCATCGCCATACCATTTTGTAAAATTATTTTTTAACAAATTATTTTTTGACATAGTTGACCCAGGATCTCCACTTGAAACTTGTTGGAGTTCCAGAACAACTGATCACAATGATTTTTGAACTGAGATTATTAGAGCAGTGCACTCTTACTCAATTGATAATTCTGAATTACAGGTAGTCCTTTTCCTACAATCATTTGTTTAGCGACTGTTTGAAGTTACAAAGGCACTGATAAAAGTGACTTATGACCATTTTTCACACTTACGACTGATGCAGCTACCCAATGATCACATGATCCAAATCTGGATGCTTACAACTGGCTCATATTTATGATGGTTGCGGTGTCCTGGGGTCATGTGATCACCTTTTGCAACCTGCTGACAAGAAAAATCTGAATGAACAGCCTGCCTATGATAGTCTGTTCCACCCTTTCAGCTACCAGAATCAGAATCAGAATAGAGCTGGAAGGGACCTTGGAGGTTTTCTAGTCCAGCCCTCTGCTCAAGCAGGAGATCCTATACCATTTCAGGCAAGTGACTGTCAGTCTCTTCTTAAAAATCTCCAGTGATGGAGTGCCCACAATGTCTGAAGAGAAGCTGTTCCATTGGTTAATTGTCCTCACTGTTAGGAAGTTTCTCCTCAATTCCAGGTTGCTTCTCTCCTTGTTTCCATCCATTGTTTCTTGTCCTTCCCTCTGGTGCTTTGGAAAATAAATTGACTCCCTCTTCTTTGAGGCAGCCTCTCAAATACTGGAATACTGCTATCATGTCCCCACTAGTCTTTCTTTTCTCTAGACTAGCCAAACCCAAATCCTTCAATCGTTCTTTATATGTTTTAGCCTCCAGGCCTTTAATCATCTTAGTTGCTCTTATTTGCACTTTTTCCAAAGTCTTCACATCTTTTTTTGTAATGTGATGACCAAAACTGGATGCAGTATTCCAGATGTGGTCTTACCAAGGCTTTATAAAGTGGTACTAATACGTGATTTTGATTCTATCCCTCTGTTTATACAACCAAGGATTGTATTAGCTTTTTTGGCTGATGCTGCACACTGCTGATTCATGTTTAAGTGATCGTCCACTAAGACTCCAAGGTCCCGCTCACAGTTACTGTTTTGGAGCCAGGTTTCGCCAGAAGTTCCATCCTTTCCCTACAAGCTCTGCTATGATTGTCACCCTTTTCTTGTTTTAATCTACCAGAGTAAAAATCACCGGCAGTGTGAGTTTGTTCTCCACTCCTTCTGTAATACTCACAAAGATTAGTTGGCATATTAAATAGGGGTCTTTACGATTTGGGGATTCACAAATAATACTGCCAGCCCATTAAAGCCCATCAACCATTTGCTCAGAAATATAAAAGATAACTTTGGCTTTCTTTGGTGGCTTTTCATCATCTCCTCTTCATTCCTACCTGAGAACAGTAGCCCTTCCTCTGTAAACATGAAGGGTAATAACCATCTCTTTCCTTCATCAGATTGAAGTAGAGCCTTAACAAGCATCTGACCAATTAAACCACCTGTTGATTTAAGTATTAGTGACAATAAATTTCTTTGTTGCTTTCCGTTTATCAGCTTTAATGGGCTGGCAGTATTATTTGTGAATCCCCAAATCGTAAAGACCCCTATTTAATATGCCAACTAATCTTTGTGAGTATTACAGAAGGAGTGGAGAACAAACTCACACTGCCGGTGATTTTTACTGCCTTTTGTGTCACACGTGAGGCTAACATAAATCATCCAGATAAAGGCTGTAACTCCACGTTAGTGCACGCAGGAGTTTATTGCCAATGGTTAAGCTTTGTGAAAGTGCTGCAGTATTTCAGAGCCAGCTACCAGGGAGGAAGTGCTGAGTACAGACGCTTTGCAAGGAGTGATAATAGGATAATAAATTGCTGCAAGGGAGGGACAAACTCAAGGCCCCCTTAGAATTATTGCACCTGTTTATGTACCAACAATTTTTAATATGTACAGTAATAAGTTGTCAACAGTACCCAACCGCTACTGCAGCAGTTGTTGACGTATAATTCTCTATACATTTTGGACAAATGGAACTGCTAAATCTTGAACAAGACAGGAAGGCTCCATATTCACTATTGCTTTATGGTGATCCAAGGATACCATTTCTCTTGATAGCAATAGCAATAGCACTTAGACTTATATACCGCTTCATAGTGCTTTACAGCCCTCTCTAAGCGGTTTACAGAGTTCAGCATATTGCCCCCAACAATCTGGGTCCTCATTTTACCGACCTGAGAAGGATGGAACGCTGAGTCAACCTTGAGCCGGTGAGATTTGAACAGCTGAACTGCTGAACTAGCAGTAGCCTGCAGTGCTGCATTTAACCACTGCGCCACCTCAGCTCAGCTATAATATTGGTTGAGCAGCTAATCTGAGCATGACAACTCAGGATACATACAATCAACTCATACAGTGCCACAATTTCATCCTTTGAACATGGCACTCGCTCCTATTTCATTTCAAGACTTTGTGTCATGTCCTGCCTTGTCCTTGTTGTTTTCAGTTGCCACAAGATAGCTGGACACAGATGTTATAATTTTAAGATCCAGTACATCATTGACCCACAGCTGATGCTGAAACAAATGCTAAAGAAAAAGGCTACGGTACAGGCAGCTGTCAGCAGGGAGCCAGGACATGGGCTGGGGAAGTAAACTGCCCATCCGGTGATAGCAGAAATGAAAGAATACCCTAAGGATGACACCAGAAAACAGTCAAAACATCCATCTGGGTATTAATAAAATCATAGCCCAAGCAAGAAAATCTGCATTTCCTGCCTACAGGAATCCAATTGTAAGATGTGGTGGGCCAGGGCCAGGATCAGGTTGACGATTGGCTGTTGCTCAGAATATGCTCCAACTTAGATCCAAGGGTCACTCAACCTAATAAATATCTCAGGGGTTGCCACAAAGAAGAGGGAGTCAAACTATTCTCCAAAGCACCTGAGGGTAGAACAAGAAGCAATGGGTGGAAACTAAACAAGGAGAGAAGTAACTTAGAACTAAGGAGAAGTTTCCTGACAGTTAGAACAATTAATCAGAAGTTGTGAATGCTCCAACACTGGAAGTTTTTAAGAAGATGTTGGATAACCATTTGTCTGAAGTGGTGTAGGGTTTCCTGCCTAGGCAGGGGGTTGGACTAGAAGACCTCCAAGGTCCCTTCCAATTCTGTTATTATTATTATTACTATTACTATTATTATTATTATGAGCATCAAGTGTTAACTATGCCATCCACCAGATGTAAAATGTACATTCATAACAATTTCATAAGAATACTTTTATACAGATTCAGAAACTCAGGCAATGAAAACATTGTATTCTGCTAGTTCCTAAGAAAAAGTAATTGATGATAAACTGTCATGTAGAATGGGAAAATTACGGTAAGCTCTTCTAGAACTTTAAGATATGATTAAGGGTGTCTCTTTCTTCTCCTGCAACCACAGATGGTCTACACAGATACTATTGCTTCTTTCTGTAATCTGTTCATCAGCAGCCTCAACAAGAATGCATTTTTTTTTAGGACATGAAGATCCCTTTCCTGGTGTATGCCGTGAAACTGTTAGTGCTTGAAGACAAAGTTATTGAGATTGCAGAAAATAATGTATTGAGAGATACCATTTTAATTAAAACACACCCACATAATCAATCAATCAATCGATCGATCAATCAGAGTTTTCAGCTCTCCTAACATATTCCCCCTCTTCTAATAAAATCACCCATGCTTCTGACCATACATACATCTAATTCCAATTGCTTAAGGACAGCTTTGAGGAGCCCAGGAAAAAAATGTAGCCTGTGCTTCATAAGAAAAGAACCTTTTGCCTTCTGAAAGAAAAACTGCCTGCCCCATAAGAAGGAGAGGTGAACAAACTGAATCACTGATGTGCAAAACTGTTCACATTCGTACAGCTGTTTCTTTGAATTATGTGGTAGAAGGGCTTCTTAATTATTTGTGTTTGTTCTTTCCAGGATCTGATATTCCTACCAGCCAGCATGTCAGAATGAAAAATAGAGTCATGGTTTATTTATTTGATGTACTATGTGTACCACAACAGACAATATATATATATATATATTTCTTGATTTAGGTTTCCTAACGATGCCCCCAACCTGCTCTCTATTTCTCAAGCCCTATATGGGTATTGTGATATCAACAAGACATTGCGAATCCAGCTGTTGTGATTTATGAACCAGAAGAATATAGAGGGTAAATTCAGTCCTGTAGATGTGTCCAATCTTGTCACCTGGACAAGATTGACTCGAAGGCACAAAATCAATTAATTAATTAAAACCAAAGCAACTCTTCAATGATCTCTTTTCCCCCTCTATTGTTCTCAGTGTTTGTGTAATTCTAAATAGGTTGGTAGAGGACATTATGTCTTTTGTGTAAAACTTAAATAATGAAATATTGATACATGGCTTTCTCAAACTTGATATTTTGTCTATAGTAATATCATGGAAGAAAGCTTGCACTAGCAAAACTGGTTTCAAACACATAAGAAAAATGTGTTTGTTACAGCAACATCGACTGACATCTCAGCTGTAATCTTTTGATCACAAAAGATACCAGTTTGTCTTCCCTCAAGGAAATTGATTGCAAAATCATCCAACAGGGAGAACTGTTATTTCCCTTATCTTTTCTCAGCACTTCTATCATTTCAGAAGATTTGAATTACGTTAGCATCCGCACTGTCTCTTTAGTTGTCAACAGATTATTTACAAAAGGCTAAAGGTGGGGATGCTAATTAAACTATATTTTTATTCAAAATATAACCCCTCCCTTGAAACCATTATGTTGAAAAGGCAGGGTTGGTGGATACCTTAGAACTGGTTAATCAGAGAAATGGTCTCGTTTTTAGTCAAATTTACTATTTTTTCATTCTTTGCTTGAACTTGTCCAGCTTAAATAATGAGAGGCATCTGAATAACTTCAGCAGCAAAAATGAGGACTTCAGATTGGACACATGCAATAGATTCTAAAAGTCTATTTTGATGAAGGAACATAATTCACACTCAGTTTTTCCTCACATGAAAGGATTGTGTGGGAAGAACTGACAGAAACAAGGCCTATTTCATGTAACCATTACTGAATATAGCACTGTCAATTCCAACATTTTAACTTTATTCTTCTCTACTGCTGCAAGAAGAATGAAAACCACTATCCATTGCAATGAAACCCCAAGACACAGAAATGAAATGTCAAAAACGGTTATGGAATCTTACAACAAAAAAGACTCCACAAAAGAGTAAGTGCCAGGGGAACACACCTGCTGCAAGACTGGGTTCATGCAGCATTGTAGGAAACAGCCCAAAATGGCAGATGGAATCTTGGATGAGATCTGGATCAAAATGGATCTCTCTCACTCAAGTCAAGGTATAATATTCTTGCCTCCTCAGCAGAAAAATATGCAATCCCTGGAAACAATTATATCAGTTGGAAAATTGTGGAATACAATATCTAAAAGGTGATTTGATCCTTTACATAACAAATTTGTAAAAAGATAAAAATAGTTATGAATTAATTGTAACGCCAAATGACTTGTGCACATATCCTTGCTTCATCTCTTCTAAATTGAAATAGATTGAGACTGAAACGGGTGGGTTTCTCCCGGTTCGGACTGGATCACCTGAACCGGTAACGACCTGCTGGTGACATCACGATGGCATCACGGATCTGGTTTGGTTGGTGCCGGTCCGCAGGCGCCGCCATCTTTTTTTTCCCAAAAATTTTTTAGTTTGGAAGTTTTTTCCTCTGCTGCTGCTTGAAAAAGGGCCCTCCCGCCTGCCCCCGGGTTTATACTTGCCTTTATTCCTTTACCTTATCAGCTCCTCAGCTGTGTTTCGGGCTGATTATAGCTACTGAACATGCACAGAAACAGAATTGCAAGAGGGGACGCACGCGCGAAATGTCGCGATGCTAACCGGTGGCGAAGGTAAGTGGAACCCACCCCTGGACTGAAAGCTCACCAAATGGCAGGCATATTTATAAAATCCTTAGTTAAATGAAGGAATCCTCTGCCATGAGATGTGGTGAAAGTTATTAGAATAAATGGTTGTAAAAGGGACTTAACAAAGGCAGGGAACAAAGGCAATAATTGCCATTAGTTAGATACCTTGGTTGAGAAAAATCTCCAGAATTATAAGCCATATGATGCTCCAAATATTAGCTGCTGCTGTGCAGAGATAGAGGAGAGCAATGGGTTGCCCACTGAATGACATCCAAGGCTTTTTATATTCTTTTGCTATTAAAAAACAAGTTTTTCTGAGAAAAACATTTGCCCCACAACTGGTGGTTATGACTTCACAATATGCATTTTTTGTTGTCCCTCCATTCATGTTGAGACTCTAAAAAGAGTGCAGAGAAGAGCAACAAAGATGATTAGTGGATTGGAGGCTAAAAAATATGAATAACCGTTGCAGGAATTGGGTATGTCTAGTTTAGTAAAAAGAAGGACATGATAGCAGTGTTCCAATATCTCAGGTGCTGCCACAAAGAAGAGGGAGTCAACCAATCTCCAAAGCACCTGAAGGCAGGACAAGAAGCAATGAATGGAAACCAATCAAGGAGAGAAGCAACCTAGAACTAAGGAGAAATTTCCTGACAGTTAGAACAATTAATTAGTGAAGCAACTTGCCTCCAGAGATTGTGGGTGCTCCAACACTGGAGGTTTTAAAGAAGAGATTGGAGAACCATTTGTCTGAAAGACCTCCAAGTTTGTTATTCTCTTATGTGGACCAGTAAGGAAGCAGAATACTGTAAAATCTACTCAGCACTTTATGCAAACTGACAATAAAACGTAAAGATTTTGTGGATGAAAGCTAGGTAATCCCCTGCATTTGAAACAATGAAAAACTGATATAATTTGCCTGTAATTCAATTGCCTTTTTTGCTTATGAATTTTAAAATTCTGAGAAAACTCTAGGGAAGTGATAAACCTCTAATGTTAAAAACCTCCTCAGCAATGCAGTGTGTAAAAGGTGGTAATGTCAGCTTTTGATTTGGGTGCCATAAAAGCCTGGATGTTTACTGTTATTATATTTTGGTAAGAAGCCATATGGAAATATGCTCCTTTTTTCATGTAAAAGCACTTTTATAGTTGAAGAAATGCAGGCCGTTGCACATTTACAATAAGGTTAGCACAGTGACTACCAAGGTATCAATTTCTGACTTATTTCCAGTATGTACAGATCCCTTTTCTGTTTCTAAGTGCTGGTAAATTAACTGTGACTAATTAGCTGATGAATTGATAGGCACTACAAGCTCTAAAGCATAGACCCTGTGGGGTCCCTGTCATCCCCACTCAATATTCATAAAAGAAAGAAAAAGAAAGAAAGAAAGAAAGAAAGAAAGAAAGAAAGAAAGAAAGAAAGAAAGAAAGAAAGAAAGAAAGAAAGAAAGAAAGACCATAATCTCGAATCTGCATTTTGAATGGAACCAGGGCTGATTTGCACAAGCCTAAAAAATACTTGTAGCCGTTCATGGTTATCACTGGGTTGTGTGGGTTGCACTAGTGCCGTGATGGCAAACCTATGGCACGCGTGCCACAAGTGGCACGCGGAGCCATATCGGTGGGCACGTGAGCTCAAGTCCAGCGTATGCGCGCGCCAGCCAGCTGATTTTTGGGCCTACTGGGCCCACTGGGAGTCGGGAAACAGGCTGCTCTCCCCAAGATCCAGAGCTCCCAACTTGAAACGGGCCATTTCTGGCCTCTGGAGGGGAGGCTGTTTTTGCCCTCCCCAGGCTCCTAGAAAGGCTCTGGAGCTTGGTGAGAGCAAAAAAATGGGCCTTCCGGTTCAACTGGAAGTTGGCAAATGGGCCATTTTCTGCCTCCGGAGGACCTCCGGGATGGGGTGGGGAAGGCTGTTTTTGCCCTCCCCAAGCTCCTAGAAAAGCTCTGACGCCTGGGGAGAGCGAAAAACAGGCATGCCATTGCGTGCCGGGAGCGGGGGGGGGGTCATGCACGCATGCATGGGAGAAGGCTGTATGGAATTATGGGTGTGGGCACGCACATGCACGACCACCTCGCACTCCCCCCCCTTTTGGCATGTGAACCAAAAAAGTTTCGCCATCACTGCACTAGTGGCTCCAAACCTTTTGGGCATCAGGGACCGGTTCAGTGGAGAGAGGTTTTCTGTGGAACAGAGGGGGCATGGCTCTGTGTGTTGACTGCATCCCGCGGAGGGGGTTTTGCTTGTTTGTGTGGCCCAGTTTCTGGCATGCCCCAGAACAGCACCAATCCACAGACCGGGGGGCCCTGGCTTAGACTAAGATCTCTCTGTAATCAAGAGTACTTACAATTTTTTGATTTGCGGCATGTGCCCTATGTTGAAAAACTACAACAATCCTAAATTCACATGGAAATGTCCTTATAACTCTGAGTTAGAACGCATTATTTTTTTCAATTTGAAGTTAGAATTTTTCAATTCAGGAACACTTCATTATGAATATAAATATAACTGAATGTTTTCTGCTTAAATTGGATGTAAACACCTAGTTAAATGTTATTTGAACATTAAAATTCATATGACCATGTGGTTCAATGCAAATTTGAATCTGACACAGCTTAGATCTGTATTTGCTAATGAAATGTGGAGTCTATTCAGGGCTAGGTGGCAGTAGTGGTCAACGTGTGCCCACCATATTATTGATGTGGCCTGTGTGTGGAGCGTTTCCATGCTAGCTGAAACAAGCAAACAATGAAGGGTGATGGCTACAGCAAGTGAATGTGGCAGTACGTATAATTTACCAACCACTTCTTAGTTTGCACTGGGGATCCCTGGGCTGTTAATAGCCACATCACCCATTTCCATTCTGAAGACCCACATTTATCTCTTGTTTGAAAATAATGACTTTTTTTTGGTGGGATAATCTTACTCATCCACTGACCAACCATAATTATGCATGCCATTCTAGAAGAGTTGGCCAGTAAACATCAGGATCAATTTTAGTAAAAGTTATGCAGAAATAATTTTTTTTAAGAAAGTTGCTTGTATTTCAGCCATGTTGGAGTTTTTTTCTTTTTCCCCAGGAGATTGCAAAGCTCACTAGCTGCTGAAGCAATTTTGCAATGCAAACATAATATCTAAATTCATAAAGTCATAAATGGATTTGAACTTTCCAAACTGTCCATTAGATTGTCAATGATGATCAATCCATAGAGCAAAACAATTAAAATGTAGACCTAAATCTCCGATCAAGTCCATAAATCCATTCATGGCCCAATCACATATTTAAAAGAAGGCGTTTAAATCAGATTTTTAAATGAGCTTCCTGATAAAAACCTATAATCTGGAAGTATTTGTGTAAGTTTATATCTGGGTCTGTTTGTATAAATCTTGATACAAGCAATGCATTTTAAGGCTATTTTCAAAACTGAATTTTTATAAATCATAGAAGAATTGGCTAGTTATTTACAGTCAGATGTAAAAATGCATACCACCACCTTTTCATCATTTGGATAATTGATCAAGTTATTTATTCAAAGCCAGAAAGTTCATCAGCCAGAAAGCTTTCTAATTTGGCCAGCAGACCATGTCATTGTGATCTATTGATTGAGCTACTTGGTGAACATCTTATTGTTATGTAATTTATAATTCTGAATGGAGCGCTCCAGAAAGTTTACATTGCAAGTGAAAATTATACTAATAGCAATAGCAATAGCACTTAGACTTATATACCGCTTCATAGTGCTTTTTACAGCCCTCTCTAAGCGGTTTACAGAGTTCAGCATATTGCCCCCAACAATCTGGGTCCTCATTTTACCCACCTCGGAAGGATGGAAGGCTGAGTCAACATTGAGC
Organism: Diadophis punctatus similis; assembly: GCA_023053685.1. NCBI lineage: Eukaryota > Metazoa > Chordata > Lepidosauria > Squamata > Dipsadidae > Diadophis > Diadophis punctatus. The sequence continues at coordinate 209,526,101 of JALIGW010000002.1, forward strand.
CGGTGAGATTTGAACAGCTGAACTGCTGAACTGCAGTCCTGCACTTTAACCACTGCGCCACCTCGGCTCCACTAATGCTCTCCATGTCTCAAGATCTTTGAAATGTCTACAAAAATCATTCTTATTTCTTCCACTGTGATAATTCTCATTTAAGATATATAGGTTAATATATTTTCACACCAGCACATGTTCTTAGAACCTCACCCCCAATATTAAGATCTATATTACTAAATATATAAAGTGATGATCATCCTAATAATAATTATATGGATGTTACAATGACCATTTTTTTCACACTCTGGGTTAACCTTCTTAGCCTTTTTTTATTAGGTCTCCAGGGAGAGCAAGTAGCTTTTAAAACACTGTTAATATTCATCTTCTTTTGATACGATTTGCTTTCAGTGGATTCATGGGGATCAGAAAAATAGAATAATAAAATAATAGTAAATTGCCTAAGGTGAGATTTGTATATATAATTCACTCAAATACATCCAGTCCTTGGATGGCATTGTGACAATTATAACTGAATTATACATTTAACCAGATTTTGACAATTGATGACAACAACAATGGTCTTCAAAATAAAATCTGTATCTCCTACCACTCCACAGTGCCTGAAGACATCTCCTGCATGAATTAGTCATGCAATTTATATATTGCATCTCTCATGATCCTCCCTTTACAATGAAAGAGTCCAGCCCAGCTTATTTTATCTCAGCATTATTAAAATCACTATTACCATTGCAAATGCTTCCAGGGGAGATAATATTAATAACAGTCTGCTCCATCAGATCCTGTCAGTTCCCAAGGTGATTAATATTGCTGTTGGCAAGAAGTATTATGTTGTTTAGGAGAGCATATTGCTTGGCTCGTAGGCCATTCGTCATCAGCTGTGATAAGTGCATTGCGATTTGCTATTATTGCATTACTGTTTACACAGCTTGAGATGGCCCATAAAGCTGTTAGGAGCATGACCAAAATGCAGGTAGATTCAGATCTTGGAAATGAGCAAAATAACCCAGGTTATTATTGCTTGGTTGCTTGAGCAAGTTTCTTTCCATCCTCAGGTAAAAGGGATGACAATCTGTATTTTCAAGAAAAGTTGTCAAGGGAAGACTTTGTAACTTGTGACTTGTAGCTGACCTTTGGCAAGGATGTTTCACCCTACAGATTTCCTGAAATATATAGATGTGGGATAACAATGTCTCCAACTTAGACTGACATAGTTCACAGCCCTTAATGATTGAATATTGTGCGATCAGACTAATTGGGCCAGTTTAAGAAACTATTTGGGCAATTTTGGACAAGAATGAAAGTCTTTTTCTATCTGATTCTCTCATTCCATCGACTAAAAGTTATACTAAAATAATCAAGTCCTAATTATGCATTTCCAGGCACAATAAAATCAGTAAAAGTTATCTCTGATTTAAAACTACTTCAGGCCCCATTGCATGGATTAGAATATACAGAAAATAGGGCCAGAATATTGAAGACACACTGTGTGTGTTTTACATGCTATATTCATGTGTTATATAATAATTTATTTTTTATTTATTTATTTTGCTGTTCTTATATGCTGCCCTACTCCCTAGGGACTCAGGGAGGCGTACAACAGAATACAATTCTCTTAGAAAGAGGTATATTTTTCTTCAAGATTAATGCTCCACTTGTGATACTTCGATTGAGCAGCAAGTTGCTACAGACATCTGCTGTAACCACAGTAACTGCTGATTTGATCAGGCACCTAATTCTCTGATAAGTATCAAACAAAACCTAAAGAAGACTTATCTTCAAAATATTGAAGGTTTCCGGTGCTTGTATACATTGAATGCTTAGATTGCATATTACATATTACATTCCCTGTTTCTTCAGGGAATCTCCGTCCTTCAGACCTTTATGAAGAAGTCAAAACCAAGACAAATTATATAGCAAAAGAAAGAAAAGGAACTGTGGTGGCATGAGTTAATGGCCAAATGGCATATGTATTACAGCAGTTAACATTTTAAGCATACTGTACGATGTGGACTAGGGCAGCGGTCACCAACTGGTGGTCCATGGACCACTGGTGGTCCACGAGAAAATTTTGGTGGTCTGCAGAAAAATTATTTGCATTTTTTATACTGCATTAAATCAGGGGTCCTCAAACTACACCCCCCTGGGACGGATACGTGCAATGAACATTTGTGTTGCTTCAGAGTCTCCCCCTTTGGAGTCTTTTTGTGCAGGTCGGAGGGGGGCAGAAATTCTGACTTGGGGTCTGCTTCAGCCTCCTGGTGTGGGGCTTTGGGTGAAGGCTAGAGGGAAGCGCCGCTGGTGGCAAAGAGCCAGAGGGCCTTGTTCCAATGGGACTGTATCATGGCCTGGAACTGGCTGATCATCTCAGCCCGCTGAGCCTCCAGGCACCGGTACCTGGCCTTGCACTCCTGCAGGTCTTCCCTCTGCTTGGAAAGCCTATGCTCGTAGTCCTCAGTGAAGTGCTTCTGCTGAGCCTCCTTCTCGGTCAGATCCAATTTGAACTGAGCCAGCTATTTTGCCCACTGTTTCTCGTGGTGGCTGCTTAGCTCCAACAACTGCTTCTTATTGGAGCCCTAAGGAGCCCGGGCAGGCAGGCAAGGAGTGGCTGGGAGGGAAGGGGCGAGTAGAGGCCGGCGAGGTGCCCCTCGATGTGAGTGACATAAAGTTGGCCACACCCACCCAGTCACATGACCACCTAGCCACGCCCACCCAGCCAGTCATTAGGCAGATCATATTAGTGGTCAGCGGGATTTAAAATTATGAATTTAGTGGTCCCTGAGGTGCAAAAGGTTGGGGACCCCTGGACCAGGGTATGCATTTGGTTCAGCTGAACACATCATTCAGCATTTGATTCGGCTGTTTTATTTATTTATTTATATCTAATATATATATTAGAGAAGGTAAGAACCAAGATATCCAGTAACCAACAGGTGTGATCTCAAACCGCAACTGGTCCATATTGAGTGAAATAGTAGAAAGATCTTTGGAGTGGAGAAATGTACTTAATAATATGCACTGGACAACCTCTTCCTTGTCCAATTTCTTATCCTAAGCTGTTACAGTATCTGATTATGATTTGTGGGTGTGAATTAATGGGAAACACCAATGCATGTATCTGTTGATATTTGCCCTTAGTAATGAACTATCAGCTCCACCACATCCACACGAACTGTTTCATTGCACAAAACCTTTTCTAGTTTTTGCATGAAATTTAGCCTGAGCATTCCATGCTGTTGGGACTTTGATCATTGCAAACTTAATTATATTTGAAGCATATATTTGAAGCTCTGAAGCAACAATTTAGAAAGGTATACCTTTTTCTGAATTTCTAGCTTTATGCTGGGTCCTGAACCCAGCATAGAGCTAGATTGGATTTCCTAAGTAGATCAGATTGAGCGCTTTCTGGAGCTTGGGATCAGGTCTTGAACGTGATTAAGTGGTCTTTTTCTTATATCTATGCCATATACACTGCATGAAATGGTTACGGATGTCCTTCCATATCAGCCCTTGTTCATATTTAGACATTTATAATATCCTTCCTGTTTCTAGTTAAACATGCACATAAAAAAGATTTTAAATTACTCATGTATTAGTATAGAAAATGATTCAGATGTGGGGCTAAGACTGGGGCAACTCAGTTTTAATTCCATCCTAAATCACTTACTGGGTGACTCTGGACCAGTTAGCTGTCTTTTAGCTTCACAGGATTGACTTTGTGAAGATAAAATGGGAAGAGGGAGTACTATGCACACTAACCTCCTCTCCCAGAAGAAAAACATCTAATAAATAGATCATTAAAAATGCACACATTTCCTTCAGTTATGGTGAAATCAAGTTGATGGTCTGAATATCTTAGTTAAGATGAAATGCTGCCAACTCACTTCCAAATTAGTTCTTTCAATAGCCCATACCTAATGCATTTTAAAATGTAATGAACTGCAACTAATTGCCATGTGCTCGTGCACATAGACAGCATAGTAAAACATTTATACTTTCAGGTCAGTAACGAAACAAAATGCAAAGCTACTTTAGAAGTATTTATTCATTTAGTATCTCTATTGAGGATCTGACTAGTTTCACACTAAGAGGTTAATGGCCAATTAAAATATGATATGGGAAGAAATGCACATCTGTCCTTCCAGATAGGAAACAAAATCCAGATGTTACCATAGTACATGTATAATAGCGTTGCGATAAAGAACACTGGAATTTATTTTCAAATCCAACGCCAGTGCTGAACCCCCTTTTAAAACACCACTCCATTGCATGTATTTGCACAGCTGAATGTGTTCTAGAGCAGGGGTCTCCAACCTTGGCAGCTTTAAGACTTGTGGACTTCAGCTCCCAGAATTCCTCAGGCTGAGGAATTCTGGGAGTTGAAGTCCACAAGTCTTAAAGTTGCCAAAGTTGGAGACCCCTGTTCTAGAGTATATGAATTAGGTCAGTTATAGACTATTAGTATATCATGTTATAATTAATTCTGATACGAACATGACACTAGGAGGTGCCCTGGGATTGATAACCTATTGTAATAGTTGATGATCAGTTGAAACCAATTGCTAACCTGTGAAAATCATTAATGTAGGTTAATGCCACTAATGAAAGCCACTGTCTTGGATGGCTTTAAAAGGGGATTGATGAATGCATGGAGGACAGGTCTATTCAACACTATTAGTGTGACAGACCCAGTATTAGCTCAAGGATAGGACAGTATGCTTTCCAATTCCAGTTGCAGGGAGCAATGGTGGGAGAGTGTCAGTGATGCAATGAACTTGACTTTAGGCAAGCACCAGGAGACAGTGGAGGATATGGGGATCAGGTGAGCTATGGTCCATGGGGTCGCAAAGAGTCAGACAGTTAGCGATTGAACAATGGTGAGAGAAGAGCAATTTTGTTTAAAAGCATCCTGTAGGCCACAGTAAGAAATAGATGATCCTTTCCTCATCCAGTTTGGGATGTTCTTACATATTAAAATACCTGCAATGAAAATTAAGTAACAGTAAGAGAGAGACATTTAATAATTAGAAGGATTGAAATAATCCAGTACTGGTTCGTTTCCTTTACTATAAGACAGTCTTGGCTGAGCCCAGAGCAAGATTTGGAAAAGGGCGCAAAAACACAGGGACACATTATTAAGGTGACCAGACGTCCCGATTTTGGCGGGACAGACCCGCTTTTTCATCATTTGTCCCGCGTCCCGCCCGTCCTCTAAAAAGTCCCGATTTTTTGAAAGAATGCACGACTAGGGCATTCTTTCAAAAAATCAGCCTGAAAGGCAGCAGGCCTCTCAGCTCGGGCCGGCCGTGGGCGGCGTTGGCGGCGGGCGGGCGTCCCGCGTTGTTGACTCCTCCGGCGGCGGCTGGAAGCTGGGGGGAGGGGGAAGGGAGGCTGCTCCTCCTCTCCTTCCCCCGCCCCATCCCTAGCCCCGCCCTCGGAGGCGCCGCTGCTGTTGGGAGGGGTGAGGGACGAGGAGCCGTCGCCGCTTTTAGTTTACGAGCGGCGCAAACAGCCCTTCCTCGTCCCCCTCCCCTTTCTTCCCCCCGTACCTCGCTGCCGCCGTTGCCCTGGGGCCGGGCGGGCGACCGGGAGACCGCGGCACTTGGATACTTGGAGCAGGTAAGCTGCCGGCTGCCTCCTTTCCCCGTCTCCCGCCTCCCGTTCGTTGCTTGCCAGCCCGGCCGAAGGGAAGGCGGGAGGCGAGGAAAGGCCTCCCGAAAGGGGGGGGAGAGGGGGGGAGGCGGGAGGGCGCTTGGATGCCTGCAGCTCGCGACAGGTAAGCTGCCGGCTGCCTCCTTTCCTCGCCTCCCACCTTCCCTTCAGCCGGGCTGGCAAGCAACGAACGGGAGGCGGGAGACGGGGAAAGGAGGCAGCCGGCAGCTTACCTGTCGCGAGCTGCAGGCATCCAAGCGCCCTCCCGCCTCCCCCCCTCTCCCCCCCCCACCTCACCTGGACGCCGACATTTGCTGTTTTGCCCTCTGCGCATGCGCAGCGTTCTGCGCATGCGCAGAGGGCAAAACAAATGGCGGCGCCCAGGCGCCCCCCCCGTCCCGCTTAAAAAAAAAAATCTGGTCACTTTGCACATTATACATGCTTCATTGAAAAACCATGACTAATATGTTTCATTGATTTGAATGGGTTTTGTATTGATTTGACTTGATGCAACTCCATTTGTCTTTGGAAGAGAAGTTCTGTGCTCTTCATTGACTACAATATTTCACATTGTTTGTAGCTTAATGCATTCATTTTTTAAATTAAAATTATTTCACATACTAAATATTAGGACTGCATCCACTTCAAAATTATTTGAAATACATATTCCATTTTTTAATAAACTCAGAACCTCCCTGCTATTTGTTAACATGCTAGTTTCTTCTCAGGATTCCATACAAGGAAGGCCTGAGAAGGTAAGGGCGAAGGCGGGAATGGAGAAGCGGCCGGGGCTGATTCTCTGGCGCTGATTGAGGAACAGCCACCCCTGGCACAGGCTTCCCTTTGGGTGACCCTCCTCCCCCTCTCGTGACTCCCTGGCTGGCTATGGCGGGGCCAGGAGGATGCCCATGAATGGGGAGACCCTCCTTCTGGAAGCTGCGGAGCCGCAAGAGCCTTCCTTCTGGAAGCAAGAAGCCACAGAGGGCGGGCGGATTCTCGCTTAAGGAAGGTCTTTGGACGCGGCTTCTCTCCTGCCCTAAGGATCTGGCCATCGCCTTTACGCATAAGGCAGCCTTCGCTTCCTGCCGCTTTGGACTGGAGCTTACGCCCTCCCCACTCGGCCAAACAGCTGTGGGGGTGGGGTGGACATGGCAAGGTGATGGCTGGATCCTTAGGGCAGGAGAGAAGCCATGTCCCAAATCCCTCCTTAAGCGAGAAGCCGCCCGCCCTCCACAGCTTCTAGTTTCCAGAAGGAAGTTTCTCGCTTTTCTGCGGCTTCCAGAAGGAGGGTCTCCCCATGCATGCACACCCTCCTGGCCTCGCCTCAGCCAGCCAGGGAGTTGCAAGAGGGGGAGGAGTGTCACCCAAAGGAAAGCCTGCACCACGGGTGGCGATCGTTCTTCAGCAGAGAGAGAGAAGGGGAGAGAGAGGAAGAAAGAGAGAGATGGGAGAAAGAGATGGGAGAAAGAGAGAGATGGGAGAGGGAGATGGGTGGGGAGGAAGGGAGAGAGAGAGAGAGAGAGAGAGAGAGAGAGAGAGAGAGAGAGAGAGAGAGAGAGAGAGAGAGAGAGAGAGAGAGAGAGATGGGAGATGGAGAAAGAGATATGGGAAAAAGAGAGAGAGAGATATACCTGTTTCCCATAGAAAAGAAAACATAGAGCCACAAAACCTGGGTAGGCGTGGCTGGGGGGGTCATGTGACTCTGTGGGAGTAAGTGACATCGAGTTGGCCACGCCCACCCAGGTTTTGTGGCTCCGGGTGTTTGTTTTCTCTGGGAAACGGGTCCAAATGGCTCTTTGAGTTTTTAAGGTTGCTGGTATAGTGTATCCTGCCTGAGCAAAGAGTTGGACTAGAAGATCTCCAAGGTTCCTTCCAACTCTGTTATTGTGTATTCTAAAGTGATTCCTAGTGACACCAATTCATAAATATTGTATTTACTTGGTAACTGGGCAGAACTCCTATTTCTCAGGATTTTGAGACAATCATCATTACAAGTAGTTCAAATAGATTCTTTTTGCATACCAGTATTTTAAAAAAAGAGAAATGGAAAGAATGACCAAATCATTTGGTTTCATAAAATTCCATTCATAAGAAAAATGATTCAAATAAATCCACATATAGGGACAAGGTTAGGGTTCTTTTGGTGGGAACATTGAAAATAATATATCACTTCTCCAGATTGAACAAACATGTTCACCTTTCTGTATATTTGCATACAAAACTTAAATAAATTCTATTTATGTTGAAATGGGTTTGTAAATCTGGTCATTTGGATTCTATTATAAGATATATCTCTTCCATCTTACTTCATTCCTAGAAATACTTTCTATACAGTATGTGTCAGTATTGAAGATATCCTAATCGTAACATATCACTCCGTGTTTTGACTGCAGGAAGGAAAAAAAGTGACATAAATGAGAGAAAATGATTAGCACATTCAGATAACAGAGCAAACTGTAATTTATAATATACCAAGCTGAAGGCAGACTAAACTAAGAGGCTCAAATTTATTCCAATTGTATAAGTCCCCAACTCTAGTTTCTGCTTACTTGTTGCTTAATGATTTTAGGAGAGATTTTTCATTTGCTCCCTTTGCCCTACTAACTTTTAATGAGGACAGCTGCTGTTTTTCTAATTTAGCAGTAGAGTAATTCATTATTTTAAATGTCAACACAAGAGACAGGAAAGTTCTATAAATAAATTGAGAATCAGCTAGTCTGGAAAGAGTCTGAATAGAAATTTGCATCAGCCACAGGGCTACTAAAAAAAAAACCCACTGAAAGAAGGAGATAGAATTTGTTAGTAGTATGGGGCCAAGTCATGGCATCAGAGTACATTATTCTCTACTGATATTAAGAGGATTTTCTGTTAGGTCGAAATTTAGTGTACAAATTATTGTGAACAGCCCAGCCAATGTTAAATGTCCTATTGGTATTTTAAATAGATGTTGCAATTTCCTATTTTAAAGCAAATGCACTGAAGATTAGATTTTGTTTTGTTTCATTGGGTACTTTCAAAGTTAATCTTGACTCGGGGCATTTGGTTAGTCCCTGCAGTTTTCTTGGCAAGATTTCCAAAGTAGTTTGCCATTGCCTCCTTCCTAGGCCTGAGAGAGAATAATTGGCCCAAGGTCACCCAGCTGGCTTTTTGACTAAAGTAGGGCTACTGTAGAACTCATAGATTTATGGTTTCAAACCTGATGTCAGCCTTCCCAGGAAGAAAGACCAGACAGAAAACATGACCAGATGAACTAATTCTACCTTATTGTAAAGCTACATTAATAGAATCTTGCAAATCTGAAAATACAAATCACCTATTGTCTCTTTTTAACAATCTGACACGTTGTGCTTATTATTCAGCTGCTTATCTCATTGTTCCCTTGACAGTGACTCTTGCCCTCCACCATCTCCAGAGCAGGGGTGAAATGCTCCCGGTTCGGGCGTGCTTGCTGGTGGTCGGAGAGCCGGTAGCGACGGCAGTGCGAGGCTTCGCCCACCTGCCCGGACGTCGCCATTTGGGTTCTTTTACCCTCTGTGCATGCGCAAAGCGTTCTGCGCATGCGCAGAGGGTAAAAGAACCCAAATGGTGGCGTCCGGGCAGGTGGGCGAAGCCCCGCACTGCCGTCGCTACCGGCTCTCCGACCACCTGCAGGCACGCCCGAACCAGGAGCATTTCACCCCTGCTCCAGAGGTCATTCCCACATACAATTACATCTGATAGTGCTGTACCAAACTGACTCTAGATTAAGAAGTGAAAGCTTCCAAGCAGAAGTCATTGGCAAAACATTTCCCTATCATTTTATTTTATTTTGTATTTATTAGATTTGTATCCCACCTTTATTTTACAACTCAAGGCAGTGTACATAATGCTCTACTTCCTATTTTTACATCTACCATGGGTAATCTTTTTCCAAAGAGTTCTGGGTCAATGGTATCAAAAACCACTGAGACATCCAGAAAAATGTCCGGGTAAAAATACAGTTGTGCCGATGTGGCCTGCTATCACATAAATATGCAAATGGAGTTCAGTAGAATTCAAAGTGTTTCTTAAGCAACTTCTAGAGAATTATATTGTTAAAAGACCATAGAATCAAGCAGCTTCCAGTCCTCTCTCCCTGTCAGATCCTACAACAGAAACACCTAAATGTTAGACTTAGAATAACTTTATTGTCACTTTAAATGTGCACTAATCGGCATACGTTAAAAATGAAATTTCATTGCATACAGCTCTCAAAGGATCACCACCTCCAATATACACTACATAAACATGGCTAAATAAATAAATAAATAAATAATGCACATACCCACCAGTGGTGGGTTCCTACCAGTGCGGTCCACTCTATAGCACCGGTAGCGGCCCACTGGTGATGTCACAGTACCGGTGCGGTTGGTTGCTGGTGCCTGGGCACTGCCATTTTTTTAAAAAAAAATATTTTATTTTATTTTTTAAATTTTCTTCTGCGCATGCCCAGAAGCCGAGCTTCCGGCACTGCGCATGTGCTGCCTTCCTACCCCACAGTGAGTCCAAGCAGGGAAGGATGGCTGAGGGAGCGCGTGAGACGCTAAAAGAATGGATGGCAGGACCTATCTCAGTTCCGCTCCCTTCAGCAGTCTGAGAAGCCACGAACGCGTGGTGATGATCCCAGGCATTTTCGCACATTCGAGGCTTCTCGAGCTGCTGAGGGGAGGGGGAACGGGCAGCAGGAGCCTAGGATCATCAAATGGGGAGAAGCATTCAGGCCGGACGGAGCCTCCTAGAAGAACCGCTGCCACGGTCTTGCTGCTCCCGCTGCGGGGGGCTGCATTGTGGGTGGGCAATGCTCCCCTGCTTCTCCGGCCGCTGCCAAGCTCCTGAGGCCCACGCCCACCCGGTCACATGGCTGGCAAGCCACACCCACAAAATAAGCCACGCCCACAGAGTGGTAGTAAAAAAACTAGGAACCCGCCCCTGATACCCACATACTCACATATATTATATGACATGGAGAAACACCACAGTTTAGTTTGGATGCATACATGTACATGGTGAGAGAAACGAATCTTGCGAGTTTACCAGGCAGATGGCATAGGGAACAAAACTGTTACAGAATCTGGTAGTCCTGCTAGAAATACTTCGAAACCTCCTCCCAGAGGGGAGCAACAGAAACAGACTGCAAAGTGGGTGTGTGGGGTGTCTAACAATGCTTTGAGCTCTAAGCACATAGCACTTATAAGGAGTATCCTGAATGACAGGAAGGGAGCTTCCTATAATCTTCTCGGCTGTCCTTACCACTCTCTGTATTGACTTTCTATCTGTGGCATTGCTGCTACCAAACCAAACAGTGATGCAGTTTGTTAAAATGCTCTCAATTGTGCCTCTGTAAAAAGTGGCCAGGACAGAAGAAGAAAGATGTGCTCTCCTCATCCGATGCAAGAAATGCAGACGTTGGTTTGCACGCTTCACTAAGGATGATGTGTGAAGAGACCAGTTCAGATTGTTAGCTATCTGCACACCCCCAGATACTTAATACTGTTGACCACCTCTATAGCTGCACCCTTGATACTGAGTGGAGTTTGACTGTGCTGCTCTTTCTAAAATCTACAATGAGTCTACAAGTTGATAGGCTGAAGGGCATTCTGGAGAACCTGTTTAACCATTATATTGCATTTTACTCTATTACAATGAAATGTAATTAATACGATGACCATCCTGTCATGTACTGAATGCTTATGGTTCTTTTTTGTTTGTCACAGCAAGTTTTTTGGAAATTGATGGGGGCTGCATCCAAGGATTTGGGGGCCATGTGATGTCATAGAGCCTCAGGTTTGATGTCTCTGTTGTACAACTTTCCATCATTATTCTTTTACCTATTCTGGACCTTCTACGCCCAGTTAATTCCCACATATCACCTGCAGTGACAGATAAACTCTCAAATTGCTGGTGTAAAAGTGAAAAGCAGAAGAGTTTCCACTTGGGTGAGAAGGCGAGCACCTGAGAAACTGAAGCTGTATCAAAATGACATTTCAGGGGCCATTAAGAGATAAACAGCCAAGTTGCCTCGGGGTCACATCCTTCTTCAAAACAAAAGACAAATGTATTCAGAAAGGAAAGGCAAAATGTCACATTAACCACAACAGGCATAAGAGGTGCTGATAGCCTTTATACAAATGCCACTGTACAAATCTATAACGTATAAACTGTATCTCAAAAAGAATATCGCAAAGTTGGAAAAGATGGAGAAAAGACTACTTTCTCCGCATTTGAACTTTTTTAGATAAAAATGGGGAGGAATAATAATGGGGGTGGAATACAGGCAGTGGTGGGTTCCTACCTGAGCTGTCCGGTGCGTAGCTCCGGTAGGGAGCGGCCGATTGCGCAATTTGCGCTCAACCGTTCAGGAGCCGTCTTCGCCGGTCCATCGCGCACGTCACCATCTTTTTGTGAGAATTTTTGGCCGATTTTGCTTCTGCACATGCGCGGAAGCAAAATCTCGCCGAAATCTCGCGAGGGGGACATGCACACGAGAGAGATTTTGGCGAGATGGAAGCAAAATTGCACCGAAATCTCGCATGCGCCTGCGTCCCCTCGCAAGATTTCGGTGAGATTTTGCTTCCGCGCATGCGCAGAAGCAAAATTGCGCCAAAATCTCTCTCTTGCGCGCGTCCCCTCACAAGATTTAGGTGAGATTTTGTTTCCGCACATGCGCAGAAGCAAAATTGCACAAGGGGCGTGCGCACGTAGCGAGCGCGTGCACGCCCGAAACATGGAGATGCGCGCGCAGCGCATTGGCATTGGTAAGTGAGCAACCCGCCCCTGAATACAGGCCTTCAAAATAATGATTGTTTTGGGGGTGGGGGAATGTACAAAGAGAGACTTTGTTGTCACACACCTAATCTGAAATACAAATATCATTCAGTGAAGACAAATGTTGGGAGATTCAGGACAAAAACAATGGAAGTATATACTCAAGACAGAAATAAATTAAATTATGGAATTCTTCACTGTGGTTTAGATGATTTAAAAATGAATTCATGAAAGGAGATGAATAAATGGGATGTTACTCAGCACAACCGTATCTACATGTGGCATCAGAGACACTACATTTATGAATGCAAATTGCCAAAGAGCAGCAAGGGAGAGTGCGACATTGTCTCTTTTGCGACTTCTGTCTACTGGACTCTTGTCCTTCTGGACTTCACAAGAAGCTTCTATCTACTTGAGCATTCTGGGAAACAGATACTGAGCTGATTGTATCCCGCAGGAGGAGGAGGAGGAGGAGGAGGAGGAGGAGGAGGAGGAGGAGGAGGAGGAGGAGGAGGAGGAGGAGGAGGAGGAGGAGGAGGAGGAAGAGGAAGAGGTGGTGGTGGTGGTGGTGGTGGTGGTGGTGGTGGTGGTGGTGGTGGTGGAGGAGGAGGAGGAGGAGGAGGAGGAGGAGGAGGAGGAGGAGGAGGAGGAGGAAAAGGAGGAGGAGGTGGTGGTGGTGGTGGTGGTGGTGGTGGTGGTGGAGGAGGAGGAGGAGGAGGAGGAGGAGGAGGAGGAGGAGGAGGAGATTTAAAAGATGCTGGCATAAAAAGTGAGCCATATACGATACAGTCTGTTTTACATTATCTCTTTCCTATCCTATATATATTTCAGAACCAGTCCCAATGAAGAATGCCTTCACTGCATATGCCTTGCTTGACTTGCTGGACTCTTGTCCTTCTGGACTTCACAAGAAGCTTCTATCTACTTGAACATTCTGAAACAGATACTGAGCTGATTGTATCCCGCAGGAGGAGGAGGAGGAGGAGGAGGAAGAAGAGGAGGAGGAGGAGGAGGAGGAGGAGGAGGAGGAGGAGGAGGAGGAGGAGGAGGAGGAGGAAGAGGTGGTGGTGGTGGAGGAGGAGGAGGAGGAGGAGGAGGAGGAGGAGGAGGAGAAGGAGAAGGAGAAGGAGAAGGAGAAGGAGAAGGAAAAGGAGGAGGAGGAGGAGGAGGAGGAGGAGGAGGAGGAGGAGGAGAAGGAAAAGGAGGAGAGGAGGAGGAGGAAGAGGTGGTGGTGGTGGTGGTGGTGGAGGAGGAGGAGGAGGAGGAGAAGGAGAAGGAAAAGGAAAAGGAGGAGGAGGAGGAGGAGGAGGAGGAGAAGGAGAAGGAGAAGGAGAAGGAGAAGGAGAAGGAAAAGGAGGAGGAGGAGGAGGAGGAGAAGGAGAAGGAGAAGGAGGAGGAGGAGAAGGAGAAGGAGAAGGAGGAGGAGGAGGAGGAGAAGGAGAAGGAGAAGGAGAAGGAAAAGGAGGAGGAGGAGAAGGAAAAGGAGGAGGAGAAGGAGAAGGAGAAGGAAAAGGAGGAGGAGGAGGAGGTGGTGCTGGTGGAGGAGGAGGAGGAGGAGATTTAAAAGATGCTGGCATAAAAAGTGAGCCATATACGATACAGTCTGTTTTACATTATCTCTTTCCTATCCTATATATATTTCAGAACCAGTCCCAATGAAGAATGCCTTCACTGCATATGCCTTGCTTTCTATTATAACCTAAGAAATATCAATTTTGAAATGTTGAGATGAAGTCTTTGCAAACTATGACTGTGCTGTTAGTCTGTTTGTTGTCTTTTAGCATGTCTGCCGATGTACTGGGATGAATGAAGACCCATTGGTTAACAGATGCCTGAATAACATTACCAGTCATATCTAGAGAATGAAAAGCCGAGAATTTGCTTTGCATTAGTGCTGACCAGATTCAGATAATTAATTTCAGTTTCATGGTTGTAAATCTAGCAATCATCATAGTGGAAACATGGGATATGACTGCTTCAAGACGCTGCTTCAGAGTACTGTATCTACTGCCATAGGGTTGTACTGTATGTGAAAGAGGATCACATACAAAAGAAATAAGCAATCCTAGCACATGTCACTCTTTGAGAATGTTTTATACCTGTATATCTAGATATTGGTTCTCAATAAAACTTCATCTGATTACTGAAACTTGGGTTTAATGAATAGTTACAATGAAGTACATGGAAAGATGATGGCAATATCCTCTTTCATCACAAGGAATTTTAAATAAAGTTGGGAGATTTAAGGTTGGAAATTGCAAGGTTGGAAAGTGTACAATTCTATGACTCTATGATTAATGATTTTCTACTTAAACTGAATTACAACATGAACCTCGATAACTTTTCCCCTTGTATTCAATATGCCATTCTGGCTGCCTTCAGTAACTATTTCATAACATGGCTAGATTAGTAACATAAACGTGAAGGCCTTACGCTAATACTAGGATTTGCTTACAACAGAGGTCTTCAAACTTGGCAACTTTAAGACTTGTGGACTTCAACTCCCAGAATTCCTCAGCCAGTTTTGCTGTCTGAGGAATTTTGGGAGTTGAAGTCCACAAGTCTAAAAGTTGCCAAGTTTGAGGACCCCTGGCTTACAACTATCCAGTGTATAGAATAGCAATAGCACTTAGACTTATATACCACTTCATAGTGCTTTACAGCGCTCTCTAAGCAGTTTACAGAGTCAGCATATTGCCCCCAACAATCTGGGTCCTCATTTAACTGACCTCGAAAGGATGGAAGACTGAGTCAACCTTGAGCTGGTGAGATTCGAGCTGCCAAACTTCTGGGCTGCCGGCAGCCAGCAATCAGCAGAAGTAGCCTGCAGTACTGCATTCTAACCACTGCACCACCAGGGCTCTTAAATAAATAGGGTAAAGCAGCTAAATTCATAGACCACACTAAACCATATAAGTATATGTTTCACCTTAACTTAGTGTGTGGTATGAACCCAGCCATTACATCTTGCAAAACAATTTATATCTTAACTGCAACCCAACTTATTGCAGCTTTTTCAACAAATCATGATTAATCAAGCCATGACTAAATGCAATCCACCAACTAAATCACAGTAATATTTAATTTAAGGTACTGGTATTAGTCGGGCATTGTAGCATTGTCTCCTATCTATTTCTCTGCCTTGTTTAATATGTTATATTTAAGTGGAATCAATTCAAAACTCATGTGGATAAGTGAGAAAATGATTGTCCTTCTAGTGAATTTGCACTTCCCCCAATGCTACCAAATATGAAAAAGCATAACATTGCTATACTTTTAATAGTTAAAAAAATACAAATTCTCTATATGGAAGTTTGGATTAAAAAAAAATACCTCTGATTTTCTCTTTTTGCACAACTGTTAAAAGAGGCAAAATATCTTCTGCCTTTTATATCTGACCACCATACTTTCCTTTGCCATTAATTCTTTCATTTTCCCTGGGCACCAAAAAGAGACAAAGAAACCAGAGGGAAGAGAAAGAAAATAATGAAGTAGCCACATTCTCTGACTGTGGAGAAATGCTGATAAATATCTTCAATTCGACAGAGTCTACAATTTAGATGTAATCAGGTTTCCCCTAGACTAATTCAAAGGATGAATAATACTTTGAATGGAATATAGTGGCTTGAATTGAATCAACAACAAAGGGATCCCTGGCATGAGGAATCACAGCTCAGGTTTTTCATTCTGTGATGGGTGGCCAAAAGGTGACTTCAGCACTAAAAAGTACATTTTTTAGTGTGAAAGATCCTGAGTTTCTGGTATAGAAACATTCTGGTCTATTTTAAACATCAATTAATAAAGTAATTGCCTTAACTCCTTCACTTAATAATTAGAGGGAAAGTCTACTGCAATATTGTAAAGAGATTATTATCTCATAATCTGTTTGATTATTATCTGAATTTATTACTTGTGTTGAAAGCAATAGCAATCACAGCTGAAGTCCTGGTTAATTAAAAAATAAAGTTGGTTTGGGGGAAACTTTCTGTTTGAAAACTGGCTGACTGTAGATACTTGTTTCCCTATGTTAAAAAAAAGTCTTATTTCTTCTGTAAAATGAAAAAAGTATTGTTCTCCTTCAAAAACCTGTTATGAGAATAATGCAGAGCAGAAGAAACCATCAAATTAATTCTAGAAGTACATAATATCCACAAATAATGAAACCAAATATATTACATAAATAAAATACAGTGTCAGGGTTCCAAATAGCATCAAAAATTAAATCAGAGTCCCAGGCAAAGTATTTCTCAAAGTTCCAATTTATTAGCAGAGCCATGTTGGCACATCTGGGAGAAACCCGAATCTGAAGTCCCAGGGGTTTCTCCACCCAGTTGAAAGTTCAAGCCCTTGTCCCCACACTTCCAAGTCCATCACATTGACCAATCTTCATCTGCCAACTTGGCAGCAACTCCCATCTCCTTCCATGCAGGTGCAGGAGTGCAAAGACCTTGACAATCTAGAAGGAATTTGTTATGGCTACATGCAGACATCCCTCATGCAATGACCCCTCCCAAATTCCCATAGCAAAGAATACATTTTAAAATAGCATAAAGTGTGGCAGGCAAAGACCCCAAGTAAAATGGCTTTGGCCTGACATACAGTATACATGTTTACTTGACTCATTCAAGACTTGCGATCTGGAAAGATTCAATTATAAAAACCAAACCACCTATGATACTTCAAAAACCAAAAACTGATAATTGATTTATCCACACCATCAAACAAAACTCTTATTTGTCTATGATCAAGGATGCTGAACAACAAGGCCCTCCCAATTCACCTGGACAATGCACAGCCCATCACAAGATTGAAATCTCAAAGGCAACATGGAAAACAGCTATTCACTTAACACTTATCCTATTTAACCCTGAAAATGCATGGAGAGAAGAATGATCCAAGGTAACTTCTTGTGGCTTGACCTCTATCAAGCCACCTGGTTTTGAACAGAATCAGGTGTGATACCGGAAGAAGTACCTCTGCCCTGTATCACTGGAGATGGAAAGATTTCCTGTGTTGCGATTGTGCTACTGATATGCAACCAATTAAATATATGGTGCAAGATTGCCCATGACATGTGTTCTCTGGTTCCCTAGAAGATCTGCACAAAGCAATGTCAGAGGTGAGCACCTGGATAGCTGAACTGCACATCCAGTTGTGAGGCCATGTATAGCATGGCCTGAATTTCAATTCAGCAGGTTCTGACAGGTTCTGGAGAACCGGTAGCGGAAATTTTGAGTAGTTCGGAGAACCTGAAAATACCACCTCTGGCTAGTCCCAGAGTTGGGTGGGAATGGAGATTTTGCAATATCCTTCCCCCAGGAGTAGGGTGGGGATGGAGATTTTGCAGTATCCTTCCCCTGCCACGCCCATCAAGCCACGCCCATGTAGGGAAACTGGTAGGGAAACTGGTAGGGAAAAATTTTGAATTTCACCCCTGCTGTAGAGGTTTTGTATATAAGTGTATATTGTATATGTGTAAGTGTATTTGTATATATGTGGATTGTGTGTATATGTTTACTTCTCTTCTGTCATGTTCTCATCATAGGCTAAACAATAATAACCATCAAATTTTGCCTGATAAAATGTGGAATCAGTACTATGCTCAGTCTTATTATATAAATTGTAATCTTAAGTCATACACTGTTCAATTGATACTAACCTAGCATTTTTTATCAGTCACACATATCTGCTGTGATACAAAATATAGTCCATAGCCTCCACGCTAACTGGATATCATTATTCTTCCTTTATATATATATATATCCACATAATTTGAGGGTTATATCACAGATCATATCTATACAAAAATAAATAAATAACTGGCATCCTCTTTATATTCTAAATATGGTACATAGTTCATAGTAATAAATAAAATATAATTCAACTTCTATAAACCTGGCTCACATGAAATGTTGTGCTATGATTGGGCTTATGTGGTACCTAAATTACAATTATGGATGTGTTTAAGGCACAGAGCTTTCAATCTCTGGCTGTAGCTGCTGAACCTTCTTAATGGATTCTATTTCCTTACCAGAACAAGAAAAGATATATTACAAAGAAAGGTGGTTAACAATTTGGGTTATAGGCTTTGAGTAAGTTAATAAAAAAAGGAAGGGAGTGAAAAGGCTGAAGGATTAATTCTGGTTTAAATAAAGGTTTTGCTAACCATTAATTCTAGTTAATGAATTAATTAGACGGGATAGCAGAAATAACCCAACTGAGTGCAGATGAATTTGGATTGTGGTTTTATGTTTGTAAAATGACATGAGGGTATATCAAAGCAATGTTTTTGGTAAATTTAATTGAACTGATGGCCAGTCCTTTAAGCTTCAAGGTTCAGAGTAAGATGTTGTGATTAGCAATTATTTTCTATCTGAGCCTGTGGATTAAAATTAAAAGGGAAACAGAGGGAAGTTTAATTCGGAGAAGAGGGATACTTTAAATAAAATTGCCTCTTCCAAAAGCCACCCTAAATAATTTCGGATGGAAAAGAGTTATGTATGTCATGTAGCTAAGTTGTAGTGGTCGATATGACCCTGAGCATACAGGGATCACCCATTCTAGTTCACCCATTGGAGAATGAGCTCTGAGGCCAGCCAGATGTGTCACTAGTGTTAATCGTGATATACAGTATCATGTATGGGGTACATACAATGTAGAAGTGGTGCTTAGCATGATGTGTCAGCTGGTAAGAGTTGCCACAAGATGTCCTAAAATTACAGAAGTTCTCACTACCAACCCAATTAGCAGAAAGCTAAAAGTGTATTCTTCTATGCAGCCATTTTCACGGGGCTGAGAAATAGTTGCAGTTATTTAAGAAGAGTGGCTGAAGAAATATTGTAACGCTACAGTTTCCTTGCTCCTAGAATATAAGAATGGAGGGGGGGAAATAAACCAGAGATCTGAAGTCATGATTTTCAACTGACTTTTAAAAAACTTACTAAAAAATCAATGAAATTGTTTTCTTCTTTCCTCCACAGCAGAGAGCTGCAGATAAACTTATTCGATGCATCTATCAGAGGGGAAATTGGAATAAAATCCTGCAATTAATATTGAAGGTGGATTATAACTTGTGAATGGTGGTTGCCTAAAAGGAAGAATAATTGTAAAGATAATTTTGGCAAGGTCACGCTGGCACCTGCTGAATTGGGATTGGTGCCAGTATCAGTTCATTGGATATATCATGGTGGATATTAGTTTTGCTCCATTTCTATTGAAGCAGCATTCATATAATCTGGTCATTTCAAGCAAGGACATTTCTGTAAATGCAAACATAAATACCAACAAAGGTATCTCCTTGGTAAAGTAGGAATCCCACAAGAATGCCCATTTTCTATACTCCTGCTGCCCCGGCAAAAGTGTGTGGCGGGTTTGTGCGAGTATCACGGTGAGCAGCTATACATATTTTTATAAATAAGGAAATTGCATTTGTTCTAGTTTTTAATTTCCCCACTGTAACCTTTGCTACTTTTAAAAACTGCATCACAGGTAGAACGCGGATAAATCCTGCTTTTTTCAGAACAGTTTGT
This sequence comes from Diadophis punctatus similis, assembly GCA_023053685.1. Taxonomy (NCBI): domain Eukaryota; kingdom Metazoa; phylum Chordata; class Lepidosauria; order Squamata; family Dipsadidae; genus Diadophis; species Diadophis punctatus. The sequence goes on from JALIGW010000002.1 coordinate 209,546,077, forward strand.
AAAAGCTGGTCTCCACCAGTAATCGGGCACCAGATCAACATAGATTAACTCCAAGGTTAATTAACAATCAAGTAAGCAATACCCGAATCAAGAAACTGCTAAAGAGCCATCCGTAAACAGCCCAACCAAAGAATCTCTAAGATCGCCCCCACCCACACAGACAGGCAAGTCACCAGAATATAAACTGACAGCAAATAGCACTCCTTACTAGCACTGATGATGTTACCTAGTTAGGGTAATGAAACATCTGCAAGAAAGAATGAAAGCTCAGAGAGCACCAAGGAGCCCTCAAAACTGATTATATTTTTCAAAGCTGTTTCTTCTTAGATTCCTGTATATCGTATAGCCCTTGCCCCCAAAGCATTGACAATGGAAATGGAAAAGGTCCTTACTTGAACCTAAAGTGGAACATACAATTCAAATAAGGCACCCCAACAATCATCACAATCTGTATCCTACAATTGTGATCATAATCTCCAGGGATGATGTCCAGTTCCCTTGTTCTCATATATTTCTAACAACACAATAGAGGCATTTGATGCTTTGGGTAAGTACATTCCAGCTTACATCTTACCGTGGCAGAAACATGTCCTAGCAATAACTTTTTATTTCCTTCATCTTGTTTCCATACGACTGATGTAACTGGCTTATGTTATCCTTAGCTGTTCCAGGATCAACTGAGTGTGTTTCCTCTAAAGTGGGGGGCTCAAAACTGTGAAATAATATGTTACCGTGTATACTCATGGATAAGCTGAAAATTTAAGGTACCAAAAATACACCCCCAAAATCATGTTCGGCTTATCCACAGATGAGCTTGTTCATGAGTATATAGCGTAATACTTTCTGAAAATACCCTTATTTTTTTTCATATATATTCATGAAGAAGTCCATCTACAGATAAGCAGACCTTTGAATTTTTAATCAAAATACCCATGAAAAATGTGGTTTGGCTTATTTATGGGTAGTGCATTTTGATTAAAAATTCAACGGCTCGCCTGTCCATGAGTGGGCTTACACACGAGTATACCTGGGATACCTCACCACATACCGTGTTTCCCGAAAATAAGACAGGGGAAAAAACTTGCAAACAGACAAGCCGAGAGACCAAGGAGCTGCAAAACTCCAGTAAGTGGTGCGTCTCTCTTGGCGGGGCGAGGCGGGGCGGGCGTCTTATCTGGGACTTGTCCCGGGACCTCCGTTGCGTTCTTACAGTGTTCTCTCCATGGCAGCCCATTCCAAAAGAACGCCGCACGAGTTCGAGAAGTTTGAACTCGCAAGACGTTCTCTTTTGGAACGGGCTGCCATGGAGAGAACACCGTAAGAATGCGACCGAGGCATCGGGACAAGTCCCAGGTAGGACGAGCGTCTCGTGCTGGGGTTTAGCAGGGCGGGCGTGGCGTGACGGGTGTCCCTTCAAAACGCTTTGAAGGACTTTGAGGGTTTTGGGCGGGGGATGGGCGGGGCGTCCCTGTCGCCGCTGACTTCCTCACTCGCGTCGCGCCCTGCCCCATCCCCCGCCCTAAACCCTCAAAATCCTTCGAAGCATTTTGAAGGGATGTGTTTTGCCTGTGATGAAGGGAACCGATGTTCCCCGAAGAAAAGGAGGCTAGCATCAGTTCCCTTCATCACAGGCAACACACATCCCTTCAAAATGCTTCGAAGGACTTTGGGGGTTTTGGGTGGGGGATGGGCGGGGCTTCCCTGTCACCGCTGCCTTCCTCACTCGTGTCACGCCAAGCTCCATCCTCCGCCCTGAACCCCCAAAGTCCTTCGAAGCGTTTTGAAGGGATGCATTTTGCCTGTGATGAAGGGAACCGATGCTTGCCTCCTTTTCTTCGGGGAACATTGGTTCCCTTCATCACAGGCAAAATGCATCCCTTCAAAACGCTTCGAAGGACTTTGGGGGTTTTGAGCGGCGAATGGGGCGTGGCGCGGCATGACGCGAGTGAGGAAGGCAGCGGCGACATGGAAGGGGCGAACTGCCAGACACTGGTAAGAGTTCGAGAAGTTTGAACTCGCGAGATGTTCTCTTTTGGAACGGGCTGCCATGGAGAGAACACCGTAAGAATGCGACCGAGGCATCGGGACAAGTCCCAGGTAGGACGAGCGTCTCGTGCTGGGGTTTAGCAGGGCGGGCGTGGCGTGACGGGTGTCCCTTCAAAACGCTTTGAAGGACTTTGAGGGTTTTGGGCGGGGGATGGGCGGGGCGTCCCTGTCGCCGCTGACTTCCTCACTCGCGTCGCGCCCTGCCTCATCCCCCGCCCTAAACCCTCAAAATCCTTCAAAGCATTTTGAAGGGATGCGTTTTGCCTGTGATGAAGGGAACCGATGTTCCCCGAAGAAAAGGAGGCTAGCATCGGTTCCCTTCATCACAGGCAACACACATCCCTTCAAAATGCTTCGAAGGACTTTGGGGGTTTTGGGTGGGGGATGGGCGGGGCGTCCCTGTCGCCGCTGCCTTCCTCACTCGCGCCATGCCGCGCCACGCCCCATACCCTGCCCGAAACCCCCAAAGTTCTTTGAAGCGTTTTGCCTGTGATGAAGGGAACCGATGCTTGCCTCCTTTTCTTCGGGGAACATTGGTTCCCTTCATCACAGGCAAAACGCATCCCTTCAAAACGCTTCGAAGGACTTTGGGGGTTTTGGGCG